>OZ010598.1:12487329-12514829 GCA_963932145.1 Acanthosepion lycidas
GTGTTTTTAACGCCAAAAAAAGATGCTAAAATCCATATGCAGATCTTTGGCCCACCCGCTGACAAGAAAAGCAAAACTTTTAACCCAAATTTCGGACTTGTGAGAAAGGATTAAAAAAATTTAATAAAATAATAAAAAGAATACTTTGGTCTTAATAATAACATAACATTTTGACGATAAAACTTTGTTTTTATAAAGTTAGGGGCATTTCTTTTATAATGATGTTCTTTTTTTTCAGAAAACTTTTGGAGATAATATATTTTTATATACCGTGTTCATCATGTCTGGTTGTATATGATTCATCATGTCTGGTTGTATATGAAATGTAAAGGTTTTAATTAAAAGTATATCAGCTCACCAAGGAATTCAATGATACTTTGTGATAGCGTTTATAAAAAAAAAACAAAAAAAAAAACAAAAAAAAAACGGAAAAAAAAAAAAATCCTTCAGTCATTTTGCTGTGTTACTGAATAAATTAAATTTAGGCGGTAGATTAAAGAAGCCAGTACTAATGAGGTACCATGGTTACAAAGAGCTAAAAATGTAGAAATATCTGCATGATAGCTTAATGGTTAGAACAAATTATGAATCGATGAGGATTTCATGTCTGGTTCGTGAGACCTGTAACCTAAAATTGGCTACGAATAAATGTAGAAATGTTCTTTTCACTAAGCTTTCAAGTCTATATTTATGCAAAATACAATAGAGAAGAGTCATTTTCTAAAGAATTAATGGATTTATTTTTAATCTGACATTTTTTTATTCTTTCAAATGTTATTTGAGTGTATACTCGTATTTGAAATAGACGCCCCATTTTTATTTATTAAATAGTGTGTGTTACATCTATCAAGCTGCGCATTGAGAAATCTTAATATAGAAAATGGGCACTTTGGCAGGGATTGAGCATGCACCCCCCCTTTGTAAGGGGAAACCACCATTTGATGTGACGTGCTTTACCACACAGCTACAGTGGACATCACTGACCTGCAAAGTTCTATGTTCCCTTTTTAAGGAAAGCACATCACCTCATTCAGATACGTTTCATTAAAGCCTATATCTGCTCAATATTTGTATCCAAAACGTTAACAAAGCATTTTCTAAGCAATGGATTTTTTAATCCAGCATCTTTTATTACTTCAAACGTTATATGGATACTCGAATTTGAAATAGACGCCCCTTGTTTAGGTTTCGAATACAAAACTGAGCAGGTATGGGCTTTCTAGAAAATAGCAGAATGAGGATGTGTGCTTTCCTTTAAAGGGAAATAGAGCCTTGTGGAACTATGATGCTCTCTAGCTGAGCAGTAAAGAATGTCGCCTTAAACGATGGTTTCTCCTATAAAAAAGGTCACAGGTTCGATCCCTGCTGGAGAGAACTTTTAGTTTATTAAGATTTTCTGAATGGGTATTCATTTTAATAAAGTTTGAAATAATAAAAAGTAAAGTCCTATATACACTAGCTGTTATACACTAGCTGTTATACACTAGCTGTTATACACTAGCTGTTATACACTAGCTGTTTATGTAAAGCAAGCTATCACGAGTAGGATAAATTAAACCAAAATTTCATTTACATTATTCATTACAGATATAGTCATAAAACAAACATTCAATGCATATACTTATTTGTCTTCAGGACGTAAGTGATCATGGCTCTCCACAGCTTCTTGTTTTTTGTGGCTCTAAGTAACTTTTAACGCTTTATGATGACACCTTGTTGCTTCTCTGCCATCTATTCATACTTGTTTAATTATTTGATCATGACTCTCCACAGCTTCTTGTCTTTTATTGTTCCAAGTAACTTTTAACTCTTTATGATGACGCCTTGTTCCTTCTCTGCCATCTATTCATACAACTTGTTTAATTAGTTGATCATGGCTCTCCACAGCTTCTTGTCTTTTGTGGCTCTAAGTAACCTTTGACTCTTTGCGATCACGCCTTGTTCCTTCTCTGCCAACCATTCATACAACTTGTTTAATTAGTTGATCATGGCTCTCCACAGCTTCTTGTCTTTTGTTGTTCCAAGTAACTTTTAACTCTTTATGATGACACCTTGTTCCTTCTCTGCCATCTATTCATACTTGTTTAATTATTTGATCATGACTCTCCACAGCTTCTTGTCTTTTATTGTTCCAAGTAACTTTTAACTCTTTATGATGACGCCTTGTTCCTTCTCTGCCATCTATTCATACAACTTGTTTAATTAGTTGATCATGGCTCTCCACAGCTTCTTGTCTTTTGTGGCTCTAAGTAACTTTTGACTCTTTGCGATCACGCCTTGTTCCTTCTCTGCCAACCATTCATACAACTTGTTTAATTAGTTGATCATGGCTCTCCACAGCTTCTTGTCTTTTGTTGTTCCAAGTAGCTTTTAACTCTTTATGATCACTCCTTGTTCCTTCTCTGCCATCTATTCATACAACTTGTTTAATTAGTTGATCATGGCTCTCCACAGCTTCTTGTCTTTTATTGTTCCATGTAACTTTTAACTCTATAGCATCCTTCTTTGTTCCTTCTCTGCCATCTATTCATACAACTTCTTAATTAGGTTACACACGTTATCCATTTTAGTTGTTACTGCTATTAGTTGTCCTCAAGTGGGTGTCTTTATGTTATTTGACACAGTTCTTTGTGATTCTGTGGCGCCATTCCATAATGTTGAAAGCAGGGTGATCATTGTCAAGACCCTCAAGATTTACTCGCTCAAAGCATTTTTTCGCCATTAATCTTAGGAATTGGTTGTATACTGCTGATAGTTTAGATATTTAGCAAGAACGGCTCTAATACAGATATAGATAAAACTTTTATCTATATCTGTATTAGAGCCGTTCTTGTGTGTTTGTTTTATCATAATGATAAAACAAATAAATACACAGGTGGACAAACATTCTCCAAATCTGGACATTAGGAGGTGATAAGCTAGGGTAATTAATTTATTTTTTGATACCCACTTATCCCCAGAAATCCCAAGATATTTTCTCCTCATATAGTTTTGTTTTTCTTTCATTTAAACCGAGGAAACCAAAGAGAGAATTCGCTTTTTCCGGCGAAACGAGTCTTTATTTTTGTTTCGGATATTATTATGCATCTTACACACACACACACACACACACACACACACACACACACACACACACACACACACACACACACACGTGTTCATATATATACATGCCCCCTCAGAGACTGTATCTCTGATACTTATAATAAACCCACTACATACATTGGTTTTACTATAACCACCCTCTCCCGTAGACTTACCTGTCACATTTCTGATCTTAGTTTCATTAAACAAGATTTCTTAGAAAAACATAGTCATGTATATAATATTAGATAGATATTAATTGATAATACAACAATGCTCACAAATACACAGAGTAAAAAGAACCTGAAGATATTGGAGGCCATCTCCATTAAAACAAAGCAACAAAATAACATTTAAAACCAGTCACTGCATATTACAATGCATTTAAACCCATGGTTCTGTTGATAACATTTCTTTCTCTCTTGTAGCCATGTACAACGTCATAGAACCGCATTACGAATTTACGACCTGTGTCTGCTTTTCCACAAGCGTTATTGTTGCATATCAAACTTTTATGTAAACATAACAGGATGTTATCTTTGATGGTGAACATCTCTGTTATGATGTCCATATAACGACTCTGATGATGGCTCATGTGAGCTGAAAGCTTAGATCAATGAACAGTATAATAACAAATATCCGAAACTAAAGCCACTATACGAAGCTTAGAACGGCTCATGATCAAACATAATAGACATTTGTTGTCTCTTATATTTAACAATATATGTCTGAATATATATATATATATATATATATATATATATATATATATATATATATATATATATATAGACATTGTTATGTGTATCTACCTAAACATCTCAATATGATTTTGTCTACTTATGTGTTGCTATACATGTCTATATGTGCCTGTGTATAGATGTGTGACAAGTGAAATACGCGCGAGCGCGCGTGCGTGTGTGTGTGATATGCGTAATTACATGTATGTATATGTGGAGGGGAGACTGTATCTATTCTACTCTTAAACGAGTATTTGTAATTAAATCATTTTAATTGGTTCTTGATGTTGGTTAACTGCTAATTCATTCATATCCTATTTCATTAACTTCAGCATGCACGGGCACATCTCACCACCCCCATGAATAATTCAGGGTGGCTACACAGATAATTATGCATGCAGACACAAGAACGTGTCAAAATTTATTGGTCACTTACTGGTCATTTACTTAAATAATTATTATCTACTTGATAAAATTTGGCATTTGTTCGTTTAACTCATGACTTGAAAGACTGACCTGTGACATTTACCTTGGAGGGGGATAGGGGTAATGTAAACGAGCAAAGTGCTCTGGGTCAATCATTGAAGAGGTTAACGAAGTTCTTGCTATTTGATGAGCATAGTTCAACACAAGGCGAAATAGAAAGAAATTGGAGAGAGTAAGAAATGTGTACTGAACCCAAGTCTTTTGGAGAAGTAATATGATAAATAAACTCTATATATCAGATTGGTAAGCACTTGATTGATAATCCTGCATGTTTTGGACAATACAGAACTGGTACGGTATTTTGCATCGTCTGTGGTCTCGGCAATTGCTTAAGATTGTAGAAGTAGTGACGATCAAACTGAGAAGGTCAATTCTTGGATGACAAAAAAAAGAGACCTTTCTTTGATCCTTTATTCTTTTGGGAGGATGTTACGTTTTTGTTTTCTCTCCTGATCTATTTCCGGTTCCTTTTCAATTTTTGTTTTCTCTCCTGATCTATTTCCGGTTCCTTTTCAATTTTTGTTTTCTCTCCTGATCTATTTCCGGTTCCTTTTCAATTTTTGTTTTCTCTCCTGATCTATTTCCGGTTCCTTTTCAATGTTTGTTTAGCAATTTTATTTGTTTTTAATTTTACGAATTGAATCGTTTTCTACCTTTGATTAAGACGATTTTATATTTTAATCGTGTGTCAGTCTTGTTCCCCCATTTAGTCCCCTAAAAGTGTATTTAGCTGTTCCTCTTAAAAAGATAATAAGTTTTGTTCTCCCATTTAGTCCCCTAAAAGTGTATTTAGCTGTTCCTCTTAAAAAGATAATAAGTTTTGCTCTCCCATTTAGTCCCGTAAAAGTGAATTTAGCTGTTCCTCTTAAAAAGATAATAAGTTTTGTTCTCCCATTTAGTCCCCTAAAAGTGTATTTAGCTGTTCCTCTTAAAAAGATAATAAGTTTTGCTCTCCCATTTAGTCCCGTAAAAGTGAATTTAGCTGTTCCTCTTAAAAAGATAATAAGTTTTGTTCTCCCATTTAGTCCCCTAAAAGTGTATTTAGCTGTTCCTCTTAAAAAGATAATAAGTTTTGCTCTCCCATTTAGTCCCCTAAAAGTGAATTTAGCTGTTCCTCTTAAAAAGATAATAAGTTTTGTTCTCCCATTTAGTCCCCTAAAAGTGTATTTAGCTGTTCCTCTTAAAAAGATAATAAGTTTTGCTCTCCCATTTAGTCCCCTAAAAGTGAATTTAGCTGTTCCTCTTAAAAAGATAATAAGTTTTGCTCTCCCATTTAGTCCCCTAAAAGTGTATTTAGCTGTTCCTCTTAAAAAGATAATAAGTTTTGCTCTCCCATTTAGTCCCCTAAAAGTGAATTTAGCTGTTCCTCTTAAAAAGATAATAAGTTTTGCTCTCCCATTTAGTCCCCTAAAAGTGTATTTAGCTGTTCCTCTTAAAAAGATAATAAGTTTTGCTCTCCCATTTAGTCCCCTAAAAGTGTATTTAGCTGTTCCTGTTAAAAAGATAATAAGTTTTGTTCTCCCATTTAGTCCCCTAAAAGTGTATTTAGCTGTTCCTCTTAAAAAGATAATAAGTTTTGCTCTCCCATTTAGTCCCCTAAAAGTGTATTTAGCTGTTCCTCTTAAAAAGATAATAAGTTTTGCTCTCCCATTCAGTCCCCTAAAAGTGAATTTAGCTGTTCCTCTTAAAAAGATAATAAGTTTTGCTCTCCCATTTAGTCCCCTAAAAGTGTATTTAGCTGTTCCTCTTAAAAAGATAATAAGTTTTGCTCTCCCATTTAGTCCCCTAAAAGTGTATTTAGCTGTTCCTGTTAAAAAGATAATAAGTAATTGTATTTGACGAATGATTTTTTTTCTGATGAAGTATTGACCGAAATGTTCCTAAGAGTTTTTCCTCCCTTTTTAGTATGTTTACACGATTTCTATTTAAATTCTACATATCAGAATACTATTCTGATATTCTGAGAATAGTCATTTAACTGTCCGCCAGTCCTATCTGTAAGGTGATTTTCCCTATCTAGTCATTTGTTTTTCTAATGCCATTCAGGCGATCACGACTCTCCACAGATTCCTTTTCTTTATTGTCTGTGAATTGTAATGATATTTTAAAAAGATAGTTGAGTGGTTTCCCGTTACATTCTCCACAGGTTCGAATTCAGAGTATCCCTTTCCTTAGACTGGCTGCTACCTAAGTCTAGAGATCTCAGCTATTTATAGTATAGCTGAGGGGAAAATAGATGATTTCATGTCTTTCCCAAAGGCATTAGTGCAAAAGTGAATGCAAGAGACTAGCCCTGGAATTGAACCTGGCTCTCTAATTCCATTTTCCATGCTGTTGCACCATCTTCCCATTCTGAAAAATATGCATTCAAACTCTTGGCATTTCATTCAATTTTGAAAACTGAGCACCCCATAAAGAACTGAGTACACCCCTGAAACTACACCCACCCCGAAAAAATAGCTTAAAAAATTCCTTCAAAAACTGCTTAATCCTTAAAAAACTTTGCATTTTTTGTCCCTTGTATTGAATGAGTTATCAGTAAAAATATATACTTGGGAATATCATGTGCTGTAAACTTGGATGTGCGGGTGGTGTAATGGATAATGGCTCAAAATTGATAATTAGAGAACCGAGTTCCAATTCTTGTTGGGTTCGTTATATTCACTTAAATGCAAATAATTTTGGGAAAGCTATGAATTCACAACTCCTCCCACCAGCTATGAGTTAATTAGTAAAACTTGTATCCCTAAACCATTATCTTAAAAAAATAAATTAAAAAATAATCGTTTCTATCTAAAAAAAACATTCTTTCAATCTCAAAATATTTTCTAGCTTTAAATAACCTGCAAAAGGGTTGGTAATCCATATAAAACGAACCATTCAGTCAATGAAATACAGATTAGCTACACAGGCATGTCTTTTAGATTTATTTACATTCTCTGGAATATAAATGTATAGAAAGTACCATGGCCATAAAGTAAGGGATCAGTTTCTATATTGATTGTAATGTAGCATTGATCTCCCACTTTATATCCACATTATAATTTACTTTTTGTTTATTAAATCCTGATTAGGTATGAATCCACCTCTTCTCCCCTCAGCTATGCGTTAATTAGTAACAGTCGTATCACTAAACATTATTATCTAAAAAAACTTCTTACAATCTAAAAAATATTTTCCGCCTTTAAATAACCTGCGAAAGGTTGATAAACTGTAAAAACCAAATCAATCAAATGAAAATTCTTTATAGCCTTTATGATCTTTCTTCCTGTGATTAACTGTTTTCTTTATTTCATTTATTTCCAAGAATTGTTGTTCTAGCCCTTTCTGTTCTTAAACAAAGAAGAACACATTTGCAGAAGGCTGAAGAATTAATCAACCAAAACAGTGCTAAAACAATTAAATTGCTGATATTATTCTAAAATGAATCGAATAATGCAAATAATTTGTCTCTGAAATTCAAACAACACTGAAAGTTCTAAGCTTAGCAATAATAATAAAAGAAAATAACGGGCCTAACTTGTAAAATTTCTGTGCAGATAATCTTGTTTGGTTCTAAGCAAAGTTTAGTAATTATTTAGGCATGTGTACCCCCCTTCTTAGAAGATTGACGCAACACAATCTTCCTAGCTTCATTTCTTCCTAGCTGATCTTGTTTGGTGGGGTTATTAAATATTTTAGCAGAAAGATTTTCCATAATTCTACCATGATGCAATGAGGTCTTCAAATTATGATGTTTTGAGTGCCATGTCTCTTCTTTTCTAATCATTTCACATAATTAAATGTATAGCCTATATTATATTTATGTGAATTCTGTTTCTAAATCCGTTACCATAAAACAGCAAAAACAGCACATTATAATAAGATTTGTGTCAGAGCAATATTATTAAAATGCTCCAACTTGAGTAAGAAACTAATTTGAATTCCTGTTTGTAGTTTAATAGAGAGAGGTCTGCATTCGTGCCCCCCTTGTCAAAATTTCTATATTATAATGATCAAATTTCTTACGTATATTAAATGTTAATCATTAATTAATTTTATGTTTAATACTGTACCAATTTCTATATATTGCTGTAAAACAGCAAAAATGGTACATTGTAGTAAGTTCTTTGTTAGCCCAATACTAGTATAATTCTCTTAGAGAACAAAAAAATTGCTTATTTGCAACTTAATAATATGGCATCTGTAATGCCTGAAACAAAACTGAAGATGATGAGACAAAGTGTGATGATACCTGAAACAAAAGTGGAGATGATAAGACAAAGCGTGATGATGCCTGAAACAAAAATACAGATGCTGAGACAAAGTGTGATGATGCCTGAAACAAAAGTGGAGATGATGAGACAAAGTGTGATGATACCTGAAACAAAAATGGAGATGATGAGACAAAGTGTGATGATACCTGAAACAAAAGTGGAGATGATAAGACAAAGTGTGATGATGCCTGAAACAAAAATAGAGATGATGAGACAAAGTGTGATGATGCCTGAAACAAAAGTGGAGATGATAAGACAAAGTGTGATGATGCCTGAAACAAAAATGGAGATGATGAGACAAAGTGTGATGATACCTGAAACAAAAATGATGATGAGACAAAGTGTGATGATGCCTGAAACAAAAGTGGAGATGATGAGACAAAGTGTGATGATGCCTGAAACAAAAATAGAGATGATGAGACAAAGTGTGATGATGCCTGAAACAAAAGTGGAGATGATAAGACAAAGTGTGATGATGCCTGAAACAAAAATGGAGATGATGAGACAAAGTGTGATGATACCTGAAACAAAAATGATGATGAGACAAAGTGTGATGATGCCTGAAACAAAAGTGGAGATGATGAGACAAAGTGTGATGATACCTGAAACAAAAGTGGAGATGATAAGACAAAGTGTGATGATGCCTGAAACAAAAATAGAGATGATGAGACAAAGTGGGAAAGCTTATAAACGACGTGTTTCACCGACGTCTGTTGGTCTCGGTTTTGTGGGTTATCCGCAAATAGCTTCGATAGTTTTGGCAAGAAATCATTAGAGAGCGCAGTCAAAGTAGCTACAAAAATGGGACACTTCCTGTTTTTTTTTCTCCCTCTCTCTCCTTTCACTTTTCCTCACAGCATGCTTTACTGATATACACGCACACACACATGCACGCACACACACATGCGCGCACGCGTTCAAACACACACACACGTATCACCCGTATAATTCTTAACTAGTAGTGTCTTTCTCTTGCGTGCATTTTAATATATATTTTTCTCTTTTTTATATATGTGTTATATATAAGCAGAAATATAAAATATTCCCTAGTTGAAATTCATTAGTTTCTTTACGCTTGTCATGTACGTGAGCCAAATAATTGTTGCTACCCACTTTAGTCCAACTAGAGGCGCAGCTTGCAAAAATTATGGCAACCGTCACCTGATTTCAACATGCATTTACTAAAAAATGGTGACCCGAATTAGAGCAGAGTAAAAGCAACCTAGATGAAACATACCACAACAAGTTGGTGACAAACAACGCGTTTTGAACACAATTGTACCAAAAACACACAAAAAACAAACTCAACTATGCACCATTTTGGCATTTTTAAGGCCGACAGAGAATGAAGAGAAATCTCGAGCAACGAAATCAATTTCTCTACCGCCCAGACGACGTGGGTACAAAAATAAATATGTTCCAACAAATTTATGATAAACCCGACATAAAGCAAAAAAAAAATCATTAATTTCAAAACGACATGTGTGGGTGAAAAAGTTGAAGTAATAAAGAAAAAAGACAGGCGATCCCCGGGAACAAAGCTCCAAGTGGTGTTGTCACTAAAGCTTGCAAAGAGGATAAAAGCATGGAGACAGGAAGTAGCCGATACTTATCGGTGCTTAACTGCGACTTCTAATGACTTCTTGTCGAAACTGGCACAAATCAAATATTCGGCCATTGGCATCGTAGTTATTGAGATTGTAAAGAAGACCATTGTGCCAAACCCTGTCAAACGTCTTCCTTCCCTTCTTTTTTTATTCGTCTTGTTATTCTGACTAAACTAATAACAGGTTTGTATTTATTTCTTTATTTAGTTTCGCCATTTTGGCTTTCATTAATTCTGCCGATGATCAGGACTTTGTTTTCGAAATTTTGGTCACCGAAAGACGTTTATGTGGCTGTCTGGGGAATCGGGAGGAAGTACAACCAAGCTAGAGAGAAGAAAATCATCCTTAGTCCAAAAACTACTTGTTCCTATTTAATTCTGAGAGATCACATTTTTAAATGTCTCCGATGAAATGCAAAGTAAAAAGAGAACGCGGCAAGAAGTCACCCAGTATTTATAGTGTAGGGAGAGCGACCCCTAGTGAGCAATTAGGAAATTAAGGAGGAGTTAACTCCGACAAACTCAACTATTCACCATTTTGACATTTTTGAAGGCAGACAGCGAATGTAGAGAAATCTCGAGCAACGAAATCAACTTCTCTACTGTCCAGACTACATGGGTACAAAAATGAATATGTTCCAACAAATTTATGATAAACCCGACATAAAGCAAAAAAAAAAAAATCATTATTTTCAAAGCACAAATGCCACGAAAATTTCAAAATGCCAAAGCAAATCTACACGACAAGCAACCCACCTTACTTGATGGAACACCAAATCAGTGAAATTTCTCCGATTATTCAACACGTGTTATTAACCCTTTTGACTCGAATTAGCGCAGGTGCGACACACTCTCTTCATCTCCTGCGGTCACTACTTGACCCTTTCTTCATCTCAGTCACAGTTACACTTGAAGTTTCCCTCCTTTTACTTCATTTGCAACCATTAACGCAGTGTTGTTGTTTTTAACTATAGTGCCGACAGGATCAAAATTCAAACACTGCTACTACCCTTCGTCTTAATGTCAAAGTTCAAGACAAAATGAAGAAAAATTCACAACTCCCGCAAAAGTTACTGGAACTTGAAAAATTTTGTCACACGTAGAGGCTAAGATCTACTAAACATGTTGAAAACCCAACATTTGAGTAATTCAACGTTTTACTTGTAAAGAAAGAAATTAAAAACAGGCTAAAATAGATGAAACAAGTCGCTCTAATACATTTCAGCAAGGATAACATGACTTGACCGATTGGAAATTTTCGTCAGATAGCAGTTCATATTTATAAAGCACAACTTAACACACGGGAACTTTTCACCAAACGAAAAATATACCGACTTTCTTCTAACAAGTTTGAAGCAACAACAACTAAAAACGTTACGACTTTTAAAAGTAGAGAAAACAACTGATTTTCTTCAGAAAACAGTCCAGAATTCACAAAGAAACATACGCGGACTACGCAAGAAAACGCCTGCAACACTTGAAATACCAATCAAATCCAGAAGAAATAGACTTTCAACTCTTTGCAGCATGCAGTAAAAAATTGCACTGCACAGTCTCTCTCGGGCTCAACAGCTAGATGTGTAACAATTCAACTAATGGAGGTGCTATTTGGGAAAGAAATATTATCTCAATATCAAGTTGGGTATGCCAGTTAATGGAAGTGCTATGCAATAAATGAATATATCCTAGTTTTTATTTCTCCTATTATAGGCATTATCATATTCATGATATAGTGAAACATTAATACACAGACAGAAAAGAATAGCTAAAAGAAAAGGAATGAAAAAAATGCTTTATTCTCACAGATATTTTATACTGCTAACTCGCACACAAAATTATATAGAAATATTAATCTATTTACCACTGAGAAGCTGTAACACATGCATACAACAAGAAGCCGTGTGAAAATAACGAAGAGCTAAAAGGTCTTCCTGGTAATAATTCCCAATGATTTGTCTTTGGTGAGGACATATTTCCCAACAGGAAAACAGCGAGTCATGTGTATTTTCCAACATGAAGACTGCGACCCGGAGATAGTTTCTGTGTATCTTTGGTGGTGGCATATTTCTCCCAGCGGGAAAACGGCGCTATCTACTTGTGTGCCGCATATGGCAATTGGCCTAGGTTGGCAGATTTAGATTTTGCCAACCTAAATTTTTTTATAAAAAAGCAAACTACTTGTATTGACGGCAGGTGGTTAACTAAATGGCTGACATTTTTTGTCACTCTAAAAACTGACGTCACTTCATCTCAACCAAAGATAATCGCCTTTCTCATCACTACACGACAACCGTGGACTCACTGACGCTTCAAAAATTAGAAAGGACGACTATGACATCTGAAAGATCGATTTAATTGATACCGGAGATAGCAGCATCAGTCAAAAATTAACAATCATATTTGTTCACTTCAAAAGTTCTTATGAAAAATGTCAGGCACTCAGCACTCAGCACTCAGCATCAATGTCACCAGCATCAACTCAACAAATTTTCAAATCGAAGCTTTCTCTAACTTTTTACATATTTAACACCAGAATAAAATCAACAGAAAAACAAAACGGACCTTACCAAACAAAAATGAAGTGGAGCATTGGAAAACAACCACTAATTTTTAATAGCCATAACAATTTAACGCTGTATCTACTGATATATACTTCAGGTGTTACATTCTTAAACACAAAATATTTTACAGCACCCTGATAATACAATACTTCAGACAAATACATTTTCGTTGTCATGTTAACCACTCACACTTCAACTACACCATTCAAATTTCCTTTTTCAGTCTACGAAGAACAGAACGAAATCGAACATTCAAATATTCTTTTTCAGTTTACGAAGGACAAAACGAACTCGAACGTTAAAATTTCTCTTTTCAGTCTACGAAGGACAGAACAAACTCGTACGTTCAAATTTCTCTTTTCAGTCTACGAAGGACAGAACGAACTCGTACGTTCAAATTTTCTTTTTCAGTCTTCGAAGGACAGAACGAACTTTCAAATATTCTTTTTCAGTCTACGAAGGACAGAACGAACTCGAACGTTCAAATTTTATTTTTCAGTTTACGAAGGACAGAACGAACTCCAACGTTCAAATATTTTTTTTCAGTCTACGAAGGACTGAACGAACTTTCAAAAATTCTTTTTCAGTCTACGAAGGACAGTGCGAACTCGTACGCTCAATTATTCTTTTTCAGTCTACGAAGGACAAAACGAACTCGAACGTTCAAATTTCCTTTTTCAGTCTACGAATGACAGAACGAACTCGAACGTTCAAATTTTCTTTTTCAGTCTACGAATGATAGAACGAATTCGAACGTTCAAATTTTCTTTTTCAGTCTACGAAGGACAGAACGAACTCGAACGTTCAAATTTCTCTTTTCAGTCTACGAAGGACAGAACAAACTCGTACGTTCAAATATTCTTTTTCAGTCTACGAATGACAGAACGCACTTTCAAATATTCTTTTTCAGTCTACGAAGGTGTTGTGTCGGAAACCTACGACCCCTCTTGAAGATGAAATTATCTGCGTCTGTGAACAAAGACTTTAAATAGTGGCATGTCAGTTGACATGAGGGAGACCGAGCGACAGACTCTCGGCAACTGTCGAACCCTCTGCATTGGCAGAGGAGAACCCGGACGAGGCTTTGCCGAAGGGCAAGGTTTCGTCCGGGGAGGTTGACAGGGCCTGAACCCGTCTAGGCGGGTTCAGAAAGGCCATATTTTTGGCCGAGCCTACGGGCTCGGGGATACCCACATTAAACTGGCCTTGTGCCACATTCGGTCCTCGTGGGTGGATTGATAAATACCAGACCGAGAGAAAGAAGTTCTTAGCTGAGCTAGTTATTGGCTACTCAGGCGATTTCTGTACCTTTTTATCAGCCTATTAAAACCCATTTTATTGTTACGTGTTATTTGGTGTTTGTCTCTACTAACCCCAAATCAACATCATAACAGTGGCGACGAGAGATTCGTTCATCACGCTGAGTGGAGAATTTTTCAACTCTAGGTGGACTATATAAATTTTTTTTTTCTTGCTCTGAAAAAAACAAAAAAAACAAAATACGTCGAACTTTGTTCTTCATGAAGAAATGGGATTTCAACATGCCAAAAAGAAGTAAGACTTGTGCTTATTGTGGATATATTCGTGTTTTTCCCTTTTTGACTGTTTTCAAAAAGTGTTCTGTGTAATCTATTACGCATAATGGAAGATTTGATTGCATTAACGAAAACTCTAGTGCAAAGTCAAATTCAGCAACAAGAGCAACAAAAATTGTTTCGGGAACAATTATTGGATTTACAAGTTCAGCAGTGAAATGACACAAAGGCTTTATATGAAGCGATTTTACTTAAGAATCCAGTAAATTCGTCATTTACGGCCGAAGGTATTGCTAATTCTATTACTGAGTTCAAATTTAACCCAGAGGAGGGCATAACATTTCCTGCGTATTTCAGAAGATTTGAAACAATATTTGAAAAAAAAATGTGAAGGTTGGACTGATGAACAAAAAGTGAGTTTACTTTTACAAAAGTTGGGTACAGATGAAAATAATAAGTATACGAATTTTGTCCTTACAAGAAAAACTGGTGACATTTCTTTCGAAGAAACTGTTAATACTTTATCTAGTATTTTTGGCGAGCGAGTTAGTTTGTTTCATACTCGTTTCTCGTGTTTGAATATGGTAAAGCGTGACGATGAGGATGTTGTTACGTATGCTGGAAATGTAAACAGAATGTGTGAACATTTTATGTTACATGATCTTTCAATTGATCGATTTAAATGTTTGATATTCGTTCAAGGCTTGACTTCTAGCAAAGATAAGGACATAAGGTCCCGAATATTGCCAAAACTCGAACAAAATTCCAAGATCACTTTGCAGACGGTTACGGAAGAGTGTCAAAGAACTGAAAACTTAAAACATGACAATACGCAAATTGAAGAAAAAGACATATCCCGTGTCCATGCTATTCGACCAAAAACGGGAATAGTTACTAAAAACGTTAAAAAACCAACGTGCTTTGGATGCTGTGGTGGTCAGTTTAAAAGTGAATGTTTTTTTTCGCGACAAAAATTGCTATTCGTGTGGCAATAAAGGCCATATAAGTACTCATTGAAAAAAGATAATGTGAATATTGTGTTGTCACGTCAGGAGATTGAGGAGGGGCAGAAAAGAAAATTCGTACAGGTAAAAATTAATGGAAAAAATGTTAAACTACAGCTAGATACTGGAAGTGATATTTCCATTATTCATACAGCAACATGGATTAAAATAGGCAGACCTTTGCTTAAAAAGACTGAAAAAGTGGCTCGCAGGATTTCTGGAAGAAAATTGCATTTTCAAGGTGAATTTTCTTGTAATATTTCATTTGTTGGTAAGACACTAAAGTCTATGTGCTACAAAATGCTTCAAATTTATTTGGAACAGATTGGATTATACTTTTTTAATTTATGGGAACTCCCTATAAATTCTTTTTGTAATAGAATTAATGTTTCTTCTCCATGTAAAAATCAGCTTACAGAAAATTTGAAAGATCTGAAAATAAAATTTCCACAAGTATTTTCAGAAGGTCTTGGATGTTGCAAAAAGACGAAGGCAAAATTTGAAGTGAAGGAAAATGTAAAACCTATTTTCAAGCGAAAAAGAAATGTGCCATTTGGTGTTTTGGAACGGCTTGAAAATTTAGGAGTTATTTCACGCCCTGTTGTATATGTTGATAATAATAAAATTCGGATGTGTGCCGATTTCTCTACGGGTCTAAATGATTGCTTAAAAGACCACACATATCCTTTGCCTTCACCAGAAGACATTTTTGCAAGTTTAAATGGAGGAAAAATATTCTCTGACTTGGATTTATCGGATGCCTATCGCCAAGTGGACGAAGAATGTTCTAAATTGTTGACTATCAATACACACAAGGGTTTATACAAATTAAACCGTGTGCCTTTTGGTTTAAAAGTATCCCCTAGTATTTTTCAGCAAATTATGGACACTGTGCTGGCAGGGTTGGACTTCGCCATTGCATATCTTGATGATATTTTGATAAAAAGTAAAGATCGAAATGAACATTTGGAACATATTAATCGGGTTTTTGAAAAAAATTGAAGAATATGGATTCAAACTTGGAGCTGAAAAATGTGAATTTTTTATGAGTGAAATTAAGTTTTTGGGGCAGATAATAGACTCTGATGGAAGAAGACCAGATCCGATGAGGGCAGAAGCGATCAAAAGCATGCCAACTCCCAAAAATGTAGTAACGCTACAAGCGTTCCTAGGACTTGCTAACTATTATGGGATATATATTCCTAATATGTGCAGCCTTACGGCTCCATTAAATAAATTGCTTAAAAAGGGAGCAAAGTGGGAATGGTCAGAAGTGTGCCAGAAGGCGTTTGACAAAATAAAGAATATTTTGACGTCGGAATTATCACTAACACATTATGACCCTGAACAGGAAATTATAGTGGCATCGGACGCAAGCGAGTACGGAATATGTGCGGTAATTCTGCATAAATTCAGAGACGGCAATACGAAGCCAGTGGCACATGCATCAAGGACATTATTACCCGCAGAAAAGAAGTACTCTCAAATTGAGAAAGAAAGCTTAGCTATCATCTATGCTTGTAAAAAAAATTCCATAAGTACATACATGGAAGAAGGTTTATATTGCAGACCGACCATCGCCCGCTGCTTTCAATCTATGGTTCGAAGAAGGGTATACCTACTCATACGGCAAACCGTTTGCAACGACGTGGAACCATTTTGTTGAATTACAATTTCAAAATGGAATTTTTATCATCTAAAAAATTAAGCTATGCTGATGGTTTATCTAGACTGATCCCAACGTCTTCGGAACCGCTAGAAGATACGGTGATAGCGGCGTTACGAGCAGAAAATGAATTGGTTGAAGTAATGTATAACACAGTAAAAGAATTACCGGTGACATTAGATGAAATAAAATTAAAAGCAGAAAACGACATTTTTATTAGAAAAATGAAAAGTTGTAACTTCAGAAAAGTATAAAACATCTTCACCAGCACATTCAATATGTGATGAAGTGCTGTTATATGCTGGAAGTGTCGTGATACCGGTTGTACTACAAAAGCGGATTTTGAAGGAATTTCATCAGGAGCATCCTGGTATTGGACGTATGAAAGCCCTGATGAGGAGTTACATTTATTGGCCAAATATGGACAAAGACATTGAACAGGTAGTTAAAACTTGTAGAGGGTGTCAAATGGCAGCGAAAGCACCACCAGTAAAATACACACCATGGCCAAAAACAGATGTTCCATGGACCAGACTCCACATAGATTATGCTGGACCCATGAATGGTAATTTCTACTTGTTGTGGATAGCTATTCCAAGTGGCCTGCAATTTTTAAGTGCAAAAGACCAACTTCTGTAACAAGATTTTCTTACAGAACTGTTTGCACGTTTTGGAGTACCAGAAAAAATTGTCACTGACAATGGAACTCAATTCACAGGAAGTGAATTTAAGACGTTTTGTAAGACTCTGGGAATTGACCACATCACGACTCCACCGTACCATCCTAGGTCAAATGGACAGGCTGAACGGTTTGTTGATACAAATGGTACTAATACAGATGATGGTAATATACATCAGTTTTTAAGTATATACAGAATAACACCAAATCCAAACGCAATATTAGGGATGCCTCCAGCTGAACTGATGTTTGCTAGAAAAATTAGATCTGTATTCAATAGGCTGCTGCCGGAAAGAAAAAAGAGTTACCAGAACAAAAGGCATCAGGAAAATATGAAATATCTCAGGCAGGGAGATAGTTTTTTTTTTTTTTTTTTTTTTTTTTAAATTACAAAAATGGGAAGGAATTTTGGCAAGATGGAGTGGTAACTCAAAGAATTGGTAAGATGTTATACATGATAAGAAGTAAAAAATGGACGCACAAAAGACATTTGAAGCAATTAAGGAAAAGAATCATTGAAGAAATAAGTAAAGAAAATGAAGAACCAATGGAGGTATTATATGATTTATTCGATATACCAACTCCACCATTGCGTGAAACAGTTGTCCAAAGAAGGACAAGAAAAAGAACTAGAATGGAACGTTTAAGTTCAGATCCCAAAAGAAAAAGATATTAATTCCTCAAGGGGGCGGTGTTGTGTCGGAAACCTACCACCCCTCTTGAAGATGAACTTATCTGCGTCTGTGAACAAAGACTTTAAATAGTGGCATGTCATTTGACATGAGGGAGTCCGAGAGACAGACTCTCGGCGACTGTCGAACTCTCTGCATTAGCAGAGGGGAACCCGGACGAGGCCTTGCTGAAGGGCAAGGTTTCGTCCGGGGAGGTTGACAGGGCCTGAACCCGTCTAGGCGGGTTCAGGAAGGCCATATTTTTGGCCGAGCCTACGGGCTCGGAGATACCCACATTAAAACGGCCTTGTGCCACATTCGGTCCTCGTGGGTGGATTGATAAATACCAGACCGAGAGAAAGAAGTTCTTAGCTGAGCTAGTTATTGGCTACTCAGGCGATTTCTGTACCTTTTTACCAGCCTATTAAAACTCCTTTTATTGTTACGTGTTATTTGGCGTTTGTCTCTACTAACCCCAAATCAACATCATAACAGAAGGACGGTGCAAACTCGTACGCTCAATTATTCTTTTTCAGTCTACGAAGGACAGAGCGAACTTTCAAATATTCTTTTTTTAGTCTACGAAGGACAGTGCCAACTCGTACGCTCAATTATTCTTTTTCAGTCTACGAAGAACAGAACGAACTCCAACGTTCAAATATTTTTTTTCAGTCTACGAAGGACAGAACGAACGTTCAAATTTTCTTTTTCAGTCTACGAAGGACAAAACGAACTCGAATATTATGAACATATTGGCGAAAATAAATTTCTCTAAATCTGGTGGTGGTGGTGGTTGGGGAGGAGACTTATGTCAGTTACCCCACATAGCTTTGCCACTTTTGCCAAAGAATTTTTAGAGAGCTCTGTCAAGTAGCTAAAAAATCGGGGCACTTCCTGCCTTTCTATATCGTACTTTTCTTTGCATCACTGCAGCGTTTCACCAACAACACCGGAGAACATGATAATGGGCATGAGTAATATATTTTTCCTCAATGTCTCAAATTTCACACTCGTACACATACACATGCATCTCCTACATAATTCCTAACTTGTTATATATTCTTTCTTTTGTCTGTATACCTTTATATATTTCTTGCTTTTTAATCAGTTAATTATATTTTGTGTTGTCAACGAACACTCGTCAACACTTTTGTAATGCCCACGAACACTCGTTGTCACTTTCGTAATGCTCGTTGTAGTAGAAACTTTGTAATCGCAGATACAAACTATAGTAACGCCGTTGAACAATACTCGTGTCAGACGCCTTCGAATAGCACTCGAACTAATAGTGTAAAGGCTGCTTCTGTTATGCGTTGAGGATATCAAATGTGATTGCGTGTTGTAAGAGCATTTAACTATTATACATTTATGATTCAAGGAAAAAAACGAGCCTCCAATTTGCATCAACAACAAAATATATATATTAAAACAACAAGTACAAAACAATTGTGCAATGATGCGTGGAAATTAAGGAAAAAGTAGCTTCCCTTTTACTGTATCCTGAATAAGATAAAATGATATTAAAAATATCTCTTGCATAAGAAAGTTCAATGTTCAATGTTGAAAATAGAATGTCTGAATAGGCAAATTAGATATGTGTTGTTTGTGTAGATAACAGAGTGTTGGTTTTTAAACTTGGCTTAGTCAGAGAAGAAGAATAGAGGAATGTGATACAAATATATGTGTCTGTATGTGTGTTGCGAGTAGAATCGTGGATCTGTGTAGACAAGAGTAAGTTGCTGGAATCTACTGTGAGTGTTGTGAGAAGAATCGTAGATCTGTGTAGACAAGAGTATGTTGCAGGACACTACTGTGTGTTGTGAGTAGAATCGTGGATCTGTGTAGACAAGCGTAAGTTACTGAACTCCATTGTGTGTGTTGTGAGTAGAATCTTAGATCTATGTAGACAAGAGTAAGATGCTGGACTCTACTTTGTGTGATGTGAGTAGAATCGGGGATCCAAATAGACAAGAGTAAGTTATTGAACTCTACTGTATGTGTTGTGACTAAAGTCGTAGATCTGTGTAGACAAGAGTAAGTTACTGAACTACACTGTGAGTGTTGTGAGTAAAATCTTGGATCTGTGTAGACAAGAGTAAGTTACTAGACTCTACTGTGAGTGTTGTGAGTAGAATCGTGGATCTGTGTAGACAAGCGTAAGTTATTGAACTCCACTGTGAGTGTTGTGAGTAGAATCGTGGATCTGGGTAGACAAGAGGAAGTTAATGGACTCCATTGTGTGTGTTGTGAGTAGAGTCGTAGACTGTGTAGAAAGAGTAAGTTACTGAACTACACTGTGAGTGTTGTGAGTAGAATCGTGTATCTGTGTAAATAAGAGTAAGTTACTTGACTCTACTGTGTGGGTTGTGAGTAGAATCGTGGATCTGTGTAGACAAGAATAAGTTATTGGATTCCATTGTGTATTGTGAGTAGAGTCGTAGATCTGTGTAGACAAGAGTAAGTTACTGAACTCCACTGTTTGTGTTGTGAGTAAAATCGTGGATCTGTGTAGATAAGAGTAAGTTACTTGACTCTACTGTGAGCGTTGTGAGTAGAATCGTGGATCTGTGCAGACAAGAGTAAGTTACTGGTCTCTACTGTGTGGGTTGTGAGAAGAATCGTGAATCTGTGTAGACAAGAGTAAGTTACTGAACTCCATTGTGTGTGTTGTGAGAAAAATCGTAGATCTGTGTAGACAAGAGTAAGATGCTGGACTCTACTGTGTGTGATATGATTAGAATCGTGGAACTGTATAGACAAAATTATCTTCCTTTTTTTTTTGACTTTTCGCCAGTATCAAGTGGGTGGTCATCTGGCGACCCGGACGCTACAGCCAATTATTCGTTCTGATAAAATAATTTTTTTTTATCATGGCCAGCTCCGACACAAAACAGGTGCTTTTCTCAAATGATACCTCTGCAGATAGTTAAGGGTTTAATCTGTCCTTCTTTGTACTCTGGGTGGTCCACAGGACATTTTCTTTCGCGACCCAATTAATTTTTATCTCCCAGTATTCTGGCTCGCAGGCCACCCGACCGACCTGAAATTTTCACCATTGCCATGACAGACGGCTATCGGCGCGTCGTCATAAATCAAATTAAATCCAGTGTCTTACTTCCTCGATAATGAAAATAAAATCTTACCACTTTTCTTTAGAAAAAATAACATCGCTTAGTGTCCTTTTCGTAATGGCTTCTTATCACCTAAATTTAATTCTCGACTTTTCTTTCTTTTTTTTTCTTTCTCGCAACCCTAAATAGTGTCACATTACATTCGTCATTTACTTGTACAAAATATTATCGCCACTGCTTTTAGTTTAACTAAAGGTAGTACCTGCAACATTATGGTGACAATTACAACTGAGTCGTGAGTTCGATCCTCACTGGGTGCCCCATATTTTCGGCCTTGTGCCACATCTAAGCTATTCTTGGAAAATCACTACACTGATCGGTATATCAACTTCATATATAAGACCTTCTACAGTTACATTTAATATGACAGTATTATAGTGTTAGGCTAGGTACATTTACTATTAGTCTATAATATCTGTGTAAGCATTAGACTACCAGATACCTCACATTCACTTATAAGTTTCTCTGGTTTATATTTAGTACCATAGTATTATAGTGTTAGAATTGGTACATTTATTAGTAGTCTATTTCTGTGTAAATATTTGGCTAGCAGATACCTCAAATCCACATATAAAAGTCCACAATTTGCATTTAATATTATCAAACAATGTAATAATTATCAATGTGTATTTATTTATATATTTCCTGTCTCATTTGATAAAGGGAGATAACTATAACAATAACAATATTTTCTTGATAATGTTAAATAATATAAAGAATTTTTGTCATCAATCATCAAACCATATAATAATAATAATAATTAATGTCTATTTATATATTTACAGTCACTATTTATTTTATCTGAATATGTGAATTATAATATTCTAGATTCAACACATTTTTACTCCCTAAATATATAATTAAATAACTATTTAATTGAATAACTCTAAATCTATTATTAATATTGAAGGTGTAATTACAAATTCTCATATTATTTAAATGCATTTTAATTTTGCATTGGTATCCAATATTCAATATAAACTAGCTCTATAAATGGAGAATTATATTTAAATAATTCTTTATGTTTTACATTGATTTTTGCATTTAAGAAAATTTTGTTTTATCATAAAATAGAAAATTTCCTTGAAGTAAGGTGGAAATTAGAACAAGATTGAAGACAAAGGCAGTAATTACGCCTATCTTAGGATCAGATACAGTCATGTTGGTAGGCTGATAAGCAGAGATATTCACGGGCCTTACAAGAATGCTGTGAAGCACCAAGAGCATAAACCAGGAGATGCAAGGCTCAGAGGTGAAATAATGAGATATTGGGGGGGGGGTCTAAGATATCTGGGTAAACATTCAGTTACCAGATATCTAAAATTCATGCATATGTTTGCCTGTTTTACATTTAATATTTCAAATCAACATATAAGTTTCTTCAATTTATATTCAATATTATGTTAGGTTTAGTACATGTATTGGTAATCTATAAGGTTAGGTTTAGTACATGTATTGGTAATCTATAAGGTTAGGTTTAGTACATGTATTGGTAATCTATAATATCTGGGTAAACATTCAACTACCAGATACCTCAAATCAACATATAAGTTTTTCCAATTTACATTATATTATTATATTATAGTCTTATAGAGGGAGTAATGGATAGCAGCTCGGTTTGAAGAATCAGAGAGATGAGTTCGAATTCTAATCGAATCCATTACATTCACTTATGTGCTAATATCCTTTGGAAAGATATGTATCCTCTTCTTCTTCCTCAGCTATGGGTAAAATAGCAGGACAGAACAGGTCTACTGCAGAAAGAAATGGCAATCTACTGCAGGAAAAAATCTGCCTCGTCAGTCATGTATTGAAAGATACATGATCGCCTAAGCATGTATCACACATGGCACATAACTGAGTGTTAGGCTAGGTACATTTATTGATTTTCTATTGTGGCTGGGAAAACATTGATCTTAACTTTGCATATAACACCTGGGACATATTTATTGAAACAAAATGGAGGTAGGTGTTATATACTGGAAAATATAGGAATTATGATTGATTCCTTTTTTATGGTTTATCAACACATTGCAGGTTATTTAAAGCCAGAAATTATTTTTTTAGTTTGTAAGAATATTTTGGAGATAATAATGATTTAGTGATACAAGTCCTACTAATTAACCCATAGATGGAGGAAGAAGAGATGGATTCATACCTTTCCCAAGGGTATTTGGATGTAAGTAAATATAATGAACCTGACTGAAACTGGAACTTGGCTCTCTGATTAATAAATCTGAACCATTATCCATTACACTGGCTGAACATTGATACTTACAGCACCTAGTACTCCCAAGTGGTCACCCATCTAAGTACTGATCAGGCTGGATATTGCTTAACTTCAGGGATCGTATGTATTTCAATGTGATGTGGGTCTAAGCCATACCACCTGCACATTCAAGCTTACAGCACCTGGTATTCCTAAGCGGTTACCCATCTACAAGGTCAACGTTGCTTAACCAGTGATCATATGGGAATCAATGTTTCAACACCATATGGCCTTAAGCCTCAAATACAGGAAGTGCCAAAATATGCTTGTCTAGAAAATCAGCATTTTACAAAGGCTTGGTATGGACTTGAAGTACAGAAATACATCTGCCACTATTCTATCAAATATAGACATTTTTTTTTCTTCTTATTTTCATTGCTTCAAGCTAAAATAATCCAGTTCCTTCCTTTTCATCTTTTGACGAATACTAATTCATAATTTATGATTTATGTTATTAAATTGTTAAATCCCTGACAATTTTATTGTTCTATTGTCTGACACTTGAAATTTGACCATCTGCGTGTTGGTCTTCTTAAGAAAGTCTCTTTGCTATATCTTATATATAAATCTTATTCTCTGTGGGTTTGTAATGTTAACCCTTAGCTTGGCACAAATAAGTTACCTACAGAAATGTAATGTAATCTTAGATATTAAAAACATTGAAATTTTCGATCTCTTGCATATATTAATGCACTTGTCTCAAGTTTCCTATTTACCAAATTACATAAGTGACTACAGTGAACATAATGTTTACTTTACTAGACAATCCCTCAAAACACATTAACTCACTTATCATTATTTAAAAAAGCTACCCATAGATCCAATAATGATTCACAATTATGAATATAGTTATCGTAGCAGGTAATACTATGAGTCTCCCTTCATGCTCTCAGATCAACAATTATTCTGTTTAATAAAAGCAATATTAAGTTTTTATTTTAATTAGTAATTTTTTTCATCATGTATTTTTCAGTTTTCATTTTTGAAAAAAAGAAAAATAAGGATGAAGGAAAATTATCAAATTAAATAAAAAAAAAATCAATCATGGTTTCATCGTAAAATATTTAATTCTGTTGTTAATTTATACTGATATTGGGGTTTGGGGTTCAAATGAATAGTTCGTTTCTCCATGTTAAGAAGTTTAATGATAGATATCAGATTTTGTTTGTTTTGAAATATTCTTTTCATTCTTAATTAATATTTGTTTCATATATATATATAACAGCTATATTAAGACTCTCTGGAAAGTATGCAGCCATTTAAAATGAATGAAAAAGTAGCCTACCTAGGGCAGTGGTGCCTTAGTCTTCTTCAAAATAATCTCCTTGGAACCATACATGACTATTCCACTATCTCTTCCATTTTTCAAAACAGTCTGTAAAGCCATCCTTTAGGATCCCTATCAGTTGCCTTGTTACAATTTCCTTAATCTTGCCCACATCGTGAAATCTCTTGTTCAAGTTGGTTAGAGAGAACTATTTGGAAGTTGTTGATAGTCGAGCTAGCATAAAGTTGCAAGTCATCATGACTGAGGGTTTGAATATACTGGTCTTGTTCAGACTGTTGCTTATGCCAGATAATGTAGTCTCTTCCAGAAATTGTAACTAAGGTCTGCTCAGCATAGTTGCAGTATATTTGCCTGAGCAGGCGTCTGCAATAGGGATTGGCTTGCAGAGTGGTATACTCAGATATGAGTGGCCAGCTATTACCCTTACTACTGACTGAGTAATATTATGGAAGAGTGCTAGTTTATACATTTCAGTTGCCACTGATAGGTTTCCGAGTAACATAAAAGCTTCCAAAGTGTTTCTTGGGATAATCAAAATGGTTGGAATCTTTTTGGGTAGACTTTACAATTGTAGGTACATAATAATAAGTCACTATGCTTTCAAGAAAATCCCGAGATTATCATCTTAAAGGAGAAATATATATAAAGGATTTACTTTAAGGTATGCACTAACATCCATTGATATAGAATATAATACACTGATTAAGTTTGGGTAAATCATTGGATTAAACTAGGATTAATCTTTTCACTATTAACATTTATCACTGAAAGACTGTTATACAAGAAACTAAATATGTGAACTTTATTGACTTCTGTAATTGCATTGACTAAAAAGTGAGGCTCAGAAAATATCCAGCCACTTCCTACTAGTGAAGAATAAATCACCAAAGTCAACGGCTGTCCTGGGTATGACGATAAATTACATCTGACAGCAACGCCTCTAATCAGGACTCTTAATTGCTAGTGTTCCCAGGTTCATCCTGACCCAGGGTGGTAACACCTGTTAGGATCCCAGCTATGGGCAAATAGTTAATCCCAAACTGAAGTCAAAATACTATGAAAGAGCAGAAATTGGTTTTAATACTAGCAATACATTTTTGTAAAAAATTATTACCAGCAAAACATTATTACTAGCAAACCATTTTCGACAAAAAATATTACTGGCAATAAAAATCTTGTAGGCATTAAATAACCCATTGAGGTTGATATGCTGTAAGACAAATCAAACCAAACCAAAGTCAATGGTACCTTCAGTTCTTTCAAAGTAATTCTTTTCGGTCCTGATGATAGAAAGTAGAAATTAATTCACTTATGCAGAAAGATATTTTCAAAGATGATGATTGTTAAATCAACATATAATTAGGCCGAACTGATTAAACATTTACAATTCATCTTGATAATAGAAAGCCACATTTTTATCAAAATTTCACTTATGTGTAAAAACATTTTTAAACATGGATCTTGTTAAATTTACAAATCGATCAGAGGAGAAGGCAAAAATTATGGTAAGATGGTTGTGGATAAAAAGAAATCCATACACATTGAAATCCTCAAGATAAATTTATTACAATACAACTTATTAGTGTCTATAAAAAAAGGGCACCAAATGAAACTGACTGCTTACTTAAAATTAAATCCAAAATATGTTCTCATAGTCCACAAATCTAAAACATATTACGTTGGTCCACATATCCCAAACACATTGTCTTTGTTAACAAGTTGAAAACATTTTGATTGGATCCACAAATCCTAAACACATTGTTTTCGTTAACAAGTTGAAAACATTTTGATTGGTCCACATATCCCAAACACATTGTCTTTGTTAACAAGTTGAAAACATTTTGACTTGGTCCACATATCCCAAATACATTGTTTTGTTCAGCAGACTGTTCTGGCTTATAAATTCCAAGCACATTATCTTGCTCCACAAGTTGAAAATATATTGCCTTTGTCTATAAGTTCAAAACACATTGTCATTGTTCACAACTCCTAAATACATTGTCTTGGTAGACAAATCCAAATCACATTGTCATAAATCACAAGTCCAAAATTCATTGTCTTATTCCAAAACATATTTTCATTCTCTGTAAATCCAAAAGACATGTCTTGGTATAGAATTTTAAAACACATTGCCTTGTTTCATAAGTTCAAAACACATTGTCTTGGTTCTCAAATCAATAACACATTGCTTTCTGTCACACCTTGCTGACTTCTTGTGAAAACTCGGGATTCAATAAAATTCTGACAGCAGAAAAGGATTTAGTGCTAGAGTTTAAGGGAAAAGTTTCAAAACTAGAATGATTCTTTTTCTTTTGTTACATTTGGATTTTTTTTTTCTGTTCTGTTTTTCTCTTTGTTACATGTACTAGAAATGTGTTGATAGTGTAATAGTTATCAGCACCAAAATTGAAATCGGCCATAATCTGAACTTGGCTGGCCAATTTCAATTTTGGTGCTGATAACCATTACACTATCAACACATTTCTTTTACATGTAACAAAGAGAAAAACAGAAGAAAAATCCA
>OZ010598.1:12519829-12629829 GCA_963932145.1 Acanthosepion lycidas
TAATTGTAGGAATCCTAATAATTGTCCACTACAAAATAACTGTAGGATTAGTTCTGTAGTCTATCTTAGTACAATCTCAACAATTGAAAATCCAAATATAAAATTTTTTTAAATTGGTAGCACCATGAAAACATTCAAGAAACGCTGGTGGGGGCATATGCAATCTTTTAATAACAGTGACTATAGGTACATGACTTCATTATCCAAGTATTTTTGGAATCTAAAAGAAAAGAACAAAACAACTACGGTTAAATGGAAATTGATTAAGAAAGCCCGGACATGTAACTCCCTATATGCCCCATGTTACTTATGTCTTAACGAAAAATTTGAAATTATTAGATTTAAAAACAAGGCTGATCTCTTAAATCAAAGATATGAACTAACAGTTAATTGTAAACACCATTATAAATTTAACTTATTATAGGGGTCGTATACTTTAAATGATAATGATATATCGCTGTAAGTTTAATAGATTATGACTTTTATTGCCTGATGGTCATACTGACGATATGAATGTGTATTGTATCACTACATAGTGTTATCCGTTTTTGTGTATGTGTGTGTATGTATTTATTTGTGTGTAGGTATATGTGTTTGTACTGCGGAATGTGTATGTTTGTATATTAGTGTTTATGTTGACAGGTTTTGTATATATATGTATATATGTGTATATGTGTATATATATATGTATATATATATATATATATATAAAGTAAGAAGGTAAAAAGGAGAAGAAAAGAAGAGGTTAAAAATATTGATTTATATATGTATATATGTGTATTTGTGTATGTGTGTATATGTACATATGTGTATGTGTGAGTATATATATATATATATATATATATATATATATATATATGTGTATGTGTCCTGTTATATTGTGTATCTAAATTTATATTTACGTATATTTCTGTTTGTATGAATGTGTTTATATATTTTTTTTAAGGTACATGTATTTTGATGTTTGTATGTATTTGGATATATGTTTATGTATGTATATGTATGTACGTTTATATATGTATTTGGTTGAATGTCATATTTATGTGTATGTACATATATATGTGTACTTGTTATTATAGATAGGTATATTTATGTATATATTTATGTGTGTATATATATATATATATGTATATATATGTATGTTTGTGGTTGTATATGTGTATGTTGACACCTATTATATATGAGATTGTCTGTGTGTATGTGTAGGTATGGAAAATTTGGTTCGTCATTACTGCCACATGAGTTAGACTATGTTTGTATATATATTTATATTTGTGTATTGGTGTGTGTATATATGTATATATATGTGGGTATGTGTGCATATATGTGTGTATATATGTGTGTATATATGTATATATGTATGTATGTGTATGTGTACTTGTTATCATAAATGTGTATACGTATGTATATGTTTATGTTTATATATTTATATGTATGTATTACTATGTATATATATGTATGTATGTATGTATATGCGTGTATTTGTGTATGTGTGTATATGTATATATATATATATGTATATATATATATATATATATGTGTATGTGTGAGTATATATATATATAATATATTGTATATATGTGTATGTGTGTATATACGTATGACTGTACACTTATTTATGTAGGTAGTTCTTTTTATCTTATTTTCCTTCATTTAATATATAATAAAACTATTATCAACTTATATGATTAAAATATATGTTTTTATTGATATTTGTGGGTTTGGAATTTTTGTTTTTTAATATATAAAATAATATTATTTTTAACCAGTTTTATCTTTGTATATTTGCTCACTTAAGTTATATTTTGATAAGTGTTTAGCATTCGTTTAATGACACTTTCAGTCTTAAATATTTATTGGTTGTGGTATCTGATTGTCTGGGTCAATGTCCATGGATGTGTGTACATGTATTTATAGGTGTCTATGTGTATGGAAAGTGCATTCACTTTTAATTGTGTATGTATGTACGTATGTGTTGATTTCCCCTTTTCCTTCCCCCCCTTTTTTTTTTCTCATAAAGGGCTGTGGAGATGTTCCCTGTCTCGTCACTTTTTTTGTGTGCATATGTATGTAAATATGTCTGGGTGCTTATGTATTATAATCTGATTGTGTTTGTGTTGTTCTACGCGTGAGTTCAGGACCCCATTCACACACTTGGGATTAAAATGTATACATATATTTTCAGAGGACCGGATGACATATTAGAATCTATTCTAACGTAATTTCAATGAAGAAATAAATTGAATAACATATGTATTTCTTTTTTTCTTCTCAGTAATTTTATAGTTTTAAACTTAATAGCGATTAAATTTGGATTTTAAAATTGGCAGTTTTTAATTTTAATATCAAATTTTATCATATAATTTAATAATTATTGCTTAGAATAAATTCTTTTTTAATATTACCCGTATTTTAAAGATTTGAATAGCTATTATAACATGACTTCATTGTCAAGCTTTTTGAATTTTCCTATACTTGTATTTTTATTGGTCATTCTAGCTTTTGTAACAATGTTTTCCCCTTGCAAAGGATCGTTAATTAATTTGAAACTTTTAAAACCATTTATTTTAAATTCAACATCATCACTTGATAAGACACCGATGGTGTTGAAACAAAATGGCTATTTTTGTAGTGATTTTATAACATATTTATGTTATAAATTTTTTTAAAAAAATTATATCTGCTCTACTTTGTATTGAGCACTCTTTTAAGAATAGTAATTGTTGGTTATTGGAATTCATTCCATATACACCAATCATATACTTGGGTATATATATACAAGTTTGTCACATATACAAGGCACAGTCCTATGGTTACAGAGAACGCAGTATGGTTCCACCATGGAATATGTGAGCGAGCGGTTCTATATTGAGTCTGATTTGCAATCTCTTCATCACTGAGACTCATTAGAACAGTTGGTATGATGTTTGCTTGACAACCTAACTGTCAGGGTTTCAATTCTCGGTAGTCGATGTGCACTGCTGATGAGTCCCAAATATAGGGCGAAATGGTCGTCCAGTGCTTTCTGCATTCAGTTGAGGTTTCTATCAGACTCGATGAATTTAATATATATATATATATATATATATATATATATATATATTTTATTCCTCACTGGTAGCACAACTCAGTTTCATGTAGAATGTAATCTTCAGGTGCTGTGTTTTGCAGGAAACTCTGAAAAATAATATGTATATTTATTAATATATACTTTATCAGCTCTGGTATATTATATTGGGCACTATTTTATTAATACCAGCAAATAGTTATAACAAAGATAGGTGCAAATGCTGTCAGTTTGTAGTTGTCTGAAAAAAACAACATTTAAGGCAATCAGTTTTTGCAATAAAGTGCTCGATATCAGAGACAGAATATTGACAGAATTAATACAAATATAAAATTTGTAATTTTGTTGAATTATGTGAATATAACATGAATCAGCTAAGTGGCAAATTTTATTTGCATTATATAGATAGATATATATAAACCTCCCACCCAAAAACATTGGAACAGCAAGGTCAATTCCTTTGTATTTGTTGTTACCTGAAGACATTTGAATTTAAGAACAGAAGATGAATGAGACAAGAGTTTAGGATTTCAACTTTTATTTTCTGGTAATTACATTTAAATATGTTAAACAACTTAGGACATACCACATTTTATTTGAACCCAACCATTTTTCATGTGAGCAACTTTTGGAACACATAACTGACAGGTGTTTCTTGTTTCCTGGATGTTGCCTTTTAGATTAATTGTTTAGACATTAAATAGCTCTAAAGGACTACTTTTGGTTTTTAGTCTTGGGTTTTACCGATAAAGACTGTATTTCTTGATAAAGTGGATAAACCAACATGAAGACAAAAGTATGGGAGAAAATCAAGCCATTTTAAAGGTGAGAAAAGAAGGAAAATCCATCAGATCCATTGTAAAAGCAATGGTCATAGCCAACACAACAATTTGGACTGTTCTGGAAAAGAAAGAATCTACTGGTGTATAGAGTATGTTGGCCAAAGAAAACAACAGCAGTTGATGACAGAAACATTGTGAGAACTGTGAGGAAAACCACCACCAAAACAAAAATCAGAAACATTACCAAGACCTCCATAGTGCAGGTGTAAAGGTTTCACAATCCACTGAAGAAGGCTTTGAGAGTCGAAATATTAAGGCCATATTACAAGATGCAAACCACTCATCAGCAGAAAGAATCGGAAGGCAAGATTCGAATTTGCAAGATACAGAGATGAGTGACAAAAGTTCTAGGAGAAAGTTTTATGGACTGATGAAACCAAGAGTATTCTCGATCAAAGTGATGAAAAGCAAATAGACACATAAGCACATATATATTCATATATATGAAACTTTGCTGGAGAAAGAAAGGATCTGGTTATGATCCTAAGCATACAAGCTCATCTATAAAGCATGGTGGAGGTAGTGTCTTGGCTTGGGCTTGTATTTCGCAATTCACCAATCAAAGAAAAGCTTAAGAGCAGAAATATTAAGGCCATATTACAAGATGCAAACCAGTCATCAGCAGAAAGAATCGGAAGGCTAGATTGGAATTTGTAAGGAACTACAGAGATGAATGACAAAGTTCTAGGAGAAAGTTTTATGGACTGATGAAACCAAGATTATTCTCTATCAAAGTGATGAAAAGCAAATGGACACATAAGCACATATATATTCATATATATGAAACTTTGCTGGAGAAAGAAAGGATCTGGTTATGATCCTAAGCATACAAGCTCATCTATAAAGCATGATGGAGGTAGTGTACTGGCTTGGGCTTGCATATCTGCTTCTGGTACAGGCTCATTCATATTTATTGATGATGTAACTCATGATTGTAGCAGCAGAATGTATTCAGAAGTTTGCAGAATTATTTGGTTCACCAATTTGCAGAGAAATGCATTCAAACTAATTGGGAGAAAGTTTCTCATGCTGCAGGACAATGATCCAAAACATACTGCTAACAACAAAGGACTTCATCAGTGGAAAAAAGTGAACAGTTTAGGGTGGTCAATTCAATTGTTGGAGCATAACCCAATTTCCTGAAGAGGAGACTGAAGAAAAAAACATCCTGGAGCATACAAACACTGAAAGATATATTTGAACTCTGTCAAGGATGGAAATAGAGGATTAGGGAGCTCCAGCACAGATATGGCAGCAATGCTCCATTTTTAGTCTGATCCTTGGTTCAGCCAGTTCTAAATTTCACATTGTAGCAAATCAACCATATTCATTCTGTGTTCCATTTGTGTGAAGTAAGATCCATTTGAACAGATTCTTCCTGTGAACTATTGCTCTGTGGAACTGACTCCTAAGGGGATGTTTTCCTGATTACTACCATCTTAATCTGTTCAAGTCTAGGGTTAACTGTTACCTTCCTCTCCTATCTGTACAAACTGCCTCCTAATGTAAGCTTGAGTGTCCTTGTACAGGGTGAACTTTACAGTAATAAAAAATAAAAAGTATTAGAATTGGTACAGTCACTGTCTATTATTTATTTATTGGTGTAAAAATGATAATTATTTGCTTATTTTTTTCTTTTAAGGATTACTTCAACTGGGTGGAAAAATCCCAAAAAGTGTTCCAATTATCAACATTTCCAAATGACTCAAAATCATCTTCAATTTCACACAGCATTGCGATATCTGCAAATACTAATAACTCTTCTGTTCCACTTACAAATAAGGAGATAATCTTGCCCAAGACTTTCACCACAAGGAAAGGAGCTCTTCTGTTATTTTCCGAGGTCCTTGCCAATAAAAACAGAACCTGGGAGAATTCACTGGAAGATGAGGTTGAAAGAGAGGATGACAGAGATCAGGTGGTCAGAAATGACAGACAAGAAGTGAAACAAGGAGGACAACCTTCAGATATTGATCTGCGAACTGTTGGAGAATTTACCAAATCCATTTTGGCATACGGAAATCAGGTAACTATCAAATCAATTTTGTTTTCTTGATCACCTGACCTAGTCTGTTGGGTAAGGTAGATTCATGCCTTTCTGAAGGACATTAGTGCAAAACAAAAAACAAATCACTTTAGCTGGAAATTGCATTATTTATGTCATCAACTATTAAGCCAGCTATGTTAAATATTTTTTAAAATTATTTTATTATAATTTAAATTTTTTTTCCTCTGTTTATCCATTTTCTGTTAACTTTTAAATTCAAATTTCTGGTGCTGCCAAGCTCTTTGAAACCATTCTACATATGATTTCACTTATATCATAAACACAGATATATTTGAATTTCAAATGTTGAGTTCCAAAAGATTCCAGGATTTAGCCAACAAAATTTTGTCTACCATGCTAACAATATTTATTTCAGTATTGTATCACAATAAAATTAAAAAGACAAACCTTGTCAGTTGAATTAAAAAAAGAAGGTTTAAATAAATTCTGCCTAAATATACTTTTCACACAACATAGCAAATTTAGTCTGATGAAGTCCTGAAGGAACAAAACGTGTCACAAGTAAACTTTTCCCACTTTGTCATACAATTTCCCAATGTTGACCACGTTTGCCGTAGTCTCTGAATATAGAATCCAGTGAAGTATGTAATGTGTTCAATATCAGAGGTTGGCAGAGAAGATTCGGAGTAGCAGCTGTTAAGTAATTCTTTACGTCTTCAATATCAGAGATTGGCAATGAAGATATTTTGGGAGAAAAAAACAAAATGGCTGCCTTTATACATGTCGGATTGAATATTTTGAGTTTTCTGGTTGGTTAACCCTTCTATTGGTGGACTATAAAATAAGTCAGCTCATCTTGACTGGCTCACTAGTCCATCAGTGTACCCAAAAATTCCAACATCCAATACTATTCTTATATAAAAAACATATATTATTATCACAGACACACACATAAATTATATTGTAGAGGAGTGGACTCTCCAGTCATATTTGATGTATGAGGGTCAAGCAGCTCAGCTTTGGTAAAGGCAAGGACTTTGATTGTAAATTATTAAGGTAATTTTCATGGCAACTGCTCTGACGAGCTACTTTCACTGGTACCCCATCTGCATGCATTCAAGTGTGCTACTAGGTTGGCATCTCGGTCCCACCCTTTCACTGTTGAAACAGTTAAATGTAAACCACCTCTTCTACTCCAACAGCTTCTTTTCTCACACTTCCCGACAGTGGAACTACCTTCCTCTTACTTGTTTCCTTGATAGCTATAATCTTCAAATATTCAAATGTAATGTCAATCGCCATCTTCTGATGCCTTGATCCTAATTCCCATCCTTCTCTATATCCTTTCTTCAAACATCCCTCATTACTCTTGCTCTCACACACTGTAACCACTTGCGTGAAAGTAGCACTTCTGCTTTGCTTGGTGTGAAATGCTTAAAAAAAAGCCAGATTTTGAAAAATTTATGAAACACAATTTCTCATTTGTGTATTTTCCACTAAATGACCGTCTACCAAATTAATCGAAACTTCATAAATACTCAGACCACATCATAAACAAAACTGCAATATATTTGTGCATCCTGGGTAAGACGTTAAACTACATCTGCATCCTGGGTAAGACGTTAAACTACATCCAGCAGCAAGGCCTCTGATCAGGAGGTTTTGAGGAGTGTGGAACCACCTCTTAATTGCTGGTGTTCCCAGGTCCACCCTGACTCGAGATGGTAGCACCTCTTAGGGTCCCAGCTATGGGCAAATAGTTAACTATTACCAGCAATACATTTTTGAAAAAAAATATTACCAGCAATACAATTTTGAAGGAAAAATATTACCAGAAACAGATTTTTGACAAAACAAAATATTACCAAAAATAAAAATTTTTGTCGGCATTAAATAACCCATTCAGGTTGATATGCTGTAAAACAAAATAAACCAAACCAATCTAAACCAAAATATACATATTCTATTCATACAAATCTATCCTAAAAATGTTGTTGGCATTAATTAACCCATTGAAGTTGATATGCTGTAAAACAAAATTAACCAAACCAAACCCATATATTTGTGACATCCTGTATTTAGACGTAGGCCACATTATATATTGCTTTTCTGCGGTTATATCATTGTAAAATGTAAGACTTAAAGTAATAGGTTTCATTCAAGAAGCCAAATAGGAATATTTTCCATAAGGAATGTTGTTTTTGTGAAAAATTAGAAATAAGTATATTTTTTATGCTGGAATTCCACCCCATGCTGTGTGTGTTACATCTCATGCAGTTGTGGCAAAGGGTACAAGGGTGAGATTAGCCACCCACTAAAAGAAATATTGGAGGCTGTAATCTGGAAGGTGGCATTAAAATAAGTATGGCTTATGAAAATAAAGGATGGTGATCAGCTGCTATGAAATGAATCCAATAGACAGACAACAACACTGGAGGATAAGATGTCTGAAAGAATTATAAGGAAAAAAACCCAACTCTGACAACCTCATCAGTAGACCTTGTGACAGAGAGAGGGTCTGCGAAACACACATATGTATATTTTTTTTAGTGAAATTGGAGAAGATTTGAATAGTGAAATTAAATCAGAGCATTTTGTTTACTGATGGGGAAATCTGATCTTGGGCAGAATTTGTACCCACTGAATCTGGGTCATCAGAGACAATGGAAAAAGTTGAAATAATTTTTATTGTTTAAAAATTGAAATAGAGCTGAGTAAGCTAGGAGGAACTTTGGAATTCACATAATTTTGGTTGAAGCAGCCAGAACCCTGTGATAATTGCGTATAAAGTAGTGGGGCCGAGGGTCAGTTATAACCAGCCGGTTTTATCTATATAAATGTGTAGTTATGCTGAAAAAGACAGATGGGAGAAAATTCTTGAAGAGAGAAAAGAGAATTGGCCCAGGCAAGTGCTAAGAGGAGGAACGCCACTATAACTTTAAGTCCCAAACAGAAATCTTTATCCCTCCATCGCAAGAGTCATATACCGTTCTGAGATGATTTAACAACAAGATAATCACATACCCTCTCTCTCTGTCTAGAATCCAGTGTTTCTTAGCACAGACTCTCCAGCCATGTCTACATCTTCAGTCGACCGTGAATGAATGTACAATGTGGGCAGGATTAAACCAGTGGACTGGTTGAATAATCTACAGATGCTAAAGGGACCTATGGCCACTCCCTTAAGTTTGGTTAGGACCGAGGAGACACCTCAACCCTGAGAGTAAAACACCGGAGGTTGAGGGGCTGGGGGTGAAAGTGCTAGACCTAGTATAGAGATGAACATCATCTGGTAGCATCTGATTAAGAAAGGATGTTAGAATTCCAGTAAAGATATTCTTATAAAATATAGCAAGAGTGTATTGAGGTTGGGGGAAACACCTAACTGATTGCTCTCTCTCAAGAACCACAGAGTCACAGACAGTGATTTGAAAGAGATGAGAGGAAACAAAATAATCCTGCCTTAGAAACTACAGCACAGCTGGTGGCACGCAACATTAGGAAAAAAATGCTTAAAGGAAGGACTTCACAAGACATCGAGTCTTGAAAACTGTCTGTTGCTGGCTTTCACATCACTTTTATTAGCATGAGACAGCTGACAAAGACCCTGATCTGGATAAATTGTAGAGAGGCCTGTATCTAGACCTGTCAAGCTGTCCCACTGCCAATGGAGTAAACCTGGATGTAACTAGTTTTGACAGACACATGTATGCATGTGGATTGGGGCCTCTTTTGCATCTGTATTATTATGGGTTAAAATGTTGGTAAAAGCATATCTGTTTTTTTTTTTTTAATTTGTAAGTACAATGTCTGTGTTTGGTAGTGCTGAAAATTAACATACTTTGGTTAAGTGGAAGAATAAGTAAATAGAATGGAGAGAAGTAAATAGACTGATATGAAGTATAATTGATATGTGATATCCCTTAATCAGGTATAAAAATATACATTCACATACCTATGTGGATTATTAAAATATGAGTGGCAAAAGTAAGGTGTTGTTTCCTTTAGATATGTAGTCATGTGCAACTGCTGTAGTCACATGGTATGAAAGAGTATAAGAAACACTTAATTTTAAAAATACTCTCTTCCTTTTTGAACCTGAACAAAAAGTAGCACTTAATTTCATATCATTCCCTAAATATTTTACATGGATATAATATACTTTACATATATTGAAGTGTTTTGATGTCAGTGGTACAAAAACATGTTCTCTATAATTATGTTTTGAATTTGTTGTGTTTCCTTCATATTTCAGGTTTCTTTTGTTTTGTATTTCTTTGAATATGCTTATAGTATATTCCACAGCTGAAATATTTTTGTAATATATAATTATTTTAGGGATAATTAAAAAATGACCCATAAATATTTCTATATAGAAAGGGGAATGAGGACAATTTACCATCATGACTTACCATTATGACAGAAGAAAGCTGTAGAGAACAATGGCTGAAACATTGTTTGTATAACAGCCAAGAAGGTTAGGGTTAGTCTGAATAAAAAAGATAATTTTAATGGAAGATTTTTATTATATAAATTTATTATTGGAGTAACTGTTTTGAGAAATGTCAATGTGGATGTACAGGTGGCCTAATAAATGAAGAAATCAGTGAACAAAGGTAAAAATCAAACTCTTCTCCTCCTGCTATAGGATAAATAGTAGGGCAGATTAGGCTTGGCCTTGGCTGGTAACCAGTCTATTAGAAGGTCAGGACTGAATTCAAAACCAGTTGAGAATGTTTCTTACAGAAATCACAGCAGCAATGCTGAGCATGCCGAGAGCTTGTATTATTTACATTATTTGGACTGTTATCCTCATCTTTATTGCCATATTCACAACGTTTTGGTCGTTGTGCACTCCAGCCTTCTTCAGGTGATTGGAATTTTTCTTCAATATCTGTCTATATCTCTGAGATGAGGTATTATGATTACTTGCATTATTTAGATTATTCGGACTGTTATCCTCATCTTCATTACCTTATTCACAATGTTTCAGCCATCGTACACTCTGGCCTTCTTCAGGTGATTGGAATTTCGAACTGAACTTTGTGGTGAACCAAAACTTGGAGTGTTGAGTTAAAGGGAAATGACTGATACATCAAGAAGAGGCATGGAATGTGGAACTAGAATAATCTACTGCAGTGGATGAAATAAAGGGTCTGGTTTGAAATTCCAATCTCCTGAAGAAGGCCGGAGTGTACAATGGCCGAAACGTTGTGAATATGACAATGAAGATGAGTATAACAGTCTGAATAATGTAAATAATGCAAGTAATCATAATACCTCATGTCAGAGATGTAGACAGAAGTGTTGAGAGCTGTTGTCACATACTTTTCAGTGAAGTCTAAACATTGAATTACATAATCATTTATTTTTCTCAAGGAATAAAAACAAAACAACTCTAAATTAATCTAGATTCATTTTGTGTTTTTTCCTAAGAAAACAAAATGATCCCAAAATGCTCCATGGAATTTCCACTGACCTCCAAATCAGTTATTATTTTTATAAGCAGAAGATACCTGTTTTGTTATCAGCTAATTTCTCTTACCTGCTTGCAGCACTCTTCAAAAATACTTACTCTTTACCTTAACTAATGACATCATTTCAGTTATCCAATCAATTCTTTTGCTCCATTCATGGACACCTGACCCTCGACAGTTGAATATTCTTAAACCTGAGCAGAGATCAATTGCTCAGTTACTTTGTTCTGATTGATTTTCTATTTAAAATTTTATTACTATCAGACATTCTTTTCTTTGTTCTCTTTTTGTTTTTCTTTCTTTTTATGATTTCTTTTCTGTATTTACAATTCTTTCTTTCTTTCTTCTTTCTTTCTTTCCTTCTTTCTTTCTTTTTTTTTCTTTCCTTCTTTCTTTCTTTTACTTCATTTTTCTTCATTCTTACTACTTTTCTTATCAACTATTTTCCCCTTATTAACTGAGGTTTTTTTCTAAAATTATTTTTTCTTCCTTTCTCTATTTCTTTTTCTTCCTTTATTTCTTTATTTCTTTTTTCTTCTTTTCTTTACTCCTTTTTCTCCTTTAATCTATTACTTTTGTCCCTTTCTCTAGTACTTCTTTTCTTTTTCTTCCTTTTCCCTTTTTGCTTACAGCATTTTTGACTCCTTTTTCTATTCCTTTCTCTATTCCTTTTTCTTTCATTTTATATTTCTTTTTACTTTTCTTTCTTTCTTTCTTTCTTCATTATTTTCTTCTTTCTTTTCTTTATTTTTCAATTTCTTTTTTCCTTACTCTATTTCTTTAAAATGTTTTTTAATCTTCCTTTTTTTTAAACATTTATCGCTTACTTGTTGGTATCATTCTTTCTTTCTTTCTTTCTTTCTTTCTTTCTTTCAAAACACTTAATGTCATCCCCTATTTTATACTACATCAGGAACTTTTAATCTTTACAGTCAGTTGCTTTTTTCCTCTTTTTCTGTTTTTTTCTTGCTTTAGGTTTTTTCCCTTACTGACTTAACATCTTCCCTCATACCTCATTCATTGTTTTCGCACCTTCTTTTTACAGAATAGTAACTCTTTATCATTTTTTTGGCTAAGTCTCACAATCAATTCATTCACATCTTTGCCTCTCCCCTACTATTCCTTCCTTCCTTCCTTCCTTCCTTATGTGGGCCTCATTTTTCCCTTGCTTCATTTAATTTCTTGATTTCACCAACTGCAGTGATGACAGGGAAAACTAATCCAAAATAATGCTATTATTAATTGGGAAAAGACCTGACAGTGATTGTTGCACACGTGGTATTGAGGAGTAGACATAACTGTGGCTGAAGTTGAACTTCAGTGATTGATGCCTGCTTGGAGAGTACTGAGCAGCAGGTAATTGCATCCATCTTGAAGGATTCCCAAATTTTAAGATGCGAGGAAAGTTTCGTGTTTTTCTGGATTACATATATGAGAGGTAAATATATAAACACTTGAAAGACTATATTACAGTTTAACAAATTTGTATATCATATAACGAACGGATATTTACCTTGTTATCTTAAATAAATACATTCAGAAGATTACATATAGATATATGTATATAGATAATATACACGCAAACACAACTCTCTCTTCACACACACATAGACACATTGACAGACACTTATATTAACACATCAGTGGTATCACAAAAATACATAGAAACATAGTCATATAGAGAGACATTTACATTCACGCACCAATGCCATCTTTTCTCATTATGCATCCCAGAAATTTAAATTGTTTTGTTTCTTTTTATTTCCATTTTCTTTAATCCCCATAAATCACATGTCTAGTTCATGGTATTTTCAGCATTCTTCTGTAAAACCACATCTTTGTTAATTCAAGTCTCCTCTCCATCTGTGAGGAAATTGACCAGGATTCTTTCCATATAGAAAGATTGATATTACATAGCAGTTCAACACTCTTTTCTTTGTTTCCAATTAAATTTTCCTGTTTCTTAATACTTTGCTTAGCTTTTGGAAGGCATCTACCACAATCTCAATGGTCCTTCAAATTTCAGTGTCACACTTTCTATCCTCTATTAAAACACTTTCCAGATATTTAAATTTTACTTGTTTGATTTTGGTATCTCTAAGGAGAGTAGTGAATTCAAAACCATTAGAAAGCAACAACATGCAACACTAATGAAATATTTCTGCTTCTTAATACTTTGCTTAGAATTTTGAAGGTATCTTTCCCTATTTCAATGTACCTTTGGCTTTCTCTGTCACATTTTTCATCCTCTGTTAAAACACTTGACATGATTAGAAACCATTGCAGCCAAAGTTTGAACTCTGTTCACCGATGCTCTTGTTTATGATGTTAGCCATTATGCCATCAACATCATCCACAGATTAAGTTCTAATATTGTCATGTTCATTTTAATAAGAGAACAAGACCAAATCCCTTATACGTAACATTAGATTTACTATTCAAATCAGGATTCTATTGAAATGATAATTTTTCTTAATACTTTGTTTTTTTTTAAGGCATCTTTGCTATTCTGGTGTGCCTTCAAATTTCTGTGTCATATTGTTCATCTTCTGATGTTTTTTAGATGTTTAAATCTTTCTGCTTGCTTGATTTTAACATTTCTTGGGTTGTTCCATTCACTGACAATCTTATTATTTACAATATTATGTCTTTAGGGTTAGTCTTTCGTTCCCAGTTTCCTTTGCTACGTTGTTTATGAGTTCTAGCTTTTTTTATTTTCTGTATCTGCTACCAACACTGTTCATCTCCATATCTCATATTGTGTTCAACAATAATAAATCCTGGTAGGACTTCTAGTTCTTTGCTTCAAGTCCAGTGAGAAGACACATTCCTGTTATTGCCTCTTTCTATTTTCGCATATTTGCTCAATTCATTTTGTGTCTGTATGAAGGTGGCTTGCTCCCAGGATATATTCTGGATTATTCTAATGTTTTTCACAAACATATCAAATTTACTTAGCAGTTCAAATAGATTTTTATACTTTATCTTATCAAATGCTTTTGCATTGTCTATGTACCATTGTTATACATCCTTCTGCGTTTGTATTGATATCATTCTGATCATAAATATTTCTGTTTTCAGTATATATATATATATATATATATATATATATATATATATATATGTAATAATAATAATAATAATAATAATAATAATGGACTCTCCTGTCAGTTTTGACGTATGAAGATCTGACAACTTAATTGATTCAGTTATGAAATTTTGTGTGATAATCCTAAGTGGCACTTAAGACCCACTAGTGATTTACAAAGGAGCCTGCATATGGAGCAAGAGTAAGGATTGTGGGATGAGATCACTGTTAGATTGCCTGACATTTTAGATCTTGCTCTCGCTTCTTGAAGACGATTCAGACAAGCTGATTGAAAACTGCTGAGTCCGCTAATATATATATATATATATATATATATATATAAAGAAATATAGTCTTAAGGTGTGCTATATTTATGGAATAAAGTGCTCAATATCAGAGATAGAGCGTGTGTAAATATAAAAGTGAACATAGAAGTCAACACTTAGAGGCGACAGTCTGTTTCATGCTATATGCAATCGTCAAGCCAAGACGTGGCTTGACGATTGCATATAGCATGAAACAGACTGTCGCCTCTAAGTGTTGACTTCTATGTTCACTTTTATATATATATATATATATAGTATAAGAATGAAAATTGGAAAAATATTTTAGTTTTTTGCTGATGTATTTGTCTTCTGATTTTTTCAAGGCAAAAATAAAATCAAAATGTTTTGTTACAGTTACATTAAAAGCCAAATTTAAGAAAGAGAAAAATGCTTCTGTGTAAGCCTCTTTCTGGTTAATGTAAAATTCCTTTATACTAAATAACAACAAAAACATTTTGATTCCATTTTTCTCTTGAAAAAGTTGGAAGATGAAACATCAGCAAAAAAAAAAGAAGAAAATTTTTCCAATTGTCATTCTTTTACCAATTTGTTTAGTCCATAGAATTGTTCTGGGAATTTTACTATATTTGAACCACTCCTCCTCAATCTGTGTGCTTATCCATCTAGCATTGAAAGTGATTCAAGTGATGTGATTTCTGTTATTTGGTAATATCCTTCATTTGTAATTCTGTAGCACCACTTTATAAGATTCGATGAAGGACAGTCCTCTTCAAGACCTACTGGGTTAATTCACTTGAAGCCATTTAAGAAGTTAATGTCAAAGTCAGAAATTATTTACAACTGGTGTCCTTTAGCTATTTCATTTTATAAAAAAAAACCTTCAGTTAAAAGCTTATTATTTCTAAAACTGTACTTTGTGTTTACTTCCTTATTTAAGATAGTGTGGTAAGTCAAAAGTACAGCATCCTGGGTATGACGATAAACTACGTCCAGCAGCAAGGCCTCTGTTCAGGAGGTTTTGAGGAGCATCGAATCACCTCTTAATTGTTGGTGTTCCCAGGTCCACCCTGACCCGAGGTGGTAACACCTGTTAGGGTCTTAACTATGGGCAAATAGTTAACCCCAAACTGGGGTCAAAACCCTATAAAAGTGTAAAAGTAGTTTTTAATACCAGCAATAAATATTTTGTGGAAAAATTATTACCAGCAATACATTATTACCAGTAATACATTTTTGAAAAAAATATTACCAGCAATAAAACCTTGTTCGCATTAAATAAGCCATTGAGGTTGATATGACATAAAACAAACCAAACCTAACCAAATCAATTAAAAGGAGAAAAAATGTTAAGGGATAGGAAGATTTGGAGAGCCATGATTGGCCATGTCCTGAAGCATCATGGCATAGAAGAAGTGTTTAATATCAACATATTGATTGTCTCATTATTTCCACTTCTAGATATATGTGCTATCCATTTTAGTTATTGCTGCTGTTGGAAATCTTCAAGTGATGTGGTTTTAATTATTTGGTAAAGTTCTTTGTTTTTGATTCTCCAGCATCAGTCTGTATGATCTGATGAAGGATTGTCTTTTTTAAGATTCAATCATTGGAATTCATTTTTAGTCATTAATCAGAGAAAATTTTTGTTTATAGATCAGGCATGGGAAACTTTTTCTAACCAGTGAGCCACACTCTTAAAAAGATTCAAGGTAATTTTTTGTTAAAGGTGCTTTAGCCATTTTCACTAGAGAAGAACATTCACGTCAGCATTTTCCTTACAAATGGGGACAAGTTTTTTTGAGAAAATATTTTTTTATTATGAAAAAGTGAAGCCTTGGTATAATATTAACACAAATGACAGTGTGATTAGCACACACTTCTTCATATGATTAATTATGTAACTTATTCACTTGAAAAAAAAATTAAATGAAAAAATATATTTTTTTACCAGAGAAAAAGTAAAAGATATTTACACCGTCTGATCTTCCTTAGTAAAAATTGCTAATGGTTTAACATGATGGAATCATTACCTTCGATGAAAGTTTAAAAACCCAAGAAACATTGCACATAATCATTCTTTATGTATGTGGTGATATGTGAGAGTGTGTGAGTGAACAAGTGAGAACAAAATTTTAAGAAATGTTATTTTTATCATGAAATTAGGCATGCTATTCAGAAAGGAAAACGGGTTGCAGTTTGCCCATAACTGATACAGACGATAGTTTAAGTATTCCTGAATGTGTTAGATGCCATATATGACATCTGTTTACTCAATATTCAATGTCCTCATGCCAGAATAACAAACTTTAGTAGATATCTGTATGGATACAGTTATTTGTCATTGAACAATTTGGACACCATGCATAACCAATACTATTTTATTTATTTATTTTCAATATGGCAAAAAATCCTTGACTTTTTAACGATAAAAACATAAATCATCAAATAAGTTATTGCAAATATTTTTAATAAAAACTGATATTATCATTTGTATATTCATCCTATAAACATAAGTACAGCCTGAATATTTTAGTAACCTCAGTTGATTAATATCAGTCTGACATTAAAAACATTGACTTTCATAAAAATTGGCAATAAAATCTGGCTTGATTTGTTTTTACAGCTTATGAACCTTTTGTAGGTTATTTAAAGCAGAAACATTTTTGGGATTGTAAGAATAATTCATATACACGTTCTACTATTTAACCCCTAGCTGGGGGGGTTAAGGAGTGTATTCATACCTTTCCCAACAGGATTTGTATATAATTGAATGCAATGAATCCAACTGGAATCTGAACTCAGCTCTCTGATTTCTCATTCTGAGATGTTATCCATTACGCCACCTGCACATTCAAGCTTACAGCAATTTCACAGAGATGGGCAACAAAAATGTACTTTACCCTCCCTTACTACAATCCAGACCTTGCTCTCTGTGACTTTTGGTGGTTCTACAAGGTGAAGGAGAAACTCAGGGAAATCATTTTGAAGATATTGAGAAGATGAAGGAGGGCGTGACAAGAGTCTTGGATACCTGCACATTGAATCTCTTCCCTGATACTTTCACAAAATGGCTGGAGCGCTACAGCAAATGCATTGAAATCAAAGGATCTGACTTTAAAGGAGATTAGAGTTTGGTAAAATTAGTAGATGTCTCTCCCTTCAAAATCTCAAATGTCCAGAATCAACCTCAGATATATATATATATATATATATATATATATATATATATATATATATATATATATATATATATATATACAGTCTCCTTCAAAAGTATTGGAATGCCAAGGTCAATTTATTTGTTTTTGTTGTTCACTGAAAACATTTGGGTTTAAGAGCAAAAGATGAATAAATATCTACAAGTTTTGTTAAAAATTTGTTCAAAATTAAATAAAAAAACTTAACCATAGTACCTTGTACATTTTTTTAATAAAAGAGGGATTGCTGCACAAATACACAATTAGATATATATATATGTAGAGCCAAGAATTTAATAGGTGGAGTTTAAAGGGTTATCACCAGCTAGCATATATATGTATGTGCTTAAATGTAGATATCTAAGTGTATATTAGTGCAGTCAGCTATACGAGTAGGTATTATTAACGTGGACAAACGCATGAGAACGCATATATACATACATATATATATATATATATATATATATATATATATATATATATATCCAAATTCATTCCAAGTCCTTAAAAACACTCCTTAACTTTGAACTCTGATATATGGATGAGTTCAATACCAATAATTCTGAATAAACTCAACTTTCATTTTACCAAAGTTACCTCTTGATTGTTCCTTCATTTTCATTAATTTCTGTGAATTCCTGTTGAATTAAATTTTGACAGTGTGATAGGATACAGATTAGCCCATCAGTCTCCACCTCCCTCCCCTACCCAGGCTCTCCTACCTCCATAATATGATTCCAGCAAAGATGACTTCATTTACCACCTTACCTCCCAATAGGTCTCCAATAACACACCCTCTCTCTTTCTCCAAACAAACAGTACACTACAAGCTGATACCAGAAACAGTTTGAAGAAATCCTGCAAATTTTAAAATTAAAATTCATAGGTGAAAATGGTCATTTACTAATGGTATCTTAATTCCGATTGTAAAGAAAATTTGCTCTGTTTATTGAAAATAAAAATGGAGTGCTCCTTTGTGAGTCAGTTTTAACATATTTCAAATTCTATGTTGTGTTAATAGAACTCGTCTGAATTATACCAACAGATTACTACATATGTGTATATATATATATATATATATATATATATATATATATATATATATATATATATATATATATATATATATATAAGGTATGTGAATGCAAGTGTATATATTTTCCTGTAAATAAATGGACTGCTCATATGGATTGCTCATAACATTACAAATATTAAATATTATATAAATATTAATATTTAAATATTTAAATTTTACAACAGTCAGTTTTCAATTCACATGTGATGATTACATTGTGCATGAAAATCAGATTGTGTTACTGATGAGAAACAAAATGTATATTTATTATTAGTGTATATATATATATATATATATATATATATATATATATAAGACACAATTAGTTGATAAAATGTCCTGTTTATTTGCGTCTTCCCTATATTGGTACAAAGGGTGAGATCTTATCGAAACGTATTTTACGTTTGATTAATAGCTGTTATTTTTCAGCAAAAGTTAGGGTAATATTTGATACCCGTTCTGCTTTTTCTACCTCCCCATCATGTTAATTCAGTGATTTATCAATATAAGTGTAGTTGTGGACACGACTACATAGGTAGGACGTCCCAGCGGTTGGATTTAAGAATTAAACAGCATTTATCCTCCAGGATATTGAATCCGTCCACTAGAAATAGCCAATTAACTAACAGTTCTGGTTCTGCTATTGCTGAACATTTTATAAATAGAAGGGAATGTGTGGAAAATTTTAGTCGTGACCGATTTATTATTTTATCGAGGTCCCACTCCACTTTTCACCTTAAGGTCCTGGAGTCCATGTATATCAGATCCCGTGGGCCTTCCCTTTGTAAACAGAGGGAATGCTTGCTGGGTCTGAATATTATTGGACTCTAGTCTACTTTTATTTCATAAATTTTCCCCCCCCCCATTTAATTCATTCGATAATTGAATGATTTACATGCTTTTAAATTCCCAGAATAAATACTTGATAAGTCCTGGGACGAAAACCAGTCGTTCTATTTTGGCTTTTTTAAAAAATGCCTTCCTTTTACTTATTCCTTTCTATTATAAAATTTTGTACCACAAAAAACTTATTTAAATATATATATATATATATATATATATATATATATATATATATATATATGATAGAATAAGACACAAATGAGAAATGCTTATTTAATAAATATAACATTTCGCTTTTATTAAAGTTTCAACAGAGATTTTTTTTCTCTTGCATATTTCATTTTCTGATGAAGGTTTTATGAAAGCGAAACATTTTATATTTATAAATGCTTTTTATTTTTTCCTTATCCTATCATTTTGTCACATTCCAATCCATATATGGGAGCTGCAATTCATGATTTGATTTTGATTATAGGATCATATTTAAGAGCACTAAAAATCTGCATCCCCCAATATTTGTCCAAAGAAGAAATACCACATGCATATATATATATATATATATATATGTGGTTGGATAGATGTGAGCTTGTGACCCTGGGTTTCATGCTTTAGCGATCGTCAGAGTTTGTCTGACGATCGCTAAAGCGTGAAACCCAGGGTCACAAGCTCACATCTATCCAACCATATATGTTAGCTCTATCTCTGATATTGAGTGCTTTCTAATAAGTACCGTGTATATAATATATAAATAATTATACATATATATATATATTTATTTATATTTATATACACACACTTTTCACACACACACACACACTCATATATATATATATATATATAACCCCAGCTTGAAGCAATTGGATGCCTAGCCACACTGATGAGCTGTGATACAGCAAAATAGTCTGTCTGTGGATGAAAATATATGTACACACACACATGTATATATATATATATATATATATATATATATATATATATATAAATAATAGCTGGCCACTCATATTTGAGGATACCCATCTGCTAGGGCAGCTAGCCAATCACCATTGCAGATGCTTTCTCAGACACCTTTGTTCAACACCCACAGAGCCCTCCTGTGGTTTATACTGCAACTATGCTGAGCAGACCTTAGTTCCAGTTTCTGGGAAAGAGCATGTTATCTAGCGTGATCAACAATTTGAACAAGGCCAGCATGCCCTTGGCCATGATGACTTGTGGCTTTGTGCTAGCACAGCAATTCATGGCCCCCAAGGGTTCCGTCTACCCAATTTCACTCAGAAGACTTGGGTCAACCCGTGGGATGGTTTGCAGGCACTTTCCAAAGGTGCCACACACTGTGATCGACCTTGATCCAGTCCAAAAACATCAGGATGTCTTCCTGATAAATTGACCATGGTGAGATTCGAACCCGGGTCTCATGGTCAGAAAGTGAATGGTGTAACCACTCAACCACGCACCCATACATATATATATATATACAAACAAACTGTGATGGGCAAGTTGCTGCCATTTTATATTTTTAATTACATGCATGTGTGTTGTTTTTTTTGATTTTGTCAACTGCACAAAACAGTAGGGTCAGTTGGGCGCCATCTGTGAGAAAAAAAGCTCCATGACTCAATTCACTTCACCAGAAATTTAGCAACGATATACTCTGCTGCTTGGCATTTACACAGGAAGCTCCAATGCAAACATTTTGAAGTGTTTGTTTGTCAATCTGAGGACAGTGCAGAGGAATCAAAAAAGAGTTGGATGAGTCTAATGGTGATTACGAATGTATTTAGAGTGATCATTAGTGATGGCAACATTATGCCTTCATTCATCTTCCCACTCAACACAGAATCTTAAATCAAGTGCCTTGAGGAAGTAGTGCTGTCCTGAGTCAAGAGGGTGGTGGATGAAAGACCCTATGTCTGGCAAAAGGGCTCTCCACCATGCCATACAAGCAGGAAAACTCATTCATAGTGGTCAGACAATTTATGTGACCACATCACCCCTTACATCTGGCCACCTAAGTCCCCAGATTTCAACCCCATTGATTATTATATGTGGGGCGCAGTTGAGCAAGAGACCAACTAAACTACTTGTAATACCAACGATAAACTGAAGGGAAGGATTATGGCAGCATTCACCAATTTAAAAAAAGAGACCGTCCAGAAAAGATGCAGGAGACTCTGAAGTTGCATTTTGGTTTTGTCTGTTAAAATGATATGTCAGTGTTATTTTGTTTTTGCATAATTTAGTTAATAATTTATCCATCGCACCATATATATATATATATATATATATATATATATATATATATATATATATATATATGTATTAGGATATTACATCAAAAACATGTCAGAATTGCTACACAATTGTGTTTCTATGCATATCAAATGCATCTCATCAAGCGATTGTAAATTACTGATTTATTTAGAGTTAAAAGCAAAATACAAAAAAAAAAAAAAAAAAGTCGGGGTGGTTGTAAGGTTTGTGGGCTCCCCCAAAAATACCTTTTCTTTCTTTCTTTCTTTCTTTCTTTCTTTCTTTCTTTGTCATTCAAAGTTTACTTTGTCACCCCTTTGTCTATTTTATTCCATTTAGCACCAGAAACAGAATTATGTCCAATTGTTGACAAGAATTGACAAGCTGCAGCGACAATTCCGACCAGGATTTTCAGCCAAGCGATATTTGTCGGTCTGGAGTAAATTCTGGGACCATTCTACTCTTGATAAATTACTCAAAGATGGTAAGAATACATCACCTTTTCTGAAGCTTTTAATATATTCTTTAAAAAACTTAAACCATTTATGTTGTGTGTGTTGCCATTATCTGCACACCTGCTCTGATGTTTCTGAAGGTGAAGGAGATTTGTGATATTTTGAAGTGTGATTTATGTTGCAGTTTTTTGTGTATATGTTATGTAACTAGTGAGTTAGCCCAAATGACTTGACTCACTTTATAGTCCACCAATAGAAGGTTAACCAATCAGAAGACGTAGAACATTCAATCCGTCGTGTATACAGTCGGCCATTTTGTCTACTCTACCTGAATGTCCAGTCCAGCTTGTCAGGTGAAGAGAAACAGAACGACGAACTATGCTCTGCTACTTTTACCAAAATATCCACTGCTAACCTGAACAATGCTTTCCTACTGTCTCCGAAATATTCACTGCTAACCTCTGGATTCTATACTCGAAGACGACCGTCATCATGAACAACAATTTATTTATTTTTTTGAATGTCCCTCTCAATAACAATGGGGCAAGCATGACATAAGGAAAAAAAACTTTGCCTTATTGGTGGGGCCTAGAATATACAAATGGTATCCTCCACACACACACACACACACAGAGAGAGAGAGAGAGAGAGAGAGAGAGAAAACCTTCCCTCAAACAGGCCACCTACGGGTAACCTACTGCTTACAGACTCAAGTGAAAATATAACATATCAGCTCAAGTATAAACCAAGCATATTGACTCAAGTATAAACTTTACCTATTGACTCAAATACAAAAGTGACCTAGTGGCTCAAGTATAAACTTGACCTATCAAGTCAAGTACAAACATGGCCTATTGACATTAAACAGCTCAACAAAGTTCATTTTGTGAAATCTGCTAACCAAACCTAACCCATGAAAAATAAAGAAACTGACATTTTATTTATATATAAGTTAACTATTCTAATTTAAAAAAAAAAAATGAGTGACTGAGTTATTGTGCCAAGGAGAATCTCAATTGGAATATTTACTTGGTTATGTTCTTGGTGAACTACGTACAGGAATAGAAAATGATACTTCTCAAAACCTAATTAAGGTATTCGTTAGTTTTATACATCATCTTCCTTCAGGACTATCACGGCCCTCCACAACTTCCTGTTTCTTGTTCTAAGTAACCTTTGACCCTTTGTCCTTGTTCTACCATCCATTCACACAAACTTAAATGTGTTACACTTTGTTTTATTTTGTTTCTCTTGCCTTCAGTATGCCCTGTGAGTGTTAAATTCTCCAGGTCCACTTTCCTCATTATGTTTTCTTGACATTTCAGCTATCTGTTTCTGATTGTATCTATAAGTTTCCTTGTCGCTCTTATTTTCTTTAAAACTTCTTCATTGTTCTCAGGTTTTGTTCATGACGTTCTTAGTATTCATTAGTTAAACCACATTTCGGTCACTTCCCAAATCTTTTTCATATGGGAGAAGATTGTTCAACATTCTCTGCCATATAGAAGGACTAATATTGCATAACAGTTCAACACTTTGTCCTTTTTTTAACCAAAAAATAAAATTAAAGATAAAGAAAAAGTATTGAACTGCTATTTAATGTGTACGCTACTATATCACAATGAAAAATGGGAAGTTTTCTCCTAAATGAAGTGATTAAGATAGGGTTTTTTTTAATTATTTCATCCCAAGCAAGGCAATAAAGCCACTAAAATGCGAGGGTTATTCAGTGTTAGTAATATGAGAAAAAACACTATTCAGGAGAGAGAAAAATAAAAGAATAAGAATTAAGAAGACAGTAGATAACGATTGACATTGCATTTAAATTTTTGAAGATCAAAGGCAATAAAGCCACTAGGATGCAAGAGGTTACTGAGTGTTAGAGAATATGAGAAAAACTACTATTAAGGAGAGAGGACAATAAAAGAATAAGAATTAAGAAGACAGTAGATAACGATTGACATTGCATTTAAATTTTTGAAGATCAAAGGCAATAAAGCCACTATGATGCAAGGGGTTACTGAGTGTTAAAGAATATGAGAAAAACTACTATTAAGGAGAGAGGACAATAAAAGAATAAGAATTAAGAAGACAGATGCAGAAACTAGAAAGAGAGAAAAAAAAGAGGTCATGAAGGAGAAAGTATTGCTTAGAGCAACAAAAGTCAGGAAGTTATGGAGGGCCATGATTACTCATATCCTGAAGGGACAGTAGTGCAAGTAACCAAGTTTGAGCAAATATGGAGAACAAATACTGCAAAGAGAAAAAAAGGTAATGAAAGAGAATGCGTCACTGAAAAAAATTAAAAAATGGAAACTGTGGAGAACCATGATCATTCATGTCTTAACAGACACAGAGCACATAAATGACAAAAGAAGCAGAAGAAAGAAGTGACATAGCAAGTTTGAGAAATAGATGGAGAAACATGTATCTCAAAAAGAAAAAGATGTACACAAATACTGCTAAGAGTGACAAAAGAAAGGAAGTTGTGAAGAGCCATGATTGCTTACATCCTGAAGGGATGCAAAAACATCAAAGACAAGAGAAGCAGAGGAAAACAGTGAGTAATATCATTGACAAGATTAAACAAATGGAAGGAAGAACAAATATCACAAAGAGGAGTCACAAAGGAATAGGCATTGCTGAGAGCAACAGGAAGCTGTGGAGAGCCGTGATCGCTTTAATACTGAATTGACATGACAAATCGAAAGAGAGAGAGAGAGAGAGAACCTACTTGACAAATGTCAACAAATGTATACAAGAGCAAGTACCACAAAGAGAAAGGAGGACAGAAGTATTGCTAAGAGCAACAAAAGCCAGGAAGCTGTGGAGTGCCATGATCGCCTCCATCCTGAATTGACATGACAAATCAAAAGAGAGAACCTACTTCAAAAGTTTGAGCAAATATATAAAAGAACAAATATCACAAAGTGAAAGGAGGATGAAAGTATTGCTAAGAGCAACAAAAGATAGGAAGCTGTGGAGAGCCATGATCACCTTCATCCTGAATTGACATGACAAATTGAAAGAGAGAGAACCTACTTCACAAGTTTGAGCAAATTTATAAAAGAACAAATGTCACAAAGAGGACAGAAATATTGCTAAGAGTAACAAAAAACAGGAAGCTGTGGAGAGCTGTGATTGTCGATGTCCTGAAGAGTATATTGTTATGTAAAACTATAACTCTCTTTTTCTGGGTTTATATAACAATACCTTGTCAACGACAGGTATTCTTAATTACACTCTTTTCTCTGACATTACACTTTGAAAAGCCCACCTGTAGAGATGAGATGGTCACTTACCACAAATGTTTCTTTTCATTTAACCCATAGTGACATGCTTACCTGCTGAATAGATGCAAATTACACAGGTGTTGACAATTAAGATTATCCATTATATTATGTCTCTGCTCTTCTCTCAACCTTCACCTGTATCTTCCCATTCTCCCCCTTATCCCTTCCTGTTTCTGCTACCTGTCAATGCTTTTAACTGTGATACAATTCATATTGCTATACATAAAATCTCTTTACAAATAAAGAGCTTTCATATATAGAAACTTTCACACCATTCCATTCTTAGCTGGCTTTCAAACTTTTGTTCACTGTATCTTGATACCCAACCAGCAAGCTAGTCATTCATTACTACTCTTTTCTCTTTCTATGTCTGTCCAAATGCAACCAATATATATGTTAACCAATTCACACCATACAAGGTCATAATGCCACTAAGACACAAAGGAATACTGAGAGTGAAAACTTTACAAATTAAACAAAACCCAATCCTTAAAAGGCAAAAATGGATAAAACACTTACTCCTGTTCTGATTGGGAAGGACTGTGAACTGGATGATAGGCAAACATATCTACTCTTGTTTAGGTAAAAAAAAAATGTAATGTAAGTAATCAGGCATCATTATTATCCAGGAGAAATGAAAAGGGCAAGGGGGATAGGTATCAAGACATATATATATATATATATATATATATATATATATATATATATATTATAAATTAATTGAGTTAAAATATGTTTTTTTTCGCTAAACAGTTCTAACCATATTTCAAAAATGGAAGCTAAAAGCTTTGAATTTAATTTAAATTAAAGACATTAGTTCCATTTCATCCTCAAGCAAATTTTGGAGTAACTTTTAAAATTACTGGGTTTTAAAGACACAGCAAAAAATCATAATTCACGTTTCCAAGGATACAGAGAAATCGTATATATATATATATATATATATATATATATATATATATATATATATATATATATTTTATTATAATAGATTATAATAAAAACATTCTTTTTATTCATATACACATACACACACACACACACATATACATATATATATATATAGAAATATAGTCTTAAGGTGTGCTATATTTATGGAATAATGGATAGAGCGTGTGTAAATATAAAAGTGAGCATAGAAGTCAACACTTATATATATATATATATATATATATATATATATGTGCATTGTCATCCACAGACAGACTGTTTTACTGTATCACAGCTCATCAGTGTTACTAGATGTCCGGTTACCCCTAGCTAGGATCAAAACATTGGCATCAGTCTGGGATTCTACCACTAAGCCATTGGTGCACGGCAGGAATGAAGGAGAAGTTAAGTGTATTTATGTTAGATAAACACACAGTAACTGAGAGGAACACTTCCTCCTCAGAGAGCTCAACCAAAATAAATTTTTCAGGAGCATATATATATATATATATATATATATATATATATATTTATTTATTATCATTTTATCATATAGACAAAACCATTTTACTCACTACAAAGATGCAACTTGGTTTCAGTGCATTTCAACTGCACTTCAACATGTGATAATCGAATAATGTTTCCATATAGACTCAGGTATATACCTAACCAATGTTTCTATATAGACTCAGGTATTTACCTAACCAATGTTTCCTTATAGACTCAGGTATATACCTAACTAATGTTTCTATATAGACTCAGGTATATATCTAACCAATGTTTCCTTATAGACTCAGGTATATACCTAACCAATGTTTCCATATAGACTCAGGTATATACCGAACCGATGTTTCTATATAGACTCAGGTATATACCTGGCTTAGGTTTGTATATAAACTCTTTGCCAAGGTTTGCATATAGATGTTGGTATATACCTGACCAATATCTCCATATAGACTCTGACATAAATCTGCCCAATTTTTGTATATAGACTCAGGTATATACCTGACCAATATTTGCATATCAATTCAGGTATTAACCTGACTAACGTCTGCATACAAACTCAGGTGTATACCTGGCTAAGGTTTGTGTATAGATTCCAGTATATATCTGGACAATATTTGCATAAAGAGTCAGGTATACACTTGACCAATGTTTCTGTAGAGATTCAGGCATAAAAGCAACTAAGAATTTTGTGCACACTTGGGCATAAACCTGTACAATGTTTGCAAAGAGATTCAAGCATAAGCCTGACCAATGTTTGTGTACAGACTTGGGTATAAATCCAATCACTTGCAATTGATATGAAATAACAAGGGTTGATATGTCAATAAATCCATCATCTTAATCATCTATCACCCTAGATCAAACATTATGCATTGAAAATTTCATATCAAAATTTAGCTATCAATTACATTAAAGGCTCTTGAAGACTTTTTCTTATGAAATCATTTCTTTCAACTTAATAAGAATAAAAAAGTAATGTGTAGTCATAAGTCTAAATTCCTCTCTTATTAGTCCAAGGACGTTTTCTCGAGTCCTTTGGCCAAACATTTCATTTGCTGTTGAAACAAGCTTTTTATTAAAACAGTTAGCACTTTAGAAAGACAGCATCAACACAGAACAAACAATTAACTAGTCTAAAAATAAACAATCCTCGAAGAAGACATGTTGACAGTCAATAGAGTGGAACATAATTGATCAATCAATTGCAAGCTAATTAGTGCAATTAAAGTAACTGATAAATTTAGTAATGGCTAAAAATAAACTTCTATTTCAAGTAGTGAGAACCAAGGAGAAGGGTAATGCACATAATCTGACACTTGATATTTTAGAATGGCTGGTGTTATCTTTCAGAGATGAACCCCATGAAGGTAACGGGGGTTGATATTTGGACTGGAGTTGATGTTTGGTAAATGTGGTTACAAATAAAAGTCTTTTTGCTACCATAGGATTTTTCAATCTGAAAAGCAAGTGTTACTTTTTAAAAAAATATAAATTATGAATTATGAAATATGAATTATGAAATATGAAATATGAATTATGAAATATGAAATATAAATTATGAAATATAAATTATGAAATATGAATTATGACTTATGACATATAAATTATGAAATATGAATTATGAGTTATCAAATATGAATTATGAATTATGAAATATGAATTATGAATTCTGAATTCTGTGATGTTCTGCACCAGGTGAACTGGACTAATTTTAATCAGCATTTTGATATCGTCATTATGAACAACTGCAGACCTTCTGATCAAAATTTCCATTTCTGAGAGCAAGCAAGCCATTTACAAACTGTCCTCTAAGATATGGCACCATTTCCATCAATGCCAAATATCTTTTCCATTATTTATATGGCACTTGTTCCTTTTTAGAACTAAACAAACATCAAATGATAAAAAATAAGTTCATGATGCACACATCAATGCATGTAGAAAGACGCAATAAAATGCAACTTTTCAGAATATGTACATATCTTATAAATTTCTATTATATGTAAAATGAAATCCTGTGTTGAAATGCCATCTATTGAAAAATGCTATGAACTTTTGTTCCAACTCAATATATTTCAATTAAAGCCTTCCATTCATCTCATCTGTCTTTAAATTCAAAAACTCATGATTTTTGTTATGAAGGGTCTTGTTTTCTTGTTTAGCTTCAATTTTTGCTTAGTAAAATATAACTTATATACATCATAACAACAAAGCAAGACATTTCTAAATATATATATATATATATATATATATATATATATATAAAAGTGAACATAGAAATCAACACTTAGAGGCGACTGTTTCATGCTAGATGCAATCGTCAGGCCTGATGATTGAATCTAGCATGAGACTGTGTTGACTTCTATGTTCACTTTTATACTTACACACACTCTATCCCTGATATTGAGCACTTTATCCCATAAATATAGCACATCTTGAGACTATATTTCTTCATACATACATATATATATATATATATATATATATATATATATATATATATATAATCAGAAGGAATTTTTTTTAGTCATTCACCCTAAGAAAGGTGGGAATGCCACTAGTATGCAAGAGGTCACAGAGAGTGAAAGTGAGAGAAAAGACTAGATATAGAGGGGGGGGTATTGAGAAAACCGATAAAAGCTGAATGGGATTCAAATCAATAGATGATGATGGTTAATGCTGCATTTAAATTTTTGAAGATTGTATTTATTAGGGAAGCAAATATATATTTTAAGCATTTCATCCTAAGCAAGGCAGGAGTGCTACTAGCATGCAGGGGGGGGGGGTTACAGAGAGTGAAAGTGAGTGAATAGAGGTGCAGGGGGGGATTGAAGAAAGGAGAAAAGATGAATGGGATACAAGATGACAGCAGATGGTGATTGATGTTGTATTTAAATTTTTGAAGATTGTAGTCTTCAGGGAAGGAAGTAAACAAAAAGCAAGTTCTACTAGTGAGAGGTTTGAGAAAAGAACCTGCTGGAGTAGAAATCGTGGTTACATTTAACTATTTCAACTGTGGGAAGCCAAATCACATCTGTGAGAAAGTGACTGGAGTCAAGATGCCAAGTCAAGATTGATTTGGTTGTAAAAGTTCAGTAGTTGTATGAAAGTTCTTGTAATGTGGTTGTTAGTAAATGTTTCTGGTTTGTGTATATCTTGGTGAATGAATAAATTATTTGCAAGTGATAATTCTATCATTAAAGGCAATATTAAACATGAGAAAGTGATATTTGGGTAAGTTGATTTATATGTGGTCTTCATAACTGGAGCTGTTCAATTCCCTGTGTTCTCTTTGCAAGGGGCTGTGAAAAAAGAGGAAGTCTCTTGAAGGGATATGACACATAGAAGAAGTTTGATCTGTCACAAGTATAAAATAGTTGGACACTTGTAATGATCGAACATTCTATCTTACTTGCTAGACCAGTTTGCTAACCATTTCGCTACAGGAAGTGATTGTGAAAAAAAGGATTTTCTTTTTCCTTCTCTTTTCTTTTTCCTTTTTCCTTTCCTTTTTCCTTTTCTTTTCCTTTTCTTTTTCCTTTTTTCCTTTCCTTCTTTCTTTTATTTTCCTTTTCTTTTTCCTTTCCTTTTTCCTTTTCTTTTTCCTTTCCTTTTTCCTTTTCTTTTCCTTTTCCATTTCTTTTTCCTTTTCTTTTTAATTTCTTCTGTTTCATTCTTTCTCGTTTTATAATTGCATTTTTCTTTCTTTCTTTCATTCTTTCTTTCTTTCTTTCTTTCTTTCTTTCTTTCTTTCTTTCTTTCTTTCTTTCTTTATTATTTTCTACTTTCTTCCTTTTCTTTATTTCTCAATTTCTTTTTTCTTTTCTCTATTCCTTTTCTTTTTTAAAAATCTTTTTTTAATCTTTTTCCATTGCCATTTTCTCTTTCCATTTTTCCTTTTTCATACCTTTCTTTCTTTCTTTCTTTCTTTCTTTCTTTCTTTCTTTCTTCTTTCTTTCTTTTCTGTATTCTGATAGTCCTCATGTAATTCTTGAAACTAGATTTCTACCAAATGTTTTAATTTCAGGTCACATCCAGACCAAGTCTCTCTTCCAAATGACTCACCTGTCCAGCTTCCACAGCCGCTCACTTGATGACCTCTCCTCACAACCTTTACCCTACAGGCTTGTTCACACAATGTTGCAAACCAACCTTCGAGGATATACCTTTCTCCGTGTAATCAATAACCAGGACTCGGCTGCAGGTGAGTTAATGACTTAAAAACATGTAGCATATTTTTAATTGCTTTCAAAGCTTACATACCTGAAGCAGCTATATTAAGCATGTACCTGTGATTGTATTTATATGAGTTTAGTTAACAAACTGTGAGAGAGAGAGAGAGAGTGAAAGGGAGAGGAAGAGAGAGAGAGAGAGTCAATGAGAGAGAGAGAGAGAGAGGAAGAAAGAGAGACAGGGAGAAGGAGTATGAAAAAGATAGAGAGGAAAAAGAGAGAGAAAGGAAGGGAGAGTTAATGAGAGAGAAAAGGAGAAAAAAGACAGGGAGGGGAGTATGAAAAAGATAGAGAGAGAGAGAAAGAGAGTGAAAGAGAGAGGAGTGGATGAAGAATAGGGACTAGTACTAAGTGATTAGTACTAAAAAGATAATAAAAATCATAATGCACTCAGTTCTAAATTCTACTAGCATAGTAAACCCAGTACTAAGGAATGAAATGATGTACCAATATATCAAACTCTGTACTAAATTATATGAAGATATCAAATCCAGTACTAAAATGTACTAAGAAACCAAGCCTTTTATTAAAATGTACCAAAATACCTAATCCAGTACTAAGATACCAAACTCAGTAATAAAATGTACTATACCAAAATTCTGCATTAAGGTGTATTAAAAGTGTACCTGTGTTAAAATGCACAATGATACCAAACCCAGTACTAAGATACCAATCCCTGTACTAAAATGTACAATGATATCAAAACTGTACTAAAAAAAATACCATTCCAAATCTTAGAAATAAGCTTTACCAAAATGTCAAAACCTGTGCTAAAATGCATGACGATGTCAAACTCAGTACTAAAATGTACTAAGATACCAAACCCTGTACTAAAAGGTAATATGACACCAAAACTAAGATGTAGTAATATACCAATACTAGTACTAAAATGTGGTGAGATACCAAATTCAATACTAAGATTGTACTAAGATATCAAATCCAGTACTAAAATTTACTAAGATACCAAACCCAGAACTAAAATGAGACTAGAAAAAGAAATTAGGAATGAAATTCCATTACTTCTGATCTTAATTAACAATCAATAATTCTTAAGATCAACAAAAGCTGAATATTGATGAAATATGAGTTTAATATATAAATCTTTTGGCTTTTTATCTTGTTATATATTGGACTAAAAAATTCAAATGGTCAGTTGAACATAAGCTTAATTTGAACATAGCCAGCCAATTTTGTTTTTCACACATGGAAATGTGAAAACTGCATCTAAATATTAGTCAATTAAATGTGTCTTGGCATTTTATTAATGTAGTAAATTTTATTTCCAATTTTTCTCATCTTTTAGAAAATAAATTTGCTCATCAGCCTTATGGTGAACTAAAGGTCTTTGATCCTGGCTCAAATAATCAGGTGACTGGTTCCCAAGAAATCTTTTACAATCAGCTTGATCGATATCAGCAGGAACAGGTCCTTACTGATTATCTGCTTCAAAGCACAGTGCATCATGCATTTAAAGTGCAGCAACTGCAGGTTAGTAGATCAATTCTTGCACTTTAAGTTTGATTATAAATAACAAAGTAACATTTACCTTTTTTTAAAGCCTAATATTAAAGGTTCTATTTTCCTTTGTTATTGTGGATCAAATTCCAAAATCTGATACCATGACCTTCTTCTTCTTCTTTATCTTCTTCTTCTTCTTCTTCTTCTTCTTCTTCTTCTTCTTCTTCTATGTACCTACCTTTCAGGACATTGATGATCATGGTTTTTCACAATTTCCTGTCTTTTGCAATTCTTAATAACTTTTGTCTTTTTGCCATCTCTCTCAAAACCTGCTCTGACATCTATCCATTTGAGCTTACCAGGTAGGTTGTGCATTGATTCAACTGGTCCTATTACCTTCAATCTGTCCTGTGAGTATCAAATTTTCCAAGCCCTCTTTCCTCATTATGTGCCCCAGAAATTTCAACTGACTCTTCCTGAGGTCAAGCATGTGTCCTTTTTGTTGCCATTGTCTCTAGAACTTTGTTGTTGCTCATATGTTCAGTTCATGGTAATCTCAGCATCCTTCTGTAGTACCACATTTCTGTTGTTTCAAGTCTCTTCTTCATCTGTGAGGAGATTGTCTAGCATTCACTGCCATATAAAAGGACTGATACTATTAATTTTTAAATGGAAAAAGAAATTTAAATTATTTCAATCGAAATTATCAAAATAAATCATCATGTAAAATGGCATAAAAAATGATCTATTAGTTTAAATCCATAAAATCTTCTTCATCAATATGGATATGTGAAGTTCATGTATATTCAGTTGTAGATTTAAAACTCCTTACTGATGTTTTGGTATGTATATAGATGTAATACATGTATGTATAGAGATGTAATATATGTATGTATAGAGATGTAATATATGTATGTATAGAGATGTAATATATATGTATAGAGATGTAATATATGTATGTATAGAGATGTAATATATGTATGTATATAGATGTAATACATGTATGTATATAGATGTAATATATGTATGTATAGAGATGTAATATATGTATGTATATAGATGTAATACATGTATGTATATAGATATAATATATATGTATATAGATGTAACATATGTATGTATATAGATGTAATATATATGTATATAGATGTAATATATATGTATATAGATGTAATATATATGTATATAGATGTAATATATGTATTTATATAGATGTAATATATATATGTATAGAGATGTAATATATATTTATATAGATGTAATACATGTATGTATATAGATGTAATATATATGTATATAGATGTAACATATGTATGTATATACATGTAATATATACGTATATAGATGTAATATATATGTATATAGATGTAATATATATGTATATAGATGTAATATATATGTATATAGATGTAATATATGTATGTATAGAGATGTGATATATATGTATATAGGTGTAATATATGTATGTATATAGATGTAATATATGTATGTATAAAGATGTAATATATATGTATATAGATGTAATATATATGTATATAGATGTAATATATATACGTATATAGATGTAATATATATGTATATAGATGTAATATATACGTATATAGATGTAATATATGTATGTATAGAGATGTAATATATATGTATATAGATGTAATATATATATGTATATAGATGTAATATATGTATGTATATAGATATAATACAGGGTGTTCATAAAGTTCATGTGCACTTTAAGAAATTTATAACTTTATTTGTATTTACGATAGAAATAATCTGTAAAAAATGTTATAAAGTTTAATGTACCTAGTTTTAAGTATAGCTAAAATAACTAATGTGATTTCAGGCATTACTGTAAATCAGTTGGCAAATGTTTTCCGTGAACTGAAAAATTGTATTACCCTTTGTATTGCTAATGATGGAGGACATGTGGAAACTTAAATAAAATTTCAATAAGCTCTAAAAATATAGATTTACTTCTTTCTAATCCTTTTTACGAATTATTTCTATTGCAAATACAAATAAAGTTTTTTAAAGTGCACATGAACTTTATGGACACCTTGTATATGTATGTATATAGATGTAATATATATGTATATAGATGTAATATGTATGTATAGAGATGTAATATATATGTATATAGATGTAATATGTATGTATAGAGATGTAATATATATGTATATAGATGCTATATATGTATGTATATAGATGTAATATATGTATGTATATAGATGTAATATATGTATGTATATAGATGTAATATATGTATGTATATAGATGTAATATATATGTATATAGATGTAATATATGTATGTATAGAGATGTAATATATATGTATATAGATATAATATATGTATGTATATAGATGTAATATATATGTATATAGATATAATACATGTATGTATATAGATGTAATATATATGTATATAGATGTAATATATGTATGTATAGAGATGTAATATATATGTATATAGATGTAATATATATATGCATATAGGTGTGTCCAGATAAATGAATATTTAACATTTATATATTGACCACTAAAATATTTTTTTAAATGCCCAGACCTTGAAATTTAACATCAATTTATATTGAAAAAATCTATGTCCAATTTTCATTGTTTTCAATTTTCTGATTGGGTACAAACTTTTGTAATGATCTAGTAATTTATGACATATTTATTTAAGATGTAGGTGATCATGGTTCTCGATACATTCCTTTTTTTCATTATATGTGAATTGTCATGACTTCTTGGGAAAGATTTCCTGTTTAGAAGATTTCCTGTTTAGAAGATTTCCTGTTACCTTTTACATAATTTGGATTTCAAAGTTTTCCTTCTCTTAGTCTGGTTGTTAGTCAAGGCTATATATTCCTGTCTATCATGCTATTTAATCTATAGCTAAGTAAAAAAGAGATGTATTTAGCCCTTTCCTAAGAGTGTTTGTACTAATATATATGCTGGTAGGAAAAAGACAATTAACCAGTGAAATTAATGACAATAGAAGATGACTACCTCTGAATTTCAAATTTTCATCTTCTGTGTTCTGTGCCCTTTCAGGAACATGGGCGATCATGGCTCTCCATAATTTCCTGTCTTTTGTAGCTCTTAGTAAAGTTTGTCATCTTGCTATCTCTCATAATCCCTGTTCTGCTAAGCATTTACATATGATCATTAGGTAGGTTATATGTTGATTTTCTTTGTACCTTTTACTTTCAGTATGTCTTGTGAGTGCCAAATTTTCTAAGCCCTCTTTCTTCATTAAGTGCCCTAGACAGGCACAATTGCAGTGGAAGAAAAATCCACTTAGGATATATTTATTTTGATCACCTCTTTTATATGCACACACTTAAATTAACAGGTACAACAATAAAAAAAATAAACATCTCAGTCTGCTTACATTGAAAGTGACAACTAGCTATTTACCAACTAGTTAAAATAAAATAGTTGTTTGTAAAAGATTCTTGTTCATCACCTTTAAAGATATATGTAACATGTGGTGTCTTTGATGATAACTGATCCGGAGCTGCTGCTATACATCTAGAAATTCTTGATAAAATCCAAAGAAGAGTCTGCAACATTATCAGTCCTGACCTGGCATCTTGCCTTCAGTCATTTCCCACTGTCATGACTTCCCTGTCACTTTTCTATAAATATTTTCATGTTATGAGCTTTTCTCATTGTACATATGGGAATCAGTTAGGACTATATAGAGACTTGAGGTATTATGGTAATTGTAGAAAGAATGGTAAGTAAGAATATGCTGTTTTGGTGTAAGGAATACTGTGGTATGTTTGGATCAGTAATTGTGTCTAGCTAAGTTTAAGATAAGATAGATTGAAGACCAGCCTTGCCCTTTCTCACCTTTTGGCCTTGTGCCACATGTTTGCCTTATGACAAAATAAATATTACTTTCTGCTTTGGTAACATTAAGTATTGTGGAGGGTATTGCTAACACTATTTTGTTTAGTTCCTTGTATATAAAATTACAATCACTGTAAATATCCATTAGGATTTCATATTTATAAGTTGTTATTTTTATTCTCCACTCCACAGACAAATTTTATATATTGGAACTAGTTAGGACTATATAGAGACCTAGAGATATCATGGCGACTGTAGTAAGTAAGAATGTGTTGTTTTGGTGTAAGGAATACTGTGGTATGCTTGGATCAGTAATAGTGGCTAGCAAAGTTTAAGATAAGACAGATTGAAGAGCAGCCTTCCCCATTTTCCCCTTATGGCCTTGTGCCAGATGTTTGTATTATTCAAAATAAATATTTCTTTTCTCCTTGGTACCTTGGCTACATAAATTTAAGCACAGTACTAGGTCTTCACAGTTTACTGTTGAAATAGCTATGTATAACTGTAAATTCTATACTAATAGTTGCTTTTCTTGCACTTCTCATCTGTGGAACTCTCTTCTGGTTTATTGATTCCCTTTCAACTACAATCTTTGAAAGTTTAAATGCAGCATCATTCACTATCATTTGTTTTCCTGAAACCTGCATTATTTACATTATTCGGAATGTTATCCTCATATTCATTGCCATATTCACAACGTTTCGGTCGTTATACACTCTGGCCTTCTTCAGATGATTGGAATTTTGAACTGAACACATTATTCTGTCCACCAGGGTAGGTTGTTTTAGTTCCACGTGCCATGCCTCTTCTAGATGTCTCAGTTATTTCCCTTTAACTCAATTCTCGAAACTTTGGTTCACCACTGCTTGAAGACACATGGCCCAGTGGATAAAGATGTTGGTTAAATCCAGTGACTAGACCCAAAGAGTTAACTGAGTGACTGAATATAATACAAATTGGGGAATAATTTTCCCTGCTTAAGTCAGTTGTAAGTCAAGTTCACTTGAGTTAACTCCCTTGGATTTTATTTGAAAATTATTTGAAAATTTAATGGTCGAAGGAACTTTAATGTCTGAGTGAAATAGTTTAAGAGATTAAGGTAGAACAGTCATTTGTTTGCGATTCTGAGATAAATTTGTATAATGTGCATATCAAATAAATTGTTTTGAAATAATTACACCTAGAAATTACACCTTTGTCAATTTGAGTTGATGAAAAATAAGAGTGATAAAAAGGTGAATATAACATCATGAGAGAGAGATAGATAGGGAGAGAGATAGAAAGAGAGGGAGAGAGAGAGGTGGAGTGAGAGGGAGTGAGGGGGAGTGAGAGGGAGCGGGAGAGGTGGAGAGAGAGAGGGGGAGGTGAGGGATACAAGCAGTGGAATATTAAAATTCTTTGATGTTTGATTTTATGAAAAGACATCAAAGGAACCTGGTACCTTAAATGTGAAAACCCCCTGCAGAAATTTTGATTGAAGTGGCAGGTGTTGTCTGGTAGGGCATTCCCAGAAGAAAGTGCTAAGTATTTATGAGGGAGATCAGCTGAGAATTCACTAGAGAAAGAAAGAAAGAAAGAAAGAGAGAAGGAAGGAAGGAAAGAAAGAAGGAAAGAAAGAAAGAAGGGAGAAAAAAGGGAAGGAAGTAAAGAAAAAAGAAAAAAAAACAACAGAAGAAAGAATAAAAAGGAAGGAAGTAAAAAAGAAAAGACAGGAAATGGAAGGTAAGAAGGAAAACAAGAGAAACAGATAACAGTGGGAAGGTAAAAGGAAAAAAAGATGAACAGAAAGGAAAAAGAAAGGGAAAGAAATAAAAAAGAAAGAAAGAAGATGTCAAAAGAGAAAAAATGAAAAAGAAAGAAAAGAAAAACAAAATCAGCAATTCTGAAATCTAACTAAAATAGTTATGTATTTCATATTAGTGTTTATTTCCAGATAAAAGCACAGATTTCAAATGTTGATTTTCAAGGTTAGTAGGTACTTCCCACTTATAAAACTAGTGTAAAACATAATCAGTTTATGATGAGCTGTGATACAGCGAAACAGTCTGTCTGTGGATGACATTATATATATATATATATATATATATATATATATATATATATATAATTATTTATTCGAAAATTATAATATAAATATTTTATAAAATCACTATAAAAATAGCCATTTTGTTTTTATTCTACATTCAACACCATCACTTGATAAGACATCAGAGGTGTTGAAAAAAAATGGCCATTTTTGTAGTGTTTTATAACATATTTATGTTATAATTTTCGAATAAATAATTGTATTTGCTCTACTCTGTGTTGAGCACTCTTTTAATAATAGTATTTGTTGGTTATTGGAATCTATTCCATATACACCAATCCTATACTTGTGTGTGTATATATATATATATATATATATTACAAACTGTTACATTGGAACATGCAAGTGGTAATTACCACCATTATTAGCCGCCTGAGTAGGAAGCAAAGAATAATTCTTAAAGGAAATGCCAACTGCAACAATATATATATATATATATCTATATATATAAATATATATACATATATATATATATATATATATATATATATATATATATATAATATTTGCACTACTCTGTATTGAGCACTCTTTTAAGAATAGTATCTGTTGGTTATTGGAATCTGTTCCATATACACCAATCCTATACTTGTGTGTATATATATATGTATATATATATATATATATATTAATGAATATATATAATATCCCTTGTTGAGAGCATGACTCAGATTTTCATGCGGATATACAATCTTCAGGTGCAGAATACTCACTCAGTAAGTATACTGCACCTGAAGATTGCATAAACGCATGAAACTCTGAGTTATGCTATAGATGAAGGATATGTATATTCATTAATATATACTTAATAGCTCTGTTATATAGCACTGTCTTTTTAACATCAGAGAAAATATATATATATGTGCAAGTATATGTGCATATATGCATGTTTTTATCATACCCATCTATCTATCTATCTATCTATCTATCTATCTATCTATCTCTTTCTTTCTTTCTCTCTCTCTCTCTCTCTCTCTCTCTCTCTTCCTATATATATATATATATATATATATATATATATATATATATATATATATATATATATATATATGGTCATGTGGTTGAATGTTTGCTTTCCAGCCATGAGATTTGAGTTCAAATCTCCTCATGGTTGATTCGTCAGGATGCTAACTTCTTGATGTTATCAGTATGTAGAGACAATCCCAGTATATTGTACATTTAGAAAGTGTCTCAAAACCATACCATAGAGATTAAGTTAGAACAGTCATTTGTTTGTATTTCTAAGATAAATTTGTATAATGTGCATATCAAATAAATTGTTTTGAAATAATTCCACCTAGAAATTACACGTTTGTCAATTTCAGGTGATGAAAAATAAGAGTGATAAAAAGGTGAATATAACACCAAAGCATTGTGAGTGAAATTGGATTGATGGAAATGCCCAGAAGCTGTTAGTGGTTGAGCTAGCACAATGTTTCAAGTCATCGTGGCTGAGGTTTTGAGCATACTATCATTGTTCAAACCACTGATCATCACAGATTATGTACTCTAACCTAGAAGCTGTAACTAAGGTCTGATCAGCATAGTTACAGTAGAAACTTAAGTTTGGGTCTGTGGGTGTTAAACAAATAACAAATTGAAAATAACGTTTAACATCATAAAAATTTCTTGGATTAATATATATATATATATATATATATATATATATATATATATCCATACAATATGCAATTTTACATGTTTTCAGTGTAATATCCTAAAATAAATAATATTGCTCTACTCTGTATTGAGCCCTCTTTTAAGTTTTAATTTAAAAGAGGCTCAATACTGAGTAGAGCAATATTATGTTATGAACATTGGAATTGTACTGCGTTTGTTCTCATCATACCTGAATATATATATATATGCATATATATATATATATATATATATATATATATATATATATATATAATTGTATATTTGGGCAGCAATCCCTCTTTTATACAAGTTGGATTAAAATGACTGACAAGATACTGTAGTTAAGCTTTTTTAATTAATATTTCTTATGTTCTTATAATTTTCTTCTTTTCTGGACATAAATTATATAGAAATTGTTTGAATCTTCTCTATATCCATGCGTTTTCGGCTATACTTTTAGCCATTATCAAGGATGATTTTATTTTTATTTTTAATTGAATGCATGGATTGTTTTATGTATGGATCTAGAATTACAGAAATGTTTTATTTTCCAAACACAGTCAGCACATTGTGGACATGTTCATAGTTGATATTATTGAGTGTTGGCTTTTTCTTTTCATATTAATAATGCTTCCATTATTTTTAGATTTTTTTTTTACATGTGGATGATGATATTATAATTATATTATCAATGAGTATGTTACGGATAGATTTTGGTTGGTCTCCATGTGTGTTTAAATAAGACCTTATTGAGTAATAGTTTAAAAATGTGAAGTGAGACTTCTTTCCAGGCATATTATAATGTCACGTCAGGTATAATATAATTATTTATGAATTTCCTTTGATTAAAGATACAGTTCCTTAAGTGACATATATATATATATATATATATATATATATATAACATTATGGAGAGAATTATTCCCCTCCCACTTTCTTAATTCCAAATAAAGCTGTAATACACCAAATTTTCATAGAAAATTCATATGCATTTTTTAACAAATGATGAAATAATGGGTTGGGAAGAATGTACAGTGATGCCCACAACAAAATTATTATTTTAATGTCAAACAATAATACAAAAACACCAAAAAACATTTAACATAGGACAAAATTATTGTCCCCCCTCACCTCAATAATTAATTGGGTAATCATTATTCTTGATTATTGCCTTTAATCATTTTTGATAGTTCCTTACAAGATCGCTACACATACTGATAGATATTTTGTGAATCCTTCCTTGGCAATAGCTTCTAGTTCCTCCAAATTTGAAGAACTTTTTTCTGTTAATTTTTTTCAAATATGTCCATAAATTTTCAGGGCTTAATTGCTCGCTTAATTGAAGGAAGGGTATTTTTTGGTTTCGTGAGCTTCATTCAATTTCCTCTATACATAACAGGAGTTCATGTGACCAAATAATTCTAATTTGGTTTCATTGTCATGTTGGAATGTCCAGTGAAACCCCAAAGACAGCTTTCATGCACTTTGTTTTATATTATTTTTAAGAATAGCGAAATACTGTTCTTTATCTATGATTGCCTGCACTCTCCTTAGTTATCTTGGTCCAAAAGCAGTAAAACATCCCCAGGGCAGAATATTGCCACCAGCGCGCTTAATTGAAGGATGGGTATTTTTTGGTTTGTGAGCTTTATTCACTTTCCTCTGTACATAACAGGAGTTCATGTGACCAAATAATTCTAATTTGGTTTCATTGTCATGTTGGAATGTCCAGTGACACCTCAAAGACAGCTTTCATGCACTTTGTTTTATATTATTTTTAAGAATAGCCAAATACTGTTCTTTATCTATGATTGCCTGCACTCTCCTTAGTTATCTTGGTCCAAAAGCAGTAAAACATCCCCAGGGCAGAATATTGCCACAACTGTGCTTAATTGAAGGAAGGGTATTTTTTGGTTTGTGAGCTTCATTCACTTTCCTCTTTACATAACAAGGTTTTTGAAACCAAATAATTCTAGTTTGATTTCATCTGACCTTAAAACAGAATTCCAATATTTTCTTCCATATTCTAGATGGCTTCAAGCATAAAACCTAATCTGCATTTTAGGTGTTTAGCCTTAAACAAGGGAGTTTTCCTTGGCTGACCAGCTTGATGTCCTGCTCAATAAAAGCATTTTGTGAGTGTCTTTTTCGATACATTCAACCCTGATGTATTTACATCATTGACAATATCCTTTGTTAAGTAAGAATTCTTTAAAACTTCTCAAACAATTTTCATTTCTATTCTCTCAGAAATTAAATCTTGTTATAATTCTTGATAATTCTGTAAATTGTCAATCTAAGAACATTTAAATGATTTGAAAGTGTTGCATATCCATTACCTTGTTTGTATGCATCAATCATTTTAAATCGAAGCTTCAAGTTCAGACATCTTTTCTATGGTGGCACAATGAACCACTTATTGCAGTAAATAGCACTCACATAGTGTCTTCTTCAATAGCTTTTAGAATTTTATAGAATCAGGTCAATACTATTTCGTTTTCAACGGGTGCTTGTATTTAATGTCAAATTAAGAAAAAACGAAATATTACTATTGTCATAGAGTAATATTATTTCATAATTTCCATAAGAGGAAAAATAATGACGTAATAATGTCGTTTTTTGACATTAAAAAATACGTCAAAAACGACATTATTACGTCATTATTTTTGCACCAACCTAATATATATATATATATATATATATATATATATATATATATATATACAATCAAACCTGTCAAGAGGCTAGAAAAATACCATATATATATATATATATATATATATATATATATATATATATATGGTGTGTCCAAAAATTGACATAATGCTATTGTCTAATTACATAGCCAATTCTCACTCAAATGATCTCAAATTTAAAAAAAAATGTGTAAAATCTAAGTTGACTGTGCAGACTTATCTCAATGAAAATCTGTCATGAAGATGGATCGGACATGCCAGTGATAATAACAATGTGCTGTTGAAATGGCCACCATGTTCAGCTGACTTGACACCTCGTGATTTTTTCTATTGGGCTATGTGCAATGACAGGTCTTCTTACATACAAAAGAAAACAAATATACAAATTATATATATATATATATATATATATATATATATATATATTAGCAAGGAACAAGTGTAATTTAAAATTTAAATTACAAGGCATAATGGTGTAAATTTAATAACTAAGAACAACTGGTTTTGTCACAGTCTTATCAAGTTTTATTCTGGGAAATAAAAGAACAAATGTGTAAATTAATTTAAGGATGACTAATGTGGGAAAAAAATAAATTCAAAGAAAACTAGAGACCAATAATATTCAGACCCAGCAAACAATCCATCTGTTTATAGAGAAAAGGCTTGCGGGATCTGATATATAAGGACTCCAGAACCTTGAGATGATATAAAGAGTGGGTCCATGACAAAATAGAGAAACGGTCCACACTAAAGTCAGTAATAACAGCTCCTGCTATTAATAATGTGTTGAGCAATAGATGATCCGGATGTATTAATCAGCTGACTATTGCTAAAGGCTGGATTCAAAATTCTGGAAGGTAAATTCTGTTTTATCCTAAAATCCAAACACTGAGAAGTCCTCCCTATGTAGTCAAGTACACAACTACATTCATATTTGTAAATAACTGAGTTAACATGATGGCGGGGAGGACATCCTTGCGAATTGAAGAAAGAATAAGTTAAGTAACAGATATTACTCGAACATTAGCAGAAAGATAACAACTGTTGAGTGCAAATGAACCAATAAAGGGAACGCGAAAACAAAAGGGACAGATGCACCTTAACCTGATGAAAATTGTTGATGACATCAAGGACAGCAGCATCCAAAACATCTAAAAGATATCCATTTTTGGAAAGTGTCATCTTAATAAAATCAATTTCCCTGCAAAGTAAGCCTTCGGAACAGATCATAAGAGCCCTATGAGTTAGGGTCTTAATTAGATTAAAAATAATCTTATGTTTTCAGGGTCAAAAAGAGTCCCAACATGTATAGAGTCCTGAAAAAGTAGCTTTCCTAAAAACAGAAGTCAAAAATTTGTCACAGGTCCTATGGACAAGAATATCCAAAAAGGAAAGACAACAATTAGACTTGTTTTCCACGGTAAACTTAAGCAAGGGATGAACAGAGTTTAATAAGGTGAGAAATAAATCAGCTTCAACCTCGTTATTAAAGAGACATAAAGTATCATCCACATAATGATAATATATAAGAGGACAATCAATACAAGAAAATAAAGATGCCTCATGAAAGCCTTATGAAAGCTGACAAAGATATTAGCTAGAGCAGAACCCAAAGGAGAACCCATCGCTACACCGTCAATCTGACGATAAATAATATTTTCAAAACTAAATTCAACAGATGAGGTGGCGAACTTCATGAGATCAACAAACACATTCTCAGGAATTTACAGAGGAGACAAAGAGCTAAGGTATAACATATCACAACAAATCTTAATTGTCGCAAATGAGAGGACACAATTAAACAAGGAGTAAATGTCAAAAGAACACATGAATCCACCATTGGAAGAGGAACTACTCTGTGTGTGTGTGTGTTTGTGTGTGTGTGTGTTAGTAGGATATAGAAGTGGAGAAATGATACATTATTTTATCTTCATTTGTTAGGCAAGTGGTAGGGTGTGTTGGTCGCCAAGGTGACAAGGGATTAGTGTAGCTGGTAGGCTTGTGGTGGAATATCTCATTGTGAGAGTATGTTTGTAGTGAGCCAGGTTGGTGGTATCAAGTAAGTTGGGTGTTATTTCAATGAAATGGGGTTGAAGTGATGACTGTAAGGGAATGCCTTTAACTAGTCAGATATGTCGAGGTGACAGTGGTGGTGACGAGGAATTAGGTGTCGCTAGTAGGCCTGCAGTGGGATGTTTCACTGTTAGGGCATGCCTGTAGTTAGTCAGGTTGCCAAGGTGATGGCATTGGTTATGAGGAAAGCTTGTAGCTGGGTGGTGTCAATGTTGAGATGTTATAAAATGTGATAATTTGGTATCGGGTGTTTCATGGTGCTGAAGTTAGATAGTTGCCCACATTCCATATAGATCATATTAGTGGGTGTTGAGAAGCCCAGTGGTATCAAAGCTGGTCTCAGCTGGATTCTATGTGCTATGTTATAAATCCCATTATTGGATGTTATGAGCCTGGCAGGGTTGGTGCTAGTCTCTGTTGGTTTCTGTGTGAAAAGAGTCATGTGATTAGTCAAGTGTCGGAGGGGTAACAATTGAGTTGAGAGGAGCGGCCATGTCAGTGAAGGTGGCAGCACTCTGCATGTTATCAGATGTCCGATGGCTGACAACTACTGGTGGTCGTTATGGGCTAGCTGCTTTTAAGCAGATCTGGTAGCACCTAGGGATACCTCCTTTTCCAGTGAGAACATTCGCAATTGGTCAGTGTTGCTTTCATTGCAGAAACTTGCTTCATGGACGAGATGTGATTCTTGGAGTCTATGTGCAGAAAATTTTATTTTGTTTTCTGCCTACATTGTGTTCACATTCAGTAGGCATATAGATTGAATCAGAAAGAGATTTAATTGCAGTGGATTATAACATAAATTTACCCTTTCATTTTTAAGGGTTTGGATGTTATACCTCTGTGTTTTTCTTGGTTTATGTAGGCAGAAGCAAGTTATTTTGTTAGTTGGTGCTGTCAGTTTAGTTACAAGTAGTCTTTGGTTTAATTCCAAGTAGGAATTGTATACTTTAATATCTGCCACAAATTGCCTATTCTAAGATGTTGAAGTCAATAATCTTTTTCATTACATTATCTGGGCTATGCCAAGTGATGCTGTGTTTCATGAAATGATCAAATCTTGTGTTAAGGATGGAGTATCTTTTTGAGTAACCATAGTTTAGCAAGAGTTCTCCATTGCTGTTTGAGGTTTCCAGTTCAAAAGGTGATGTCTTCTTGCCATCAAAGGATCTGTGACATTTAAAAATACTTGAGGTATCATTAAAATCCCCATTAATATTTTCTTTTATAATATCTGGTGATTTGTGAATTGTAATTACAACTCCTTATTGTCTTTTCTCCTTGTGGCCACTTCAAAATAAATTGTATCCCAAATGTGAAATGGAGTTACAACCAAGTCAATAAACCTCTTGCATACAGACAACAGCAACAAGGTTTTCTTTCTTGCATTCTTCTAAAAGGAAGTGTACCCTGTAACCATCTGGTCCTGACTGGATGTTGATTTGTCTTATTTTCCATTGAGTTGATTCGGATAGGTGAGATGGTGCTAAATAGACCATTCCATGCTTGTAACAGATTTTTTTTTACTGAGTAACACATACCTTGGTAACCCATGTGATGGACAATGTGGTATTTAGTTATATTTTTAGAAATTTACAAATTTACAAAAGATACCCCTGAGTAGAAAATATAAGTAAAATCACAAAAGCATGGTTTGGTTTGGTTTGGTTCATTTTATGGCATATAAACCTCAATGGGTTATTTAATGCTGACAAAATTTTTATTGTTGGTAATATTTTTTCCAAGAATTTATTTGTGGTAATATTTTTTTTCCAAAAATGTGTAGCTGGTAATACAGGGTGTCCATAAAGTTCGTGTGCACTCTAAAAAATTTATAACTTTATTTGTATCCGCGATAGAAATAATCTGTAAAAAATGTTATAAAGTTTAATGTACCTAGTTTTAAGTATAGCTAAAATAACTAATGTGATTTCAGGCATTACTCTAAATCAGTTGGCAAATGTTTTCCGTGAACTTCAAAATCGTATTACTCTTTGTATTGCTAATGATGGAGGACATGTGGAAACTTAAATAAAATTTTGATAAAGCCTTAAAAACATATCGATTTACTTCTTTCTAATCCTTTTTACAAATTATTTCTATCACAAATACAAAGAAAGTTATAAATTTTTAAAAGTGCACACGAACTTTATGGACACCCTGTATTTATTTATTTATTTTTCAAAAATGTATTTCTGTTAATAATTTTTCTTCAAAAATTTATTGCTGGTAATAATTTTTTATAAAAAATTATTTCTGATATTAAAACCTATTTTTACACTTTCATAGTGTTTTGACCCCAGTTTGAGGGTTAACTATTTGCCCATAATTGGGACCCTAATACACAAATTCCTAAATTTTGTAAATTCCTCTGGAGGAGTTTGTAACACATTATTTATCATTACTCAGTTGCATCTCTGTCTTTGGGCAGACTGCACTCAGGGACAGCTCCGTCAAAGGACAGAGACACAACTGAGGAAAATTATACTGAGAGGTGCCCAGCCCTGGAAAACAGCTGCCCGAAGCCACACCCTCTCATTGCACCAGAGAGAAGGATCGGTGCTCACACTGAGACCAGCGCAATAGACGTTTGCAGGGACTACGGGAAATTTTTGTTCCTGGCCTGGGTGTACACGCTCAGGTCCCCACCTTAAAAAAATACCTTGTATCACACTTTGTCTTAGTGGAGAGACAGAGTAAATACCTAGTTGGGACTATAATAGGTGCTACCATCCCGGGTCAGGGTAAACCTGGGAACACCAGCAATTAAGAGGTGGTTCAATACTCCTCAAAACCTCCTGATCAGAGGCCTTGCTTTTGGATGTAGTTTATCATCTTACCCAGGACACAGATGTAGTTTATTGTCATACCCAGGGTGGCACAAAGATATATAAATTAAAAAAGATTAAAATAATGCCAAGTTCCTGTGAAAAAATCCTAGCTCTGCCTTTAAAGTTAACAGAATAAAGCTTCAATAGAGTGTTGTAAATTCTAGCTTTACTCATTATCTCTTCAATTCCCATTCACTTCATATTCCATTAGTAAAGAAGAAAATTCCATGATGACAGTTTCTTCGCAAGAGCTGCTACTTTGTGAAACAGACTCCCAAGAGGATGCTTCTCCATCAACTAAAATCTTAACTTCTTCAAGTCAAAGGCTAACCATTATATTTTTTACATATCTGTATATAACTGTAAGTTCTATGCTAACAGTTTCTTCACTCACACTTCTTGCTTGTGGAACTCTTTTCTTGATTCTTGCTTTCCAGTTAACTTTGGTATTCAAAAATCTAAATACTATGTCAGTCATTATTTTCTGTTTTCTTAATCTGTATTTTTTATTTCTCTCTTCTTAATAATGTTTTTTTTTGTATTATTTCATAGTTAGTAACCCATTGTATCTTAGTAGCTTTACTGGATTGTCTGAGATGAAATGATTAAAAAAATGATCCTTATAAACTGCACTTCTTACCTCTTACTCTTGCTCTCCATACAACAACCTCCTTCAGTAATCTATTACCTTTAGGGGCTCTTGGGCCTTGTAATTAGTAAAGAACCAAAAACCAAAAACAGACAGAAGTAAAAGTTATAACTTACTCTATGGCTATTTCCAGGGAAAATGCTCTGACGAACTACGTTATTTCCAGCAGTTCTACCATTTACAGCTAAGATCTGCCATACCATTCACATTGTAGCAAATTATCCTCATTCCCTTCGTATTCCATTGGTGAGATGTAAGTTTCACTTGAGCAGCTTCTTCCCATGAAATGTTACTTTGTGGAATTCACTCCCAAGAGGATGCTTTCCCAATCACCAAAATCTTATCCTGTGCAAGTCTAGGGTTAGCCATTATCTTTCCCACATATCATGATAAACTCTGCCTCTTAACTCTTACTCTGTAACCCTCTACCTCGAGTGGCTCTTGGGCCTTGTACTGGGTAAACATTACTGTACAAAAACAGCTATTTGAATTTGTTTTAAAATAATAATATTTTGAGTTGTCTCCCTTGAAAATACTGGTAAAAATGGAAAATATTTAATTTCAATTAACTAAGATAAAATATAAGTCATAAATTAATAATTGACAATGCTTTATCAAATACAAAAATCCAAGATAATATTCTTGTGAAGTGCTAGAGGGCTTTAGCAATATTTATTTTCATATTTCATTTTTACATTTGGGCTCATGACAATATTACTACTAATATTAGAACATCAAAAGCAAGTAAAATTAAGATGAAAGAAATACTACTGAAAATTAATAATGGCTGAAAATACTTTATCTAATAAAAATTTAATATATTATAGCTACTACTACTATTAGATGGAAAGCAATTTAAAATTAAGGTAAAAGAAATTTCAGAGAAAAATCAATACTAGTCAAACTTAATAATGACCGACAATGCTTCACCTAAAAAATTGAGATAAGTAATATATAATAAAATGCAACAAAATAAAATGAAAAATACTAGTAAAAACTTAAAAATGCTTCATGTAATAATGAAATTCAAGATTATGTTGGGTGTAGCAGAAATATCACCAATATCTACAACCCAGAAATACCACAAACATCTACATCTCAAAAATACCTTTGCATCTACAACCCAGAACTACCACAAACATATACATCCCAAAAATACCTCTCACATCAACAAGCCAGAAATACCACCAACATCTACATCCCAGAAATACCTCCCACATCTACATCCCAGAAATACCACAAACATCTACATCCCAGAAATACCTCCCACTTCTACAACCCAGAAATACCACCAAAATCTACATCCCAGAAATACCACCAACATCTACATCCCAGAAATACCTCCCACATCTACATCCCAGAAATACCACAAACATCTACATCCCAGAAATACCTCCCACTTCTACAACCCAGAAATACCACCAAAATCTACATCCCAGAAATACCACCAACATCTACATCCCAGAAATACCTCCCACATCTACATCCCAGAAATACCACAAACATCTACATCCCAGAAATACCTCCCACTTCTACAACCCAGAAATACCACCAAAATCTACATCCCAGAAATACCACCAACATCTACATCCCAGAAATACCTCCCACATCTACATCCCAGAAATACCACAAACATCTACATCTCAGAAATACCTCCCACTTCTACAACCCAGAAATACCACCAAAATCTACATCCCAGAAATACCACCAACATCTACATCCCAGAAATACCTCCCACATCTACATCCCAGAAATACCACAAACATCTACATCTCAGAAATACCTCCCACTTCTACAACCCAGAAATACCACCAAAATCTACACCCCAGAAATACCACTAACATCTACATCCCAGAAATACCTCCCACATCTACATCCCAGAAATACCACAAACATCTACATCCCAGAAATACCTCCCACTTCTACAACCCAGAAATACCACCAAAATCTACATCCCAGAAATACCACCAACATCTACATCCCAGAATTATCTCCCACATCTACATCCCAGAAATACCACAAACATCTACATCCCAGAAATACCTCCCACTTCTACAACCCAGAAATACCACCAAAATCTACATCCCAGAAATACCACAAACATCTACATCCCAGAAATACCAGATATATCTATATCCCAGAAATACCAATCCTGAATGTGCAGAGCTCTCAACTCACTACTCAGTCATAATAAATCTAGTTAGACAAGCTCAATAACTATTAAACCCTGTCAAGGTGCCCCATTTCTGGGAGGTATAGTGATTTACTAAGTGTAGCATAAATTTTGCACAAGCTTGAATGTATGGAGTTTTCAACTCACTACTCAGTCATAATAAATCTAGTGAGACAAGCTTGATAACTAATACACCTTGTCAAGGTGTCTCCATTTCTGGGAGGTATATCTTTGAAGTTATTCTGTCACACTCTGTATTAATACTTTTTATGCTATTAGATGAAAAGGAACTGAAATTAAGACTAAAATTAATAATGGTAATTTTTACATTTATTCTTTTAAAAATATCTACTCCTAAGAATTATATGTTCAGAGCAGCACTAATGCAAATGTCTCATGCCCCCCACCCCGAGTCTATGACCCCCCTCCATCTATAATATGGAGCCCCCACTCGACTACATCTCAATTTTCATAAGGTAGTATTGATATAAAATACAAATATTGTGGTAACCTAATTATGTACAATAATGGATCCTATGCAATATAGGTGAACAATTCAACTAGAAAAATTGAAAATAAAATAGAATGTATCTAAATACATATATTTTTTTTTTTTTAAGCATTTCACCCCAAGCAAGGTGGAAAGCTACTAGCATGCAAGGGGTTACTGAGGATTTGGAGCGAGAGCAAAGAGGAGTGATAGAGGAAAGGATGAAGAGAAGGATAGTGGATAGATCAAGTCAACTGGAGATGTCAATTGACATTATATTTGAATAGTTGAAGATTATAGCTATCAGGGAAACAGGAAATGGGGAGGGAGTTCCACAGACGAGAGGTGCGAGATATGAAGCTATTGGAGTAGAATAAACGGCTACATTTAACATTTTCAACAGTGAAAGGGTGAGAGCGAGATGCCAGCCTCATAGGACACTTGAATTCATGAAGTCTGGGAAACAGCGAATGCAGCTCATCGGAGCAATTACCATGAAAGTATTTGTAAAAAAGACAGAGAGAGGCAACAGCACGTCTGTGAGAGAGTGACTGCAGATGAGATGCCAGATCAGGGCCAATTACGTTGCATATCTGCCTCTGGAGCTTATCAAGAACCCCAAGGCAAAGAGAAGGGGCTCCAGACCATATATGGCAGCAATGCTCCATGCAAGGGCGAATGGTTGATTTGTAGATTTGAAGGATTGATTCTGGGGAGAAAAATTTCCTGGCATGGCATAGGGAGCCAACTTTCCTTGTGGTGGATGAAGCAATTGACTCAATGTATTTGTTCCATCTCAGGTCAGCAGTCAATGTGAAACCGAGCAGCCCAAAGAGGTGCTCTCGAGAAGTAGAGCATCAGACATTCTAATGGGGGGTGCAGGGAAGGATCTCTGTGGTGATTAATAGAGAGTAGTTTTGTTTTTGAGGCATTAAACTTAACCAGCCAATTCTTGCGCAGGTTCACAATGAATGGCCAGTTTAGTTTTGTCAGTGACACTAGATTTGTTTTTGAGGCAGGAGTAAATTGTAGTGTTTTCCGTGCAGGTGCCTACTTGAGATTGGCTTACATCATAAGACTCGTAGAATGTCATAGTAGACCATTACAATTTAAAGAAATCAACAATGTTTTACAGAAATCTTTAACATCCACTTGAGATTTTTTTTTTAAAAGTTAGAAAATTTTAAGACATTTATCATTATGGATAAAGAATAGTGAATTTTATATAGTGTTTTTTTTTCAAGGCTTAGCATGAGCGAAACAGATTTGCGGATTTGGACAAGAAAAAAAAGGCCCCAGAATGATGTCAAAATCTGCAAAGACTTTCCATCCTGTAATAGTCAGTTGTGCTTAGTTTAATTTGCAATGTATATAAATGTAGATAGAAAAAAGCAAATGTTTGTAAGATATTGAGGATCACAAATGTTGGGATGCACCCACCTTCTCATCAGAATGGACTGATCTCTCTACTACTAATAGGACAGTTCTATAGAGTTCTGGGGAGATCAGGTGACCATCACACTTCCGTCTCTCTACCGGAAGATACAGTTGGACTTTATATTCTTTCTGATTGTGACTGACTAACCTGCGTTCGTTTGACTACTAATCTCTCTGTTGTAAATACCTCTTCGAATATGCCAGTATTTTTCCCTATGTATATGTTTGTCCTTATTTCAATACACGCATGCAGAAACACTCAACATCTCAACAACAAAGCACTGCCTGGGGACCCCAATCACCACCCCCTATCGTCTGGGCAAAATCCCTGAATCAGTTAACAACAGGAGTAAATCTTGTGATATATTGCTATTTGACAATAGATAAAATCTGAATATTGTTTTGTATACAAAAATTGTTCACTTATTCATTTTTGTTAAAATATTGTTATAAATTTAACTTGCTATTTCAAAAAAAATTTAAAACTAATTTTGAAAGTTGGATTTATTGCCTAAATACTTTTTTGTTTATTTTAAATTAATTTATGGGAGTAAAAATGTTTTAAACTTTAATTTAGCAAAATTGAAGTGTCTTCAAAATGAGCAATGAAAATATAAAAATGAAAATAAATTTATAAAGAGAAGGATGGTCGGGGTGGAGAGTAAAAAGGTCAAAGGGCAGAAGTCAAAAAATGGAAGAGAATAAAGAAAACTGTTCATGGAAACAAATTTGGATATGAAAAAGAAATAAAGAATAAAATGAGAGTGATAGAGAGAGAGAGAGAGAGAGAGAGATAGAGAGGGAGGGAGAGGGAGGGAGAGGGAGGGGGGGAGATAGAGATGGAGATAGATAGAGAGGGAGAGAGGGAGTTAGGCGTAAATAAGATGCAGTGTAAGAATTATAGAGAGGTAAAGACTCACAGAGAGATTTACAAAAGATTCGAAAAGGTGATGAGAAAAAAAAGAAGGAAATGAGGAAAAAGAAAGAACAAGAGAAAGAATGAAATAAAGAGAAAGAAAAAAAAGAGAAAGAAAGAAAAAGAGAAAGAAAGTAAGAAAAAAGAAAGAAAGAAAAATTAAAGAAAGAAACAGACAAAAGAGAAAGAAATAAGGAAATAAAGAGAAAGAAAGAATGAAAGAAAGAAAAAGAGAAAGAAATAAGGAAATGAAGAGAAAGAAAGAAAAAGAGAAAGAAATAAGGAAATGAAGAGAAAGAAATAAGGAAATAAAGAGAAAGAAAGAATGAAAGAAAGAAAAAGAGAAAGAAATAAGGAAATGAAGAGAAAGAAAGAAAAAGAGAAAGAAAGAAAAATTAAAGAAAGAAAAAGATAAAATAGAAAGAAAGAATGAAAGTAGTGAGAATGAAAGAAAGAAGTTATAAGAAAGAGAAATGATAAAAAGAAAAGAAAGAAACAAGGAGAATTAGGAGGAAAAAGGATCCAAAAAGAAAAAAAGAATAGGAAAGAAATAAAAGAGGAGAAAATTAAAGACAAGGGCAAAAAAGAAATAAAAAAGAAATAAAAATTAAGAAGGAATAGAGGAAAAAAGAAAGGAAAGGAGAATAAGAAAGATAAAATAAAGAAAAGATAAGAAAGAAAAAAGAAGAAAAAGAAAGAAAATGAGGGAAAAGAAGAAAAGGTAAAATGGGAAGAAAAAAGAAAAGAGAAAGCAAGAAATGCAACTTAAAAAAAGCAAAAAGCAAAAAACAGACATTAAAGAGAAAAAGGAAAGAAAGAATAGAAGAAAAAAGAAGAAAAAGAGAGAAAGAAGTATTTGTAGTCATTTAAAAATGATGAAAAAGAAAAAAGACAAAGAAACAGGCTAAAGAAAAATAAGGTTTTAATTTTTCAGAGAATGAAGATTAAGCAGAGACAAAATTGTGAGGTCAGAAAAATTCTAAAAGAAGAAGAAGGAGGAGGAGGAGAAGAAGAAGAAAAAGGAGAAGGAGAAGAAGAAAAAGAAGAAGGTGGTGAAAGGAAGAAAAAAATGGAAAATCTGAGGGAGCAAAAATGAAAAAGGAAAGGAAAGAATAGACAAAAACTTAAATTACTTCCATATTTGAAAAACAAAAAAAAAAATGAAAAATTAAGATTATAATGTTTTTCTTGTAAATGGTGTGAAATTTAACAGCATTTAAGATGAAAGCAATACTCCAGCTAGTAGCAATTTCTGATTATAAAAAAGCAAGAAATCTTATAAAAAATTTAAGATATAGAATTTTTATTCACACTTGCTGCTGTTGTCGCAAAGCATCAAAGAAGATATTTTTTTTTGTTCAGCTAAAATAAAAATTTAGCCTAGACCACAAGAACCTTTTAAAATAACATTTACAAATGGGCGAAATCAGCTACAAAAATGTCAAAACAGAGTTTAAATTCTAGTTTTTTCTCCCACCCAGATTTGAAGTGGCATTTTTTATTATGCTGTGAACATTAGATTAGAAAATAATACATTTAAACTTGCAGATGTATAGACCTGATTATGATTAGGAAAATTAAAAGAAAATGGAGAGGAATTCATAAAAGACCGTTTATCAAGTTTTATTAAAAATAATAATTTAAAAATAAAAAAGTCAGCTAAGAAACTATTCGATTAAAAATTTAGTTATAAATTTAAATCAATGATTTTTACAGTTAAAATATTTTGTTTTTTTTTCACATGAATTGGCTATTTGGTATCTTGTTTTGTAAAGTCATACTTTTTTGCTTTAGTTCTTATCATTTTTTATATACTTTTAACTGTTTGTTCACCTAATACAAGGCCCAAGAGCCATTTAAGGTAGTGGCTTACTGAATGAAATTTGATCTGAAACTTGAATAGGTTAAGATTGTAGTAATTGTGGAAGCATTCTCTCAGGAGCCTGTTCCCCAAAGTAGCAGTGCTTCTGCTGAAAAATCATACATTCTGTGTTTCTGTTTAGTCTTTACTTATTACATTTGTCAACCATCTTAACTTTGTTCTTTTAGTTTTCTTTTTGAGTCTCTTTTCTTTTCTGCCATTGACACAATGTCATCTTTGTATCTTGTATTGTCAAAGCTATGTCTGTCAATAAAGTTTATGAAGCTATGTCTGTCAATAAAGTTTATGAAGCTATGTTCGTCAATAAAGTTTATGAAGCTATGTCCGTCAATAACGTTTATGAAGCTATGTCTGTCAAAAAGTTTATGAAGCTATGTCCATCAATAAAGTTTATGAAGCTATGTCCGTCAATAAAGTTTATGAAGCTATGTTCGTCTATAAAGTTTATAAAGCTATGTCCGTCAATAAAGTTTATGAAGCTATGTCTGTCAAAAAGTTTATGAAGCTATGTCTGTCAATAAAGTTTATGAAGGTATGTCTGTCAAAAAGTTTATGAAGCTATGTTCGTCAATGAAGCTATGTCTGTCAATAAAGTTATGTCTTGGTAGGTTTTTTCTTCCTTTGAAATCATCTTACTGTACAGGTTGAAAAAATGTAGTCATCTCACTTTCTTTTTTTTTAATTATATTTTTCACCTAATACAAGGTGCAAGAGCCAATCAAGCTAGAGAGTTATTAAGTGATGTTATTGAAATGCATATTATAAGGATATGCAGGATACATAATAGTTAACACAAGACTGAAAGAGGGAAAGATAGTAGTGAAAAGAAAGCATCCACTCGGGAGAGTTCAGTAAAGATCTGGGGAAGGAGTTGTGTGATTAGAATGTCATGTTTATTAATTGAATACAAAGGGAATGAGGATGGTTTAACCCTGTGTATGTAGCTTGTTCATCTTAGCTGTGAAGGTCTGAACTGGTAGATCCAAGGAATATAGCTCATTTGAACATTTGCCATGGAAATAGCAATATATCAGCGAGAGGCTAGTAATGTTTCATCTGTGGAAAAGGGTGGAAAATAATTCATCACCAATAAGGCCACATTATGAGGATATGTGTGATAAACTTGAATAGGTTAAGATTGTAGTGATTGTGGAAGCATCCCCTCAGGAGTTTGTACCACACAGTAACAGTTTTTAATGGCGGCCTTACCATTAAAAACAAAAAAAATTGGAAGTGACAAAATGACAAATGGTGATAAGACACGGTTGACATAAGTGAAAACAATTTATTGCCCTTGTTTTACAAAGTTTGATCCCTGGCTTGTTCTGGGGTACTGTATATCAGTCATGGGAGACTGAGAGTTTATTTGGAGTATAATACAAGGTAGTACTTAACACAGACTTGTGGAAGAAAATCAATATGCATATAAAGTTGAGAGAGATAGACATGCGAGAGAAATATTCCATGAATTACTAGATTGTAGCTATCAAGAGATAGTCTCTGCTGTGGTTGATGGTGGTTTTGTTGCTGGCTGTAGATATCACGGTTGATTGAAGCACCTTGGTGTCACTGCTGATGACTGGGTTAAGCTTGCCTGTCACTAATGCAAGTCTGGTTGAATCTGTCTTTGTGGATGAAAACTGTAGTGGTTTTATAGTTGGCAGGTGGCTCGGAAATGGCTGCTGTGAAAATTGCATGGGCATTTTCTGATTAGTCATTTTTGATTGGGCATTTTCTGATTGGGTATTTTCTGATTGGTCACTTTTGATTGGGCATTTTCTGATTGGTCACTTTTGATTGGGTATTTTCTGATTGGTCACTTTTGATTGGGCATTTTATGATTGGTCACTTTTGATTGGGTATTTTCTGATTGGTCACTTTTGATTGGGTATTTTCTGATTGGTCACTTTTGATTGGGCATTTTCTGATTGGTCACTTTTGATTGGGCATTTTATGATTGGTCACTTTTGATTGGGTATTTTCTGATTGGTCACTTTTGATTGGGCATTTTATGATTGGTCACTTTTGATTGGGTATTTTCTGATTGGTCAGAAAAGATGTTTTATGACTCTGGTATTTTTGGATAGTAGTCTGAAAGTGAGTACATGGAGCATAACAAAATTAAGATTTGTAGATGTTAAAAAAAGCACTTGTATTTGAGTTAAGAATTTAGAGATCTGACAGAGTATGACAAACTAATAATTTTAAACTCTGTACGAGGAGGCATGGTGGAGTAATGGATAGCGGCTCGGACTGAGGAATTGGAGAACCAAGTTTGAAATCCAGTTGAATCCATTACATTCACTTACATGCTAATACCCTTGGGAAAGGTTTTTTTCCCCCCAGCTATGGGTAAATAGCAGAACAGACTGAGTTCTATAGCCTTGGATGGCAACTAGTCTTCCGCAGAAAGAAATGGCAACTTACTGTGGGAAAAAATCTGCCTTGTTAGTCATGTATTGAAAGATACATGATCGCCTACATGTGTATCATGGATGGCACATAACTGACTGACAGTTAAAAGTATTTTTTTGGAATGAACTGGTTATTTTGTATTTTGTAGATTAGCATCTTTTTGTAAAGTCATAATTTTTTTTTCTTTACTGTTTGTTCATCCGATAAAAGGCCAAAGACTAACTCAAGGTAGAGGGCCATTAAATGAGGTAGTTTGCAAATAGTTAACATTTGACCTGAAACTTGAAGAGTTTAAGATTATAGTAATTGGAGAAGCATCCTCTTAGGAGTCTGTTCCACAAAATAACAGTTCCAAGGAAGAAACTGTCTGAGAGAAAATTACTCTTTAGCAAGGAATATGAAGAAAATGAGGATGATTTGATGCTATATAAATGGCATGTCCTAGCTTTAAAGGTCTGAACTGGTGGAACTAAGGAATGAAGCTCATCTGAACATTTGCCATGGAAATAGCGATAGAGTAGAGAAAGGCTTAGCTGTGAAGGTCTGAACTGGTGGAACTAAAGAATGTAGCTCATCAAAACATTTGCCTTGGAAATAGCAATAAAATAGTGAAAGGCTTGTGACATTTCATCTACAGGAAAGAGGTTGTCAGGTAGAAAATAATTAATCCCCCATAAAGTCAAAGATGCTTTTGAACTCTGTCAAAGCTTCAGTGATGTGCAGAGGTTTGTTGATGTTTGGTGATGCCATAGGCCAACTCCTTGACTGTAAGTCACTAAAACTCAAGTAAGGGGATCTGTAGGCCCTAGTACTAAGAAATGGGAGAAAAGAAGACATTTTAAAATTTGTAAAATCAGGTTCACCTATCATCTGGTTCACACCCTCTCTGGTCTTTTGAACAGGAGTAGAGGTGTATGCCTTGTTTCCTATTTAGGATTTGGGTTTCTGGTTCCTTCTAAAGCCTGCTTCAGCTCTATACTTTTGACACTTGTTCTTTTCTATGCTAATATGTCCACACAGTAACCCTCTATCTTGAGTGGATCTTGGGCCTTCTACGATTTGAAACATAACTGTTACTGCCCGCTAAAATAACCATTAGAACTATTAGACTACCCACAATCCATCACAGACTTGTATGTAGAAATAGTTGTGCAAAAGCACAATGCACATGGCTTGCTGCTTGCATTCAAACACGAAACAGACTAATCAAAATAATTTAATTTAATAACAAAAGAATTTTAATGTAACACAATCTTTGAGATAGAGATGAAAAGTTCTCGTTCAAGAAAGTATGCCAAAAAAGAAAATCTGATGATAATTCATGTATTCTCTTCTTCTGACCATTTGTTCAGATTTGGGGAAGTGAATTGGGGCAAGAACTTTTCAGCACTTCCCTCATAACCTCTGTATACATGTGTGTGTGCCTGTGTGTGTGTTTGTGTATGTGTGAGCAGTGTGTGTGTGCATCTCTGTGTGTCTCTCTGAGGGTGTGTGTGTGTGTATGTATGTGTGTGTGTGTGTGTGTATGTGTGTGTGTGTGTATTACATATTTATTTTAGTAATGAGTTTCATCAACTTTATTCTCGTGTTTGTAACTTGTTATTTCTGCCAAGGATCCATTACCTTTTTGATTTAAACCTGTCATTTATTTGTAATTTGGACAAGAATTGATACGTAAGCAGTCATGGCACTGATATTCATCATGAGAAATTCAGGATGTGGAATTAGTAATTAATAAACAATTTAAATATCTTGGTATAAACGATTCATTATAACAAATTTAGTATAGAACTGTAAAATGATGAGACTTGCCCTGGTGTATGGATCAGTTATAAAAAATTTAATATAGGAGATAAGGAAATTGAAGATAGAATAGTTTGCACTGGGGGTTTGCCCAACACCACAAAACCATTAACCTGACAACTAGAATCATGTTCTTAACAAATTTATGCCATAAAACAAAATAAAGTAAACCAAACCAGGCTCTTGATGAAAACCCTCTTTACAAAAATACATCAATGAAAGCTGATGTAAAAAACTGATTTCTTCCAAAGAATACATATTCTATTCATACAGACATATCCCAAAAATCTTGTTGGCATTAAATAACCCATTGAGGTTGATTGCTATAAAACAAAATAAAGTAAACCAAACTAGATTCTCGATGAAAACCTTCTTTTCAAAAATGCATTATTAAAACCTCATCTAAAAACTGATTTCTTAGAAAGAATACATATTCTATTCATATGAATCTATCTTAAAGATCTTGTTGGTATTAAATAACCCTCTGAGGTTGATATGCCACAAAACAAAATAAACAAAACCAGACTCTTGATGAAAACCCTCTTTACAAAAATACATCAATGAAACCTTTCTAAAAACTAATTTCCTACAAAGAATACATATTCTATTCATACAAACATATCCTAAAAATCTTGTTGGGATTAAATAAACCATTGAGATAGATTGCCATAAAACAGACCAAATGAAACCCAACCAAACAAAAAATTCAACCAATTAATTCACTTTGGAAGAAAATTCTGGTGATGAATAATTAAATGACAAAACGAATAAAACTTATAATACATTTTGTCTCTGGAACGGACTTCATCAGTCTAAAATAATGCTTTTATTGGTGGAATTATGAACATATAAGGAAATCAGATGCAAATATTAGGTTGGTGCAAAAATAATGACGTAATAATGTCGTTTTTTGACGTATATTTTAACGTCAAAAAACGACATTATTACGTCATTATTTTTGCACCAACCTAATATAAATAAAAATATTAAAAATTCTGAAATGCTAGAAAATTCTAAAATATTATGAAATTTTTTAATATCTTTCAGTCTATTTCTATTTTATCTCTACACTAGTGTCCCTCTAACTCATCCCTCAGAGTGGGGATATGTTTCAACCCCCCATCAGTAGATACCTGAAACAATTATAACAATATAGATAAATAATACTGAAAAATAAATAAAGTAGGGGTTGGGTGGGGTAAAGTTTTTAATAGGCTCTTAAAAACAGACGTTTTAAAAGTATACATAAATATATACAAAAGTTTAAAACAAAGGATTTCTGCCACATTTTCCATTTGTCTGTTACAACACTATTTTCTCTATCTGCTTGATTTTGACATCCCCAATATCTAAGTGCTACCTTGGATCAATTCTTTTGCAGATGACCATGCATTCTGTCTTCTTACAATTAATAGAGTCCTTTCTTCTTGCTTTTCTTTACTACTTTGTCTAAGAGTTCTTTCATTTTTCTATCAATAACTAAGTACAGGCTGTATATATAGTTATAGAGTCTACCTATGCCTTTGTGCTGCTGGGTGCTTAGCCACCTTCCTCATCAAAATTTCACCTGGGGCAACTGGTTTAATCACCATTGTCCTGACTATTTTGTAGGTAGTACAAGATTACATAGTACCAGTAGCACTTGTGTAGAGTGACTTAACATAATAATAAAGCGATAGATAAAGGGAGATTACTGTATGTCTTTCACCATCTTTAAAAACAGATTAGATTACTGTATTTCACTGCTTATAAGAAAACCTTGATGCATTAGACGCTTCCTACCCCAATAGAAAAATATTTGAAGGAAGAAATAGGAAAAAAATTGTTCTTTGTACTTCAGAGGCCTCCCTACTCCCCAATTTTACCCCCTGAATAGGCATATTTTAACAGGAAAACCTGACTAATCATAACAAATTCAACACAGATCAGGAAGAAGTACCAAATTTATAGTAACTATTTAGAACATAATAATTAAAATATTAGGTTGGTGCAAAAATAATGACGCAATAATGTCGTTTTTTGACGTTAAAAATACGTCAAAAAACGACATTATTACGTCTTTATTTTTGCACCAACCTAATAGAAGTTAACTCCTATTCATGAGCTTTGATTTATAGGATGCAGGGCAGTTTTTGGAGATATTCTATACGAAAAAATTGGTTCTTATAAACTGCAAAATATGGTAAAATTTTTTTCATGCATTTTTGTCGAGCATATTGATAAGAAATTATTCTTTTTGTATGTGTTGTGTCACTTCAGGACATTTGCGTTCATGACTCTTCACAACTTCCTGTTCTTTGTCACTCTTAGTAGTGTTTGTTTTTTGCTATTTTTCTAATTCCTGTGCTGCCAATCATTTACATGAGCTTGTTAATTAGGTAATTCCTCTGCTTCCTGCATGCCTTCAACAAGTCATTTGAGTGTTATATTTTCCAAGCCCTCTTTCCTCCTTGTGTGCCCTAGGAGTTTCAATTGTCTCTTTCTGATTCTAAGTATATGTGTCACTTTTGTTTACACTTTCTCCAAAACTTCATCATTGCTTACATATTCAGTCCATGGTAGTCTCAGCATCTTTCTCTAGTAGCACACTTGGGCTACTTCAAGTCTCTTCTTCATCTGTGAGGAGATTGTCCAGCATTCACTTTCATATAGGAGGACTGATATTAGATAAGAATCTAGTACGCTTTTCTTTGTTTCAAATGAAATTTTCCTGCTTCTTTATATTTTACTTAAATTTGGAAGGCATTTTTGGCTCTACAAATGCGCCTTCAATTTTGAGGTTATATTAAAACACTTTCTTTTCAATTTAAGTTGTGGTACTTGTAGGGATTTGGTGTCTCCAATTTGTAGCTTACATTTTCAGTCGTTCCTTTTGCTAACAACCATAGATTCTGTCTTCATACAATTGATGGTTAGTCCTTTCTTCTTGCTTTCCTTTACTACCTTTTGTTGGAGTGCCTATAGTTTAATTTCAGTGTCTGCAAGCAACACTGTGTCATTTGCATATCTTATAAGAAAAACTCTTCTGAATATAAGTATCTTAATAAGTGACTTTAATATGTTTCCTGTCAAGGCTAACAATTGGTGTAACGGCTTTTTTATTGCCTGGGTGGTAATTATAGGAGAATGGTTTCTTCAGGTGTTCAGACAGCCTTTCTCTTCTTTGGAAACTATTGTAGCATGCCAGTGATAATTTAATTATCTGGGGATGGAAGGGGATAAATATAGGGATGTGGATTCATGCCTTTTGGTACAACACTATGATTTAATATGTCAAATATATATATGCATTTGGTCACTTATTAAGATATTATGCATTGGTTTCTAAAAGTTAAAGGGACTATTCAGAAACACAAATATTTAATTAGAAAAAGACAAGAGCATGCCGAACAGTTATATTAAACCTCATATGTGGTAGGTAATGCCGAAGAGGAAAGTTTAGAAAGTTTAGAATGTTTTTTCGACGCATAACATTAGTATAATGAAAGAGGGTGTGGAGAAGTTAAAACTTGCAGGACATATTGAAATCAAGTGTGTCAGATGGGAAACATAGAAAAACTTGCAAGACATATTGAAATCAAGAGAGGCAGAGGGAAATATATAATGACTGGCAGGACATATATAAATCAAGAGAGACAGAGGTAAACATAGAATACCTTGAAAGACATATTGAAATCAAGAGGGGCGGAGTGAAACATAGAATACCTTGCAAGATATATTGAAATTAAGAGAGGCAGAGGGAAACATAGAATACCTTGCAAGACATATTGAAATTAAGAGAGGCAGAGGGAAACATAGAATATCTTGCAAGACATATTGAAATCTAGAGAGGCAGAGGGAAACATAGAATACCTGGCAAGTCATATTGAAATCAAGAGAGGCAGAAGGAAACATAGAATACCTGGCAAGGCATATTGAAATCAAGAGAGGCAGAAGGAAACATAGAATACCTTGCATGACATATTGAAATCAAGAGAGGCAGAGGGAAACATAGAATACCTTGCAAGACATATTGAAATCTAGAGAGGGAGAGGGAAACATAGAATACCTGGCAAGTCATATTGAAATCAAGAGGGAAACATAGAATACCTTGCAAGACATATTGAAATCTAGAGAGGCAGAGGGAAACATAGAATACCTGGCAAGTCATATTGAAATCAAGAGAGGCAGATGGAAACATAGAATACCTTGCAACACATATTGCAATCAAGAGAGGCAGAGGGATACATAGAATACCTTGCAAGACATATTGAAATTAAGAGAGGCAGAGGGAAACATAGAATACCTGGCAAGACATATTGAAATCAAGAGAGGTAGAGGGAAACATAGAATACCTTGCAATACATATTGAAATCAAGAGAGGCAGAGGGATAGAATACCTGGCAAGAAATTTTGAAATTAAGAGAGGCAGAGGGAAACATAGAATACCTTGCAAGACATATTGAAATCAAGAGAGGCAGCGGGAAAAATAGAATACCTGGCAAGACATATTGAAATCTAGAGAGGTAGCGGGAAAAATAGAATACCTGGCAAGACATATTGAAATCAAGAGAGTCAGAGGGAAATAGAATACCTCTAAGACATATTGAAATCAAGAGAGGCAGAGGGATAGAATACCTGGCAAGACATATTGAAATCAAGAGAGGCAGAAGGAAACATAGAATACCTGGCAAGACATATTGAAATCAAGAGAGGCAGAGGGAAACATAGAATACATTGCAAGACATATTGAAATCTAGAGAAGCAGAGGGAATCATAGAATACCTGGCAAGTCATATTGAAATCAAGAGAGGCAGCGGGAAAAATAGAATACCTGGCAAGACATATTGAAATCAAGAGAGGCAGAAGGAAACCTAGAATACCTGGCAAGACATATTGAAATCAAGAGAGGCAGAAGGAAACATAGAATACCTTGCAAGACGTATTGAAATCAAGAGAGCCAGAGGGAAACATAGAATACCTTGCAAGACATATTGAAATCAAGAGAGGCAGAAGGAAACATAGAATACCTTGCAAGACATATTGAAATCAAGAGAGACATAGGGAAACATAGAATACCTTGCAAGACATATTGAAATCTATAGAGGCAGAGGGAAACATAGAATACCTGCCAAGTCATATTGAAATCAAGAGAGGCAGATGGAAACATAGAATACCTTGCAAGACATATTGCAATCAAGAGAGGCAGAGGGATACATAGAATACCTGGCAAGACATATTGAAATCAAGAGAGGCAGAGGGACACATAGAATACCTTGCAAGACATATTGAAATCAAGAGAGCCAGAGGGAAACATAGAATACCTTGCAAGACATATTGAAATCTATAGAGGCAGAGGGAAACATAGAATACCTGCCAAGTCATATTGAAATCAAGAGAGGCAGATGGAAACATAGAATACCTTGCAAGACATATTGAAATCAAGAGAGGCAGAGGGATACATAGAATACCTTGCAAGACATATTGAAATCAAGAGAGGCAGAGGGACACATAGAATACCTGACAAGACATATTGAAATCAAGAGAGGCAGAGGGAAACATAGAATACCTGGCAAGACATATTGAAATCAAGAGAGGCAGCGGGAAAAATAGAATACCTGGCAAGACATATTGAAATCTAGAGAGGCAGAGGGAAACATAGAATACCTGTCAAGTCATATTGAAATCAAGAGAAGCGGAGGGAAACATAGAATACCTTGCAAGACATATTGAAATCTAGAGAGGCAGAGGGAAACATAGAATACCTGGCAAGTCATATTGAAATCAAGAGAGGCAGATGGAAACATGGAATACCTTGCAAGACATATTGCAATCAAGAGAGGCAGAGGGATACATAGAAAACCTGACAAGACATATTGAAATCAAGGGAGGCAGAGGGAAACATAGAATACCTTGCAAAACATATTGGAATTAAGAGAGGCAGAGGGAAACATAGAAAACCTTGCAAGACATATGAAAATCAAGAGAGGTAGAGGGAAACATAGAATACCTTGCAAGACATATTGAAATCAAGAGAGGCAGAGGGAAATATAGAATACCTTGCAAGACATATTGAAATCAAGAGAGGCAGAGGGAAACATAATACCTTGCAAGACATATTGAAATCAAGAGAGGCAGAAGTATATATAGATTATCTGGCAAGATATATTGAAATCATGAGAGGCAGAGGAAAACATAGAATACCTTGCAAGACATATTGAAATCAAGAGAAGCAGAGGGATACATAGAATACCTGGCAAGATATATTGAAATCAAGAGATGTAGAGGGTAACATAGAATACCTTGCAAGACATATTGAAATCAAGAGAGGCAGAGGGACACATAGAATACCTTGCAAGACATATTGAAATCAAGAGAGGGAGAGGGAAACATAGATTACCTTGCAAGACATATTGATATCAAGAGAGGCAGAGGGAAATATAGAATACCTTGCAAGACATATTGAAATCAAGAGAGGCAGAGGGATAGAATACCTGGCAAGACATTTTGAAATTAAGAGAGGCAGAGGGAAACATAGAATACCTTGCAAGACATATTGAAATCAAGAGAGGCAGCGGGAAAAATAGAATACCTGGCAAGACATATTGAAATCAAGAGAGGCAGAGGGAAACATAGAATACCTGGCAAGACATATTGAAATCAAGAGAGGCAGAGGGACACATAGAATACCTTGCAAGACATATTGAAATCAAGAGAGTGAGAGGGAAACATAGATTACCTTGCAAGACATATTGATATCAAGAGAGGCAGAGGGAAATATAGAATACCTTGCAAGACATATTGAAATCAAGAGAGGCTGAGGGATAGAATACCTGGCAAGACATTTTGAAATTAAGAGAGGCAGAGGGAAACATAGAATACCTTGCAAGACATATTGAAATCAAGAGAGGCAGCGGGAAAAATAGAATACCTGGCAAGACATATTGAAATCAAGAGAGGCAGAAGGAAACATAGAATACCTGGCAAGACATATTGAAATCATGAGAGGCAGAGGGAAATATAGAATAACTTGCAAGACATATTGAAATCAAGAGAGGCGGAGGGAAACATAGAATACCTTGCAAGACATATTGAAATCTAGAGAGGCAGAGGGAAACATAGAATACCTGGCAAGTCATATTGAAATCAAGAGAGGCAGAGGGAAACATAGAATACCTTGCAAGACATATTGAAATTAAGAGAGGCAGAGGGAAATATAGAATACCTGGCAAGACATATTGAAATCAAGAGAGGCAGAGGATTTATAGAATACCTTGCATGACATATTGAAATCAAGAGAGGCAGAGGGAAACATAAAATACCTTACTTAATGACCTTGTTTTAATGAATAAGTAGAACCGGGATTAGGATTAATTGTAGAAAGGCAACCTTTACAAAGCATAGTAAGTTATGGTGATTCACATCTTCCCATTTCTTGAAGACACCTGACCAGAAAAATTGTTATATTACTTTCATATTCTTCATGAATGGGGAATTCAACAGTTATCAATGCTGAATGTTCAGTCTTTTTCTTTTTATGTTCCATGTCCCTTCTGGACTTATTTGATCATCGCACTTCACTTCACCGATCCCTTGTATGTTTCAATAATTTTTGTCCCTCTCCCACCTCTCCCAGATCATGTTCTGTCATCCACCTGATATGTCATGCATTGCTTTCTCTTGTCTCTCTTTCCTACTATTTGATCTGTGAGTATTAGATTCTCCAGGCCCACTTTTCTCATGTGACCCAGACATTTCAGCTGCCTCTTCCTGATGTTATGTATAAGCTTACTTTTTGTTTGCATCCTCTCCAAAACCTCATTGTTGCTCACATGCTTGGTCCATGATATCCTCAGCATCCTCCTGTAGAACCACATCTCCATTGCCTTGAGTCTCTTTATCTTTGAGAAGACTATCCAACATTCACTGCTGTAATGAGGGCAGATGTCACATAGCAGCTCAGTTCTTTGTTACCAAAGAAATCCACCTTTCAGGAGCTCAGTACTCTTTTTTATACCAAATTCAAATTACAGCCTTGATTGCTCCGTTTGCTTTTACTTTAAACGTCTTTTAAAAGTCTTAAATCTGTCTTTTCTACTCACCAGCTATGGGTTAAATAGCAGTGTAGCTGATGCTTTCTAGCCTTTGATGACAATCAATAGAAGGGAAGGACTACTCAGAATTCAAAACCATGGAGATGACAATGTGAAACCACTCTTTCAGTTTTAGTTATGAGTTAAATTGTAGGGTAGACATGGCTCTCTAGCAATTGGATGGCAATCAGTCTAAAGCAGGGGTTCTCAAATGTTTTTGGCTCATCACCCACTTTCACATGCAAAATGTTTCCACAATCTACCTGTATAGTAAATATTCAAAACTATATCAAAATTGTTTGGTAAAAGTTTGTTACTGATTCATAAGCTATGTCGTAAATAATACCAAAGGGAGGTAACAAATGATGATGACTTATATTGTGGCTGCTACTGCTGCTTCCATATTAAACAATAAATGAATATAGACTTAACCATTGAAAACTATATATAATTTAGTTTTATTGTTAGGGTTAGTGTTGGAAATGTTCACAAAAAAATGAAATGATTTTTGTTCATAATTATAAAATTCAAATATATATACAACGAGCAAGTAATAAAAATTCAGCTAATAATTTTTTGTTCTTCTTGGTCTTCCATTTTCTGATTTATATCTAAAAAAAAAATTTATTTCATTTGAAGAACTATTTGAATGTCAATGTTCCTTTTCAAAACTATAGAAAATACCAAAATAATGTTTGCAGGAATTTTTATTACTTATTTGAGGAATTGTAATCCAGGTATTCCCATTTAGCCCCCAGTTTCTTTTTTTGCTTTTTTTTTTTTATTCTTTTCACATTTCCTTTGCATATATTATTTTTACCGGTGGTGGGGGATAGCATATGTTGAAATATCTTTTTAATACTCTAAATCCAATATATCCCACCAAAATTTCCAATCATTTTCTGTTCATTTGCTCATTGTCCACCTAACAGTTGAAATCACCCACTGGTGGGTGATGTCGCCCATGTTGGGAAATCCTGATCTAGAGCAAAGATTTAAAAACCAGAAAGAAAGCAAGGTGAAATCATATTACTATCTTTTTCAAGACATTATATCAGTTCACAGATAATAAAGAAAAGGAATCTGTCCTGAAGGGACATGGTATTTAAAAAAAAATAAAAATGGTCAGAAGTGATTTTAAGCTCCTTACTTGGGAGATATAGGAAGACTTACAATTATCAACAGGGAAATTAGAAATGGTGAGTCCCCTTAAAGCATGAGAAAAGACAGCCAAGGAAGTCAAAAATATTCACATGATTTATAAGTTTATCATTTGTCCAATTGAATATTGCTGGCACATCTGGTCTGGTGCTTCTTTTATGCATTTAGATATTCTTGATAATATACAAAGAAGAATTGGCAATGTTATTGGTCTTAACCTGGCATCTTGAATTCAATCCCTTTCTCACTGTCAGAATGTAACTTCCCTCTGCTTTTTCTATAAATATTTCCTTGGCAATTGTTCTGATGAGCTTTTCTCTTTGGTGCCTAGACTGCATTAACTTAAGTGCAATACTAAATTGGCAGCTAGGTCTTATCATTTTATATTTGCAACATGTAACCATAAGGTCTATGTTACAGCTCTTGCACTTCTTGCTTGTGGAACTCTCTTTTGGCTTCTTGCTTTCCAGTTAAATTTGATCTTCAAAAATTTAAATGCAATGTCAATTGTTATCTTCTGTCTTCTTAATTCCTGTTCTTTTATTGTCCACTCTCCTTAATTGTAGTTTTTCTCATATTCTCTAATATTCAGTAACCCCTTGTGTCCTAGTGGCTTTATTGCCTTTGATCTTCAAAAGTTTAAGTGCAATGTCAATTGTTATCTTATGTCTTCTTAATTCTTGTTCTTTTATTGTTCTCTCTCCTTAATAATGTTTTCTTTTCTCATATTCGTTCAGACTCAGTAACCACTTGAATCTTAGTAGCTTTATTGCTTTTCTTGGGATGAAATCATTTAAAAAAAAAAAGAAAAGCTGAGACAAAGGCAAGGAAATTAGTCCAAACTAACCTAAATACTATGACTAAAAGACTTTGTATACCATGATCTACAATATTTATTCCATCAAAATACCTGAACAATATCCTGTATTTACCTGTAGGTAATTTGACGTCATTTTAAGTTTACTTTTGGGTTTTGGCCAAAAACTTTACAGAACTTTGGAAGAAAGAGATTCCTATTTTGTTTCTTAAACCTATATATATATATATATATATATATATATATATATATATATAGAGAGAGAGAGAGAGAGAGAAGGAGAAAAAACAAGAGAGAAAGAGTAAGAGAGAAAGAGAGTGAAAAAGCAAGACAGAAAGAGTATAAGAAAGAGTGATGGAGAGGTGGAGAAAAAGCAAGAGCAAAAGAGTAAGAGAGAAAGAGAGAGAGAGGGAGAAAGGCAAGAGAAAAAGAGTGAGAGAAACTGAGAAAAGCAAGAAAAAAACCATAAAAGAGAAAGAGAGAGAGTGTTAAAAAGCAAGAGAGAAGGAAAGAGAGGGAGAAAAAGCAATAGAGAAAGAGTAAGAGAGAAAATTGTGATAAAAAGGTAGATAGAAAGAGAAAACTAGAGTAAAAGACAGAGAAAAAGCTCAAAAGAAAGAGAGAAAAAGGGAGAAAATGCAAGAGACAACAAGAAAGGAAAAAATGAAAGAGAAAAAGAGAGAGAAAGGTAAATACAAAGAAACATATAGAGAAAAGAGAAAGAAAAAAGAAGCATGAGAGAAAGAAAGAGATAGAGAGAATGTAAGAGAGAAAGAGAGAAAGGGAGTTATAAAGAGAAAAGTTCAGAAGAAGTAAAAGGGAAAAAGAGTGGCAAGAGAGGAAGAGTAAGAGAGGGGAAGAGAGAGAGAAATGGGAGATAGAAAGAGAAAAGTAGAGAAAAAGACAAAGAGTAAAGCAAGAAAGGTAAGAGAGGAAAATAGAGATAGAGAGAGAGAGAGAGAGAAAGTTAGCAAGAAATAGAAAAGGAGACAGAAAAGTAGAGAAAAAGACAGAGAGAAAGGCAAAAGAGAAAGAGAAAGGTAGAGAAATTATAGGGAAAGAGAAAGAGAAAAAGCAAGAATGGCAAAAGATTAAGAGAGAGAAAGTAAGAGAAAAAGAGAAAGGGCGATAGAAAGAGAAAAGCAGAGAGAAAAGAGAGAAAGGCAAGAGAGGAATAGAAAAAGAGAGAAAGGGAAATAGAAAGAGGATAGTAAAGGAAAAAACAGAGAGAAAAAACATAGAAACAGAAGAGAGTGACAAACAGGAAGAGAGAAAGAGAGATAGAAAGATAAAAGTAGAGAAAATGATAGAGAGAAAAAGCAAGAAAGGCCAGGAAGGAAAAGAGAGAGAGAGAGAGAGAGAGAGCGAGAGAGAGCGAGAGAGAGAGAGTAAGGTAGAGAAAAAGACAGAGTAAGAGAAAGAGAGAGAGATAGAGACATGAGGGAAAAAATGTTGGGAAGAAAAGAATTTTAAAGGTAGCAATTGTATTCATGCTAAAAAAATGTGATTAAATATACAAATATTTATCTATATAAAAGGCATATCAAAATATTATCTCAAAGCAAAATGTTAGATTAACAAGTATCAACTTGTTTCTCAAGGCAAAACTCATTGAATAATTCTACACCCCACTCACAGTTTACAACAAAGAGTGCAAATATTGGGAAGACGCTAATTATTATTGGTACTTAGCTTGTGTAGTTTCTTTTTTATTTATTTTAACATGTTATGAGAAGAATCAAGAGTCGTCTTTAAATATAAAATGAAAGAATTGTAATTGGATTTGAGGCCCAATATAAGTCTACTTCTTTTTTCGAGAAAACTAAATAGCAGTAAACGAATCGTCTTCTTGGAGCAAGATATATTTTTATAAACCTATATCATTCTTTTACACAGTGCTTTTACATGAGGTTATGGTTAATGACTCCAGTGAGTTTGAACATTACTAGTGAGTAGCAAGTCTGACCCTGCCTGGATACCCCATACAAAAACCAACCGATTTTTTAAAAAATTATGAATTCTTTAAGGACAGAAATGAATTGAACAATAAAAGCACAATACACATGTGTATTTCATGCTGTGATATTATGGATTTTAACAGCATCCAGATGTACTGTTTTCTTTGAAATGAAATATTAATGGATATATTTGATTTTCTTTTGTGCAAATTGTTTTATAATGGCATGCAATCATTTACTGTAAAGAATAATATATAAAAAAAGTAATTTACCAGGAAAGATACATATCTATTTTTGGCCTCTTGGATTTTAAAAGCACACAAATGTACTGACAGATGAAACCAGGATATTACTTAAAAATAATGCTTTCACATTGTGGATTTTACAAGTAAGAAAAGGAAATGATACCTGAAAGTGGAACATTAGCAGATATACATATTTTTTCCTTGTAGCTGAAGGATTTTACAAGCAAGCAAATATTTCTGTACTCTTTTAAAAATGGCCTTAGATAAATGTATTTATGGCCATGAATTATATATGTATTGAAGAATATTGTGAGAATTCAAAATTACTTACAATTAAATCCATTTATTATTTATACTTTCTTCCTCGTATATGGTGGATTTTACAAGAACATAAATGTAAAAGCTTATGAAAAAATATTTGTAAATGTTTTCTTTATGGTTAGAATTACTTTTAGTAATGGCAATGCATATTAAATTGCTGACTTTATGATAATAAATTTAATATTCTGCAATGAGATATTCTTCCTGAAATTGGTGGATTTTACAAGTATATGAAGACACTGGCTGATAATAAAATGTTGATTAATGTGGATAATATAAAACTATATAACTTCATAATACAGAGGATGACAGAAAAAAAAATCAATGCTTGTCACTATGAAGAATATGTTTTACTTATTGAGGATTTTACAAGCATAACTCTGTGAATGTAGCTTTCTGTCTCACATATTTTAAAAGCTATGTAAATTCTGATTCACATATTTTAAAAGCTATATAAATTCTGATTCACATATTTTAAAATCTAAATAAATTCAAAAATAAATTATTTGAAATATGACAGGAGTAGATAGGTTCACCTATCACCCTGTTCACACTTCTCCTCGGTCTTTTGAACAGGAGTAGAGGTTTATCCATTGTATCCTGTTTAGAATTGGGCTTCTGATTTCTTTTCCTAATGTCTATAAATTCTCTTTCACTTCCAGTAGCCCTTGCATCTTAGTGGCATTATTGCCTTGCTTGGGGTGAATTTATTTAAAATAAATATACAAAGATAATGGAGAGACTGAAGAACTCATAGTAGCATAAATTGAGTTACCCCATCCCTTAAAAAAAATAAAATAACAAATTTACTGAATAGAATTACAAGTATCGATGGCATGGATATTGAAATGAGAACCGTATGCCCACATGCATTAAATTAGTGGGTTGAAATTCCTGGAAGATCGCCAACTATGACAAACATCTGAACAAGTACAATGGTTGAAATGGTGTGAGGATAACAATCAAGATGAAGATACTTGTTCAAAAAATTCCTCATTTAAAATTCTGGAGGAAAAAAAGAAGAAATTCACAAGATTACGTTACTTTGTAAGACTCCTGAAAGTTTTCTAAAAAAGATGCCTATATTTGGGAAAAGTGGATTTTACAAGTAGATGAATAAGATATTTATACAATGCTTCGGAGTGGCGGATTTTACAAGTATAGAAAAATTATTGAAAATAGAATATTGAGAGATGATTTGGAATAGGTGATTTTAGTAGTATTCAAATGCACAAAAACATTAAAAATATCATACAAAGTAAAAAGCAAGATTTGATTTGGAAGTTTTATCAGTTATTCTGAAATGTCTTCATAGGAAACTTGGAATGGAAACAGTGAATAATCTCAGAAAAAAAAAAAACTGAATAAATTAAAAAAAATAAACAAATAAAAATAATGAAAACTGGAGAAAGAATAAACGAAAAAATAGAATTTAATCAATAAAACAAAAAATATATAAAAAAATGTTTGTTTAAAGATCCTCTTATAGTCTTTGCTACTTTCTCACCTGCTACCACAAACTAGTAGCCTTGTGCCATACTTAGCTCAACGTACTATGTCAATACATTTTTGTTTTTAATAGAAATTTATTGACGTGCTTTATCCAGAATAAAAAAGTCAAAAAACACTCTCAGCTCATTTTAAAATCTTAGTACATAATCTTAATACTTATCATAGTCTTAATACATAAAATACATAATCTTAATATATAAAATCTTAATGCATAATATATCAAATATTTTTTTTCTGCTTTTTATATCTACAATGTTTTGCCATACAAGAATTATCTCTCTTTTACTGGTGACAGCAAATATCAATGTCTATACTATGACATTGACAGACTGTTAAAAGATGTTTATAAAGAGGTGAAAATCTGACTCTATGGAAAGAATATAATGCTACAATAATGATTATGAAAAATATATTTAAAGATCCGCGTATGAAAAACTTCCTGTAAAATTAAAAGAATTAAATTAAAAGATGCTGTTATTTTAGACAGTGTATATAAATTAGTATTGATAAGATTCTACTGGACAAAAAGTGGAGGATCAGTTTTATATTGTTATTAAGTAATAAATTGATCCCCCTACCAGGATTACTACATTTTAGTGTAATAATTGGAAAAATATATTTAAAAAAATTCACATGTAAAAAACCTTTTAATAATAGCAAGAGCTTGACAAAATACAGCAACATTTTTGACAGGATAGGTAAGCCAGTAATGATATAAGATTCTACTGAACAAAAAGTGGGGGATCAATTTTATTTAAAAAAAAAAATAATCCAAAAATATGAAGAAAAAATATCAAGAGAGAAACTAAACAATCTCAGCGAAAGAAAAGGAAATTCTCGTTTTCCTTTAAGTTTAAAAAAAAAAATTTATGTTAATGCTTCAACAATGGATCAAAACCAAGTAGTTTTAACCCGACCGCAGTCATCAGCTATGCCCTCTGATCACATGAGTACAAGGACACATGTATCAAGATATAAGAGACCAAAACCTTCAATCCCTTCAGGTCTCCGTCGTCTGGGATCAGGATTACTTCCACCTATTATGGTTGACATCAAGATCTTCATGGTAAATATTTTGTTTTAATACAAATGTTGTTATTTCTTTTCTTTTCTGTGAAGTTTTCCATTTATTCCTATTTCAGCCTGGATAATTTATATTTATTTATTGAACAGCATTTCTGCACAGGATCAGCATAATATCTGTGCACACTGATTAGTTGATGGCAAGGACCAGAATGTACCCTGCTACGTTTGGACATTGGCAGTGTCTTTCTATCTTTTATAGGTTTTGTGATGTAGGGGACCTCGTCCTGGAGATTTCAACCTTTGTTACTTCATCATCATTGCCCCATCGAGTGAAGGCTAGGACAGTCCAAGTCTAATGGGACACTGGTTTCAGGGATTGGGAAATTTTTGTCTTTGTTGTAGTTCTTGACATTAAACTGTGTTGAATTTACCATTGTGATGAGGCAGATGTAATTCAATGATAAACCTAAAAAAAAATTCAAGAAAATCTGAAGAAAAAAAAAATGTTTAAAAAATAATTCTATTTCTACTAAATAATTTTACTAAAAGTTCAATAAATCTTATAATTATCTGATTTGTTTTAAGGTTTGAAAAGTATTTTTTCTTGCCTCCAAATTTGTGATTTATAGCTCAGTCTATGCTAGTCTGCACAAAGTGGGTGAGGAATGTACCATTCCAATGACTTATTTCAAAATTAGTCAGATTGTGTGTGTGTGTGTGTGTATTTTTGTGTGTGTTTGTGTATACATTAAATGACACAAGCATATGCAAGTCACTCACTCTCTATACAAACATACGCATATTCATTACATACACGTATGCGCAGTCATATGGTGATAGCATGTGACTAACAAAGAATCAACATTTCTTTTGTAATATAAATGTTCGGGCCAATGTGTGATCCACTCTTCCTCAAGTATATATATATATATATATATATATATATTAATCATATCACCCCGTGCAAGGTAGTAAAGCCATTAAGACACAAGAGGTTACTGAGTGTGAAATAATGAGGTAAAAAGGGAAACATTATGAAGGAGTGAGAGCAATAGAAAAGTAATCAGGAACACACTAGATAACGATTGACATTGCATTTAAATTTTTGAAGATCAAAATTGACTGGAAAACATGGAGTTAGATGAGAATTCCACAAGCGAGAAGTGCGAGAAAAGAAACTGTTAGAATAGAACTTACGGTTACATCTAGCCATTTCAACTGTAAAATGATGAGACCTTGCCGTAAATCTAGTACTGCACTTAAATTCATAAAGTCTAGGTACCATACCCAGCTAAAGCAAACCAGTGAATTCAAATATCTTGGCCGCATATTTACTGATAACGGCAAACTAGACAGAGAAATCGTGACCAGATGTCAGAAAGCCAACGCAGTCAGTTACCAACTTGCTCCTCTTCTAAAACCTTCTAGCATCTCCATGAGCCCCAAGGCAAATCTCATCAACGCCATTTTCCTACCAACGTTGACATACCAGTGCCAGATATGGTCCCTAACAAAAACCCTTGAGAGGAAACCTGAGGAAAACAGTGAACATGACCAGGCGAGACAAGATCAGGAATGAGGCATTAAGAGATATAGTAGGAGCAATATCAATCATACAACACATTGAACGATTCGGACACCTCATTCGTATACCTATCAACCAACCAGCCCTACGAGCATACATCCTCAGGTACTCTGTCTGGAGAGTGACAGGCAGACCAAGAAGATGCTGGAGCGACTCAGTGGCAGACACTCTTAGAGCCCACGAGATCTCTCTCCTCCAGGCCACTCGCCTTGACGCTGACAGACGTCTGTGTCTCCCCGTGACGCCTAACAGCACAAACGGAAGGAAAAACTAAACTAAAAATAAACTAGAACCATAGCGAAAATTATTGCAACCCCCCCAAAAAAAATACAAAATTCAAAACAAAAATACAAAAAAAACAAAACAAAAAAAAAACGCTACAAAACAAAACAAACCAAAATTCAGACGTCATCAAAAGCGCTAGGTTTCCACTAAGACCCGCTTTTTAGTATTTGCAAGCCTCATTCAACTATTAAATTGTAAATTTTAAGCATTGACGAATGCAAGCCAAACAAAACGCAGCCTTTAAAACAGAAGCCTAGCTCATCGCTCAAAAGCCATAAACATCTTTCGGCACAGCCATTTAGTTGTCAGCAGACAACCATCTGGTCTTTGAAATACAGAACATATATCAGAGTTTGGATATTATCAATGGCGTTATTGAGTAGATTGAGATTTCTGAAAAGTAATTGCTCTGCTTAATCTTGCTCAGCCCTGTCATGGTTAGCAATAAGTGTAACAACTTTTCAATGCCTTCATTAAAAGATATGTATTAAAAAGTTGTTCGCTTTGGTAAAGCGTTCGCTTACTTACACTATCAGCCATCGTGGCATACCGGTAACGAGGCATTTTTTGTCATGATATCTTGTAATTATGTATGTATGTGTGTATGTATGGAAGTAATCAGCTCTAGTCACTTAGTAAGCTTAGAAGAGAGCCGACTTCCAAAACAGGCACTGTGTGGCGAACTGGTGGGCGGTTAACATTCGCAGTACAAAATGGCACATGCTACAAAGACTGCTTCGAAGATACACATAAGATGGTTAACATAGACACCAGCGTTTGGGAAGATCTTGCTTCTGAAATGTCTATTTGGAAGACACTGCTGTCGGCTGGTATAAACCACTTGAAGAAAAGCTGGATTAAATGCGCAACAGAAAACAAGCTGCTCGTTACATGTAGAATGTAACCCCTTCCTAGGATAAGTACTAAAATGTCTGTCATCTGCGCAAAATGTGGTCGGATATATCTTTCAGAAGTTGGCTTGATTAGTCACACACGTCGGTACAAGGGCAACACAATCTATCACTATGATGTTCTGCCTGATTTCATTTGCAATCTATGCAACAGTGTCTTCAGTGTCTTTTGTTGAGTGTTACACATCATTATAAGTCACATCAAACTTATGCGAAGTGGTAAGCTGGCTTTCAAAACTTCGTTGGACTAATGAGTCACCAGCGGCAAGGAAATTAACAACAAAGTCATAAAAATGGCGGATACTTTTCTAAAATATAAACAGACTCACGGAGAATTATAATGGCTGGTCATTTGGTCAGAGTTTTGGGAGTAAAGGACCGTGAACTTTTCAGCACTTCCTCGCATATATTTAAATTCTTTGCTTGACCAAAAAAGGGGATTCCAGTACAAATGTTGATAATTTCTGCCTAAATTTCTTGGACAAGGAGTTATTATTTATATCATTTACATGCAGACTATTATCCTCATCTTTGTTGTTGTCATGACAACGTTGGGCCCTTCAAACTTCACCAAGTGTCGGTCGATCCGGTTAACCTTCAAGGAATTTCGAAAACCCTTTATTTAATCTACGGGTCAGGCCGTTCTCGTTCCACTGATCACTGATAGGGATATCTTTTTATTTTTATTTGGCCCAAGGATTGAACTCACAATCACTATGCCACCAAATTCACAAACCAACGCTTTTAACCACTAAATGTTTTGATTTAATATGATAATTCACTTTAACGGCGTGATCTTTAGAGGGTGTGGTCAGTAGATATCCTGCCTGATTTCACTTGCAATCTATGCAACCGTGTCTGCAGTTCATTGAGTGTTACACAGCATTATAAGTCACATCACACTAATGTCAATGCAGCAAGTACTAAGCTGGCTTTCAAAACTTCGTTGGACTAATGAGTCACCAGTGGTAAGGAAATTAACTACAAAGTCATAGAAATGGTAGATACTTTTCTAAAATATAAACAGACTCACTGGGAAATATGATGTCTCGTCATTTGGTCAGAGTTTTGGGAGTAAGGAACGGTGAACTTTTCGGCATCCACTCGCATATATTTAAATTCTCTGCTTGACCAAAAAGGGGATTCCAGTAGAAATGTTGATAATTTCGGCCTAGATTTCTTAAACAAGGAGTTATTATTTATAATATTTACATGTAGACTATTGTCTTCATTTTTGTTGTTGTTATCACAACGTTTCGGTCATTGTTTCCTCCTGCCTTCCTCAGGCGTATATTGATCTGGCTAATCTTCAGGGAATTCTGAACTGAACCCTTTATTTAATCTACGGGGGATTAAAAACAAACAAACAAAAAAACAAGAAATTATGATGGCTGGTCATTTGGTCAGAGTTTTGGGAGTAATGGACCGTGAACTTTTTAGTACTCACTCGCATATATTTAAATTCTCTGCTTGACCAAAAGGGGATTTCAGTACAAATGCTGATAATTTCTGCCTAAATTTCTTGGACAAGGAGTTGCGGATTATTGTCCTCATTCTTGTTGTTGTTATGACAACGTTGTTCCCCCACCACACCGAACTTCATCAAGCGTTTGTCGATCCGGGTAACCTTCAGGGGATTCCGAACTGAACCCTTTACTTAATCTACGCGGGTAGACTGTTCTCGTTCTACTGCTCATGTATAGAGATATCTCGTCTAGCTCTTATTTTTATTTGGTGCAAATACACAAAGCCCGACCCAAGGATTGAACTCACACTCACTATGCCACCAAATTTACAAACCAATGCTTTTAACTACTAAATGTGATAATTCACTTTAACAGCGTCCTATTTACAGGGTGTGGTCAGTAGACTTGAGACTGTGAATGTCTTGAAGTTTTGCGCAGTAGCCCAAACTGAGGAATCAAAGTAGAGAAACCAATACAGTTTTAGATGAACTGACAGAAATATTAACGTTTATTTCGGAAAATTCTAAACAGTAATGATTTGGAAGTTACTTTTAATTACAAAAAAAAGTTTGAATATTGAAGTCCAACAGTAAGCATATTTATAACAATACATAAGACAATATATATCACTTCAGCTTATATTTATCTTGATGGCGCCAAATCATGATTCGATGTGAATTCAAAAGTTCACAGTGTATGATATTCAACCCTTTATTACATGTGCATTTAGTCAACTGACAGAAGATGTGACACTGAAATCCGAAGACGCATTTCGAAAGTGAAATATGCCTACTAAAAGCTAAGCAAAGTGATTTTTCCTGGTTCTTAAGAACCAAGAAAATCTCACTAGAAACAAAGAAAAGAGTGCTGAACTGCTATGTAATATCAATCCTCCTATATGCGAGAATTCAAAAAATCTTGACAGCGAACTAAGGTTATAATATATTATAACCTTAGTTTTGAATTCTCGTATGTTTGTATTTTGATTGGTCATTCCAGCTTATGTAACAGCGTTTCCCCTAATGAGGTGTGTTTGATTGATTTGAACTTTTTAAAACCTTTTATTATACATTCAAAATCATCACTTGATAAGACACCAGAAGTGTTGAAACAAAATGGTTATTTTTGTTGTGATTTTATAACATATGTCATAATTTTCGAATAAATAATTATATTTGCTCTACTCTGTATTGAGCACTCTTTTAAGAATAGTATTTGTTGGTTATTGGAATTTATTCCGTATACCCCAATCCTATACTTGTGTGACACCCGGCCGTCGGCCCGTGGTCAACTCCCAGCCGCGGCGCGAAACTAATGTTTCTTCTTACCGGCGTTTTGGGGTTGACACTTTGTCGCTGCCACCAGCCTGTGTCCCGGTAAATCGGTGGTCGTCGCTACTCGGCGAAATCCCCTGGTCAGGATACCAATATGGGACAATGGCCCGTCCAGGGTTGAATTCTGGTCGTCGATGTTAACTACTTCACCAGCTGTACCGGTTCAATACCAGCTCTATCGTTCCCAGCTCACTTGCAACGTCTGGTTACTGGAGTAACTGCTTCGATCTCAAGTGTAACCTACCCACGTTGTGACTTTGATTTTAGGTAGACGGGATCAATCAGGAGTCGGGCCGTAGTTTAGGCTGAGTCCAGACTGAAGGTAGTATCGCACAAGAGCAAAGAAAAAAATAAATAAAAGAAAAACCCAAGAGGTTCAAGTATGTTAAGAAATAACAAATTAACTTTATCCTTCTGTTATATACAGGGGTGTGCTTTTCTCCCAGCCCGTTTTCTACGAAATGTGACACTTTATGTTTCAAGCAAGTTGGTATCTTAAATCAACTGATTCAGTTCTTAGGTGTTGGCTTGTCTTCGTTCGTCAGTATAACTTGCTCTTGGTAGGATAGGCGAAATCAGAGGTCGTGGAATCTCTCGGTCAGCTTCTGTGAGGCGACACTCTGGTCTGACTCTAACTGGAACTCTCTAACTAACTGCCGAACGACCCATGGACGTTCGTTTATATGGGTACTGACCAAAACTCGGTGTATGGCTAGACGCGGCCTGGGGTTCTCGGTAAATTTCGGTTTCTAACAAGAAATCTCTTTGTTGTCAGGCCAGGAAAATTGATTACTTCCCATTTTTGGAAAATTAATCACTTTCCTTTTCGGGGGCTCCGTCGTCCGTGGGGGAAGGTCGGAGGAGCTATTCTCCGAGACTCTTTCTCTCTCACATTGATATCTCATACCAATCCCTTCAGTGGGCGTTAATAACTTCTCCGTCTTTCTCATCCATTCACCTCCGCCTATCACTATTGCTATCACTCGACCAATGGCATCCCGGACGTGCGGGTGTGGCTAAGCTGATCTCCTTAAAATTATAATCTAGAATTTTTGTTTACAAAATTCTCCTTTTTCCCATCGGCCAAAATTTTTATGAATTCCATATTGCCAAAAACTCTATCATATTTTTCTGGCCACACAGAATTCACTTAGCCAGCACTCTCTACCGACTCCATCAATCACTGTCAAAGTTTGCCATCTGGTCCCTTCGTGAAGTTAGCTTTATAATGGAATCTTTGGCTTGTTGAGAAATTAAATTCTTTTATCTCGCCAAATCTCAATTCTCCACTCTATTTTCTGTCTCATGCCGAAACTTTACAAACGCCATATTGCTATTCAACGTTTCAGCGTCTGAAGCGAGACGTTGATAAGGTAAATAATAACAATCCTCTAACCTATGTCGAGACAATGCCAGAATTTTATAATTGCCACATTGCTTTTTCCTCGCCGGTGGACAAGGAAAAAAAAAGATATCTTGAAAAGATAATTAACATTGATTCTCCCTGCCCTGTATCGGAGATCGTCTCAAGCCGAAATTTTTTTTTATGACCGCCATGGTCTGGCCGATATCTTAATATTTGCCTTTCCTCCTATCTCCCTCGGTAAGATATTAATCAACCTGACAAAGACCTCACATATGGCCTTTTTTCCCACGGGTTTACTGTCTTTTGTGAAAAGTATCTTTTTCGTAAATAGAATAAAATCTTCCTTTTAACATCGATCAGTGTATCTTTCGCGATAGCTCTTTTTCGCCTTAAGTATTTCCTGTTTTAATTTCTATCGTTAATTAGTTAGCCAATTACCATAGCTAAATAGTGTCACAACTTGTATATATATATATATATATATATATATATATATATATATATATATATCATCCAAAGAAGAATAAGCAATATTATTGGTCTTGATCTGGCATCTCGACTTCAGTCACTTCGAAAAGTTGTCTTTCTGTGTTTTTTCTATAAATACTTTCATAGTAATTATCGGATTCGCTCTTCGCTATGGTTCCTAGATTTATTTTAAAATTTAACCCGTCACGATCTCATGAATTTAGAGTTCAACTGGCTAGGTGTAACCGTAAGTTCTATGTTAACAGTTTCTTCTCTCAGGCTCGTCGATTGTTGAACTCCATTCCGTTTCCATGATTTCCAACCAACTTTAATCTCCAAAAATTTAAATGCAATGTCAATCGCTATCTATTGTCCTCATTACTCTTTCCTCTTCTCAATCATTATTAATGTTCCTGTTTCTAATTATTCCAGACCCTGTAACTTGCTTGGCGTGAAATAGATTACATATGTCAGTGTAGACATCATCATATTATGGACGATGTTACTAAACGAATACAAAGTCATCAGAGAAAAAGCAGAACAAAAGAAACAAACATACCAAGTTGCATAATAAAAAGAAAAGTTCAATTAGGTGCATAAATAAAAAAATGGGTGCATTGAAAATCAAAAGCAAAGTCATCGAAACCGTGCTGCTTTGGAGAAAGAAAATTTGTTACATGCTGGACAAGTAGAGACGTGTTGATACGCAGGTGGATCGAATGACCTGGCATGCCTGCCGCCCGGTGCGGATCCTACAGTAAGCACGATTTACTATTCATTAGACACCGACTAATTATCCAGATTTAACATCACAAATGATTTCTTTTGATGATTTCTAGAGCTTTTCATAAGAGAAAATATGTCTGGTAATAGCTTTAGAAATCTGTCTAAGAATGTTAATCTTGGAACCCCACTGACTATATATATATATATATATATATATATATATATATATATATATATATATATATCGTACTTATTATAAAACGCAGATTGTATGTGTCTGTGTGTCTGTACGTTTATATATTGGATCAGATTTCCTACATTTTTCAACTGATTTCAACAAAACTTCACAGGACTACGTAAAATTACCTTGCGGTGGTTCTAACAGCGCCAGAAATTGGAAAAACACAATTGTTTTTGCACGAAATCAATTTGAAAACACGATTAAGAGGCATCATGAGAATGAAAGGGGGACAACTCATATCGAATTATATTTATTATAAAATCCAGGTGGTTTGTGTGTGTGTGTTCGTTTATATATGGGATCGGATTTCCTACATTTTTCAACCGATTTCAACAAAACTTCACTTTTTTTTTGGCAGGTAGAGTTTCTTATTGCCTTGCACACTTTTTTCTTTATTTTTACATTCAGAATGCTTTAAAAATTCCATTTACAATTGTTTATAATGAAATTCTATTCAATCGGTAGACTCATAACGATTGAAAACAATGTTTTTGTTCGAGTTTGGGTTTGACCAATTCGTAAAAAAAAAAAAAAACTAATTAAGACATGCGTGTCCGTCAATCTTAAAAAATAATCTTTGTCAATTTTATTTTTCAGTCTTTATGATGATCGATACTTGATCTATCTCTTACTGTTACATCCCCGGGCAACGCCGGGCTCTACTGCTAGTATATATATATATATATATATATATATATATATATATATATATATTGTGTATATTTAGGCAGCGTTTTTCATTAATGCATGTTTCATTAAATGATATAGACAAGTTTTGTCTATTTATTTTAAGTAAGTTCCTTTCATATTGTCAGATAAGCTTAAACACATTATCGTTGAAAGACGAAAGGAAATCACCATATTGATACATGTTTAAATCCAATCTAAGCTTTCAGCTTACATAAACCATTATCAAAGATAACAATTTCAATAAATCAAACAACACACAGACGAAATCACAATGATAGTCCGCCAAAGTAACGACAAACTCGTATATACGAGACGCGGAAGCGAAAATCGCGTTGCAGCTCGTGACGTCACACGTCCACGCGAGAGTGAAAAACTTGTCTATATTATTTAATGAAACACACACACACACACACACACACACACACACACACACACATATATACTGTTCTCATATATATATATATATATATATATATACACACATATATATATATTTTAATACATTTTATGTTTATACATTCTTTTTTATAGATACAAATATTTAAGTAAATGCTCTGTTTATAATAAACAGTATTAACAGCATTTACAGCATTTACCGGCCTGAATAATTGTCGGACTTTGTCCATTTCCTAATGTGTGACGTCATTTGTTTACATTTGGATACGCATCGAGCAGATATGAATGTACGTGAGAAAATCATGGAAAATTGTAGTTTAAAAACATTAAAATCGACCTTGTTAACCGGGACGCTCCTCTGTGGCTCAATCGGTAAAAGCACGCCAGGCTATATGACGATTCCGTATAGGATACTGGTTCGATTCCTGTCGGAGGACGAATATTTTCTATGACAATTTCTCAGACATTCAGGCCGGTAAATGTTGTTAATACTGTTTATTATAAACAGAGCATTTACTTAAATATTTGTATCTATAAAAAAGAATGTATAAACATAAAAATGTCTTAAGACAATTGTCGGACTTTGTACATTTCATAATATATATATATATATATATATATATATGCGTGCGTGTGTTCGTAAAATAAAAAATATATTCCATCACTCTATCTAGATACATGTATAAAAAAAATCTGCACTTTCAGTAAAAAATAAAAATTAAAAGACATCCTTGATAATGGCTAATCGAATAGCTGAAAGCGCTTGGATATATAGGACATTCGAACAGTTTTTACGGACGTTATCTCCAGAAAAGAAAACACTAATACGAACACAAGAAAAATTGAATAAAAAGCTTAATCGCATTATCGTTTTCTTTAATGAAACCTATATAAAAGAGGGAATGCTACCAAAGTACACTATACATACATACATACACACACACACACACACATATATATATATAGAGATATAGAGAGAGAGAGAGATACGAACGCACACACGTATATATATATATATATATATATATATATATGACAGAAAAATAAAAATAAAAATTTATCTCTCTATAAGGCATACAAGGAAGAAAATCAGATCAATGTATGTCTTTCTAGAGTTAGATAGAATATATATATATATATATATATATATATATGTATATGTATATATATATATATATATATATATAGAGAGAGAGAGAGAGAGAGAGAATATTAAAAGTTGTTGCATATTATAATATTCGTATAATCTATTTTGTAATCTCTGTTAATCAGGGTCGATGTGTTTTAACAAGTACTTAGATTTATGTATACATGTAGACATTGATTCGGGCCTTGTGTTCAGCTGGTTAGTTTTATTTAAGTGTGTTAATATAATAAGCTTCTCCAACAAACACAAGTTACATCTTTCTCCCTTTCCCTTGGATATGTATGTATGTTTTTTTTTTGACAGCTATAGCTTACCTTAATGTTGTTTTTGTTGAAAATCTTTTTTAGTGTAGAAGAATGCATAAAGTATTTATTAATTAAATTGAGGAAAATTCTATCTACATTGGTTTTGACATTACTGTCGTATGGCCGGTTGGACCTGATAATGTTTCATTTGCGTTGTTTTAGCTTATTTTTATCTTTGGAGTTATTCCGAACAACATACTCCAATTTCACATTATAGTTGCTGTATTCCAGTGCTTGGTTATATTTGACTTTATTATCATCGAATATTACTTTGTTGCTAGAGTTGGTTGATAACTTATATTGTACCAATTAATGCAAATTGTCAAGTATCCTTTTATTGTGGTTAGATCTTCTGTTGATGTACTTGTAGTTGTGTAAATCCTTATTGTATGGTTTGTACAGGCCCTTACTCAGGTCAAAATCTAACGTCTGGGAAATTTATCATTTTAGTGTTGGTATTATTGGTGGTAATATTTTATTTATGGTCCTTAAAGAATTTGATTAAGTCTTTTCTTGTCCAGTCTGATTGCCTAGGTCTCAGTTTACGAAGGAGAATTATTCCATCGTCTCTCTGTATATACTGTTGTTCTTTATATATATATATATATATATATATATATATATATATATATATATATATATATAGTCATCCACAGACAGATTGTTTCGGTGTATCACAGCTCATCAGTTTGGCTAGACGTCCGGTTGCCTCTAGCTAGGATCGAAACCCGGCTGAATTGGCGTCAGTCGGAGATTTTACCCCTAAGCCGTAACTGACAGGACTCCATTCGTTTTACCGAAGAGTCTTGCATTATTAGTCGTAATAGTCACTGTTTACAGACTCACATTCCCTTCCTCAACCGAAATAAATTTTTCAGGAGCATATATATTGTCATCCACAGACAGACTGTTTCGCTGTATCACAGAAAAAAATGTTCAAGACCTACAAACGAATCACAAATAAAATGGAAAAAAATACTCCGAGTTAAAATCAAGAAATATTGCTATCTTATTTAGAGGGTGGGGAAAAGACAGAGTGTGTTGACCAATTGTTACTGAGCTACCTTTTTATAGCACTCATGAAATAAAAATTATTACTTATGTGATTTTAAGTGTTTGATATTCTTTAATTAATAATTTTGCTCTGTCTTTTGACAAGGAGCTCTCTCTGGATCTATATCCTTCGGGATATTCTATATCGATTACCGTATTGTTATATATATATATATATATATATATATATATATATATATATATATATATATGTTTCATAAATTACATAAAACCGCGTAAATATTGACTTTGAGAATTGAACTTATATATATATATATATATATATATATATATATATATATATATATATATATATATGATTGAAACTATATTTAGTAGCTAATCATATTTGAGTAGACGACCTGTTTTTTAAACAGTGTGTATTACGTCTACCGGTCTGCACATTGGAGAAAATTTGATAAAGACAATGTGTTCCTCCGGCAGAATAATCTCGGATTAAAAATAAATGCATCTATTCTGTACAAATACTGCCGAAATACACATAATATATATATATATATATATATATATATATATATATATATATATATATATATATATATATATATATAATTAATTAAAGAATATCAAACAAAATCCCATAGGTAATAATTTTTATTTCATGAGAGCTTTAAAAAATGCTGCTCCCAATCTCTCTCTCTCTCTTTATCTATCTATCTATATATATATATATATATATATATATATATATATATATATATATATATTTATATATATAATCATCTCTATCTATATATCTATGTACATATATATGATATGTATGTACGCATTAACTACCCCTTCTAATATATTGAACTTGGAAAATGAGTATAAATTGCCTTTTTTCACAAATAATTGTTGCCGTTCGCATTGCGTGAGAAACTCTTAGTTGTGGTCGGCGACGGGAATTTATTCAGTAATAAATGCATATATATATATATATATATATATATATATATATATATATATATATATATATATGAAAATCAGAACATGATGTTTTTGCCCCCACTGCGACGTCTTTTATTTGTATTTTATTGACATTGTTTTTAATCCAGCGAAATCAGGTTTCTTTGAAGTTTTAACAGCTCTTCATGGTCTTTTCTTATAAAGCAGAATTGATTGCTAACAATTAAATGCTACGCACAAGCAGTCAGGCAGAAAAGGTTTTGTTTGAAAGACATCTCGATGTCGACTAATATATCAGTGTCAGTCTTCGCGCCCATATTCACTCCTAACCCACCTCCCTGATTTGTTACCACGCAATTCTTTTCAATTCACACAAAAGCAAACAAACGCGCACACGCATCTAAATATTCCTAGCTGACTGATCAACTTTCCGCTGGTCAAATTCTATTTTCTTCCTAAAATTTTTCGTGTCCGTCATCTGGTCGCCCAAACGGCTGGATCCTGAGAAATAATATGAAAAATAAAAAGAAAAGACGGATCGACAGACAAGTAGTGCACCCCTCCAACCTATAAAAAATATGTCAGATTTATATATCTGTAGCCATCGCCATAGCTCAACTATGATTACTTGACGACCAAACATCATCAATCTCATGCAAATTACCACAACAACCAGGACCGGCTCAAGGTACTGGCAACTCGGGCAGTTGCCAGTGGTGCCATCAAGGTTGAGGGCGCCATCATACCGCCATGACATGTGTTTGGGATCTCCTAAAACTAAAGCTTATAAAAACATATTTGTGGTCGTCCATGACTCTAAATTTTAAATTCTTTGGCTGTTTTGTTAATATAAAAAATAATCTTAGGTGTAGAAAGTGGAATGAAAAGATTTGCGAGAAAAAATATTTTAGGTAAGATAATGAATGTTTTCTTAAGCTTGTATTAAGTTGCATATTGTGTGACGTGCTCACGATTTCATTAACCATATAGACGTAAGGCTAAAAAAAAGTACCCCCAAAGAAAAATCCCAAATTCTAGTCGAAAATTAGTTAGATATAAAAAAATAAAAATAGATGAAATCCAATGCTTCCAACTTGCGAGCGAATATGTTCTCTGATCAGCCATACCCTGCTCTTCTCTTCACAAATTCTTTCCCTCTTTACCTACTCTTCCACCCACAAGCCACAGACCCGTGAACTTTGAAGCGACCCGACGCGAGAATGACCTGGTTCTAAAATCCTGCAGCTATCAGAAGGTTGACCATAAGTGAATTCCAGGCACCTTCAGGATCTCCTGCTGTGATTCACGTGATCAGACCCTACTAAGCGGTGATTGAAATTTTGGCCATCAAACAAACACTTCGTGATTTGCGCCCCATCCTCCTGCGTACCCGGTCAAGGATGAAGAGAACCCACGTGACTGTCTTTGGGGACAGCAAAAATCTAAAAAAAGGATTTTCAGTTTCCGTCTGACCAGTGGCAGATGAACGTCGCTGGGCGAATCGTCCCGATTCCAAATGGACTGCTTACTGAAATGAAGAAGACAGCAAAGTCTGTCGACTAGAGATGCAAGGACTGCTACGAAACTGATTCGACCAACGAAACGCCTTTACGAGATGCGGTGGACGCCGAACACTTCCTAAAGAAAAGGAACCCAGGCAAATTGCCGGCCGACCAAAAGATTGTTTTAACATAAGAACTCTCGCTTCGGCGAATCAGAATTTTGTGCGGAATTATCAACTCGACTGACAGATAAGTTGATCCTCTTGACTTTTATGTATATGTCTATATTCGCTCGCCCCTCTGTTCTTTCATGGTGCCCTTCCCCTTTGTTAAATGTATTTTCTTTTTTCTTTCTTTACCTGTTTATATATTTATAAATAAATGTTTTATTTTAAAATCCATCGTCTTGCGTCTGTTCTTCGTTGACTTCCTTGTGTCGCTTCCATTCCTCAGTGAAGACCGGGAAAAGATCCTACGTTTTCTTTTTTTTTTAAACCCCTGGTTCACCTATATGCTACAAGTTCGTAATAATTGTAATAAACTTATTATTGTACACTTTCAGTTTTTCAACTTAAATTAATAAGTTCACACCATGGTGATTGGCTATTGGTCAACCTACAATCAAATGCGTGATAACGGGGTATATTTATAGAAGTCAGTGTCTACAAGCATTTTTTGAGGGCGTATCAAATCCGATCAGCTCTGATGGGGTAGACTTGGTGAGGGAAGTATGATGTTTGAAAGACCCGAAACTGCCCAATGATCCAAATCAGAACATCACTGACGACGCCCTCTAGCGCTAAAGAGCGTATATTCAAAGCTCCATGTGAAAATTTAAAAAATTACACTAAGGGTATCTAAGTTAAGATTGCCCGGGGTACCAGCAACATTTAAGCCGTCACTGACAACAGCTTTAGCATTAATACCATATATGATGAGAGACTGAGTTTTCCAACCAATTATTCAGGAGAATGTAACAGTTTTATCTACACCAAACCTACCATCGCCGAGTTTTTTTCGTGTTAGTCTGTTTTTTTTGTTTTTTTTTTAAATCGTGTTCATCCGAAGCAAGGCAGTAAAGCCACTAAGACACCAGGAGTTTCTGGGTGTGGAAGAATTAGAAAACTGAAACATTACTAATGAAGGAGAACAAAAGAAGAGGAATGAGGAAGACAGTAGTAGATAGATATTGATATTGCTTTTATGTTTTTGCAGATTCAATTTAGCTGCAAAGCATGGAGCCAGAAGGGAGTTCCACAAGCAAGAAGTGCAAAAAAAATAGTCAGCATAGAACGTATGTCTACATCTGTCTAACTCTATTATAAATTGAGGAAATCTCGACTCCAGTCTAGTAATGCGTTTAAATTCAAAAAGTCTAGCTACCAGAGCGAAGAGCGATATTTATTTGCAAAAATACAAAATGTAGCACAAGGCCAAAATGGGGAAAAGGACGGTCTTGTTCTGTCTGAACGTTAAACTTAGATAGCCATAAACACTGACCCAAACATACAAAACTATTCGTAACACCAAAACAACGCATTCTTACTTACCATTCTTACTTCATCCACAATAATACATCAGAATCTCCACTAGTCCCCAAATATGCAATTCAATGTCGGACGGAGGGGGGGGGTGATAGAATAAAACAACAATTTAGCGAAGAGTTCACCCGAATAATTACTATGAAAGTATTTATAGAAAAGACACAGAGAAGCAACTTTATGGCGGTGGGTAAGTGATTGAAGCCGAGCCGCCAGATCAGGACCAATAATATTGCTGATTCTTCTTTGAATTTTATCAAGGATCTCTAAATATATAGTAGCAGCAACGGACCATATGTGGCAACAGTATTCTAAGCATGGATGAATGGTAGACTGATAAATATGTAAGATAGATTCCGGAGATAAAAATTGTCTAACACGATATAGTGAACTAACTTTCTTAGCAGCTGACCAATCAGTAGATTCTTTAAAGCCGGTTGGGTAAGCTCTTAGCAACTTCATCCTATAAATGCTTAGTTGCTACGGAAACTACAGCAGCAACGTCGATATATATATATATATATATATATATATATATATATATATATATAGGGGTCACTCATGGAGGTAAGGTCAAAGAGGAAGGACCAGACTGAACGCAACTGACCCGCGAAAACCCCAAAGGGGGAACAGGGAATGATCTACACAATCTCAACAGCCAATGTAGCGGAAGAGTGCAGCACCAGTCAGACAGGCATAACCAAGGCGGAGCTTGACAGGCCGATGCAACCAGGTTTGCCAGATCTCGCCTGTCGCAATCACTTTTGACCTGCGAGGGTGGCGCTTCTGGCCAAGTGGGTGGGCTTCTCCGTCGCATGAATGTCATCCACAGACAGATTGTTTCGGTGTATCACAGCTCATCAGTGTGGCTAGACGTCCGGTTGCATCTAGCTAGGATCGAAATCCGGCTGAATTGGCGTCAGTCAATAATATGTCTATATTACTGAATGAAGATATGTTGCCTATATATATATATATATATATATATATATATATATATATATATATATATATATATATATTATAATAAAAAGAAAGAACAGTAAGATATATAATCTGGTGCTCTTATTGATATTTTTATTTTTACAAAACAGTGCTCAATGTAAATTTACAGAGCATAATATATATATATATATATATATATATATATATATATATATTACATGAATCATTCATACAAAAAACAGATATAGAAGTTAATGTTAATAAGTTTTGTATGAATGATTCATATTATGTAAATTGAACTGCACCACATACTTGATATATATATATATATATATATATATATATATATATATATATATATATATATATATATATATACTTAAGTACCGTAGAGTCCATTGAGTAGTAGGGGACCACACCTATCAACGCTAGAGTGAAGGAAAAATGAGAAAGACGTTATCGAAGAGAAAGGACAATAAAAGAACAGGTTCAGGATGAGGGTGATTACTGTTGTACTTAAATGTCTGAAGATCGTAGGTGACAGGAGTGCAAGAAGCCGGAAGAGACTTAACAATTACTACAGCCTGTGTTCGTATAATTATAATATAACTTAGAAATACAGCACTCAAAACGGTCGATTAGTTCGTCAATTTTAAAGATTTTTGGTTACTTTTTAGATAAATCAAGACTACTAACGAAGCGTACTTATTACCAAGCGTTGTTCTTTGTAGCCTTCGGTCCAGCGATCTAAACACGTAGCTATTACCTAGAAAGCAACAGAGTTTCACATGTTATCACTCGCAAATGTCTACATTGAAGAGTAACCCTATTGAGAAAGGCATTCATTTCTTTCGTATTTATCTCCGTTGGTTAGCAACTGTCTTCGCTGAATAGTTGCCTCAGTTGAGATCAATTGACCTTTCACCCTGTCTTTTATTCAGTAAGGCGTAAACATTCAGTTTGGTGGGTGGTTCATTGTTCTATAAATCGTTCTCGTGAAAGATGCGGGTTTAGCGTGGCAGGTGGTCGACAGACATCGAAACATAGAATCTAGGAGGAGGTTAGTTACATTCTGTTTATGCTTGGAAAAAGGCATAAATCCAATTTCCCTTACGTTTCCATAGTCAACTATTTTGAAGAAAATATCTCGACATTAGCATGGTATGGTTGCTGGTAGAGAAGACATTCGTTATATAAACACTTGTACAAACCAATATCTATCCCAAAACTAGCTATATCTAGTCAAACCACAATAGAAAAGTTGCTGTTACCTCTATAGTCAACCTTGACGGATGCTAATAAGAAACTTTCGCCACAGACTGGATTTTTTTTCATCAGATGTCTTAGGACAGTCCCAGTGAATTTTAAACTGGGAAGTTATTTTCTATTCGGTAGATTTTACCGAACAACTTTAATACGGGTGATTATACAAGCCTACATACGTTTCAACCCTTTGACCCTGCGTTCCTGAACAATTTTAACCCTTCTTCTGTCTGCGCTCCTGAGTCAAAATTCGCAAATAATTGGTATTTAATGTTTCATGGTAGATATAAAAATACTTACAAGTGTTTACCCACCGTTCAACCGGTAGCTGGGCATTAAGTCATTTTTCTCAACCACCGTTCAACCGGTACCTGAACATTACGTCATTTTTCTCTACCATCGGTAAATCGGTGGTCAGGACTCACAGGCTTAATAAAAGCTAATTTATGCATTTCTTAGTTATTTTTTAATCAATTCACCCCAACCAAGGTGATAAATCCACTAAGATGCAAGGGGCTACTTGGAGTGAGAGAGAATGAAAAGTACTTTAGAAGGAACTAGAAACCCAATCCTAAACAGAAAAAAAGGGATAAACTTCTACTCCTGTTCAAAAGACCGGTGAGATTAGCCGGCTGATAAGCGAACCTATCTATTCTTATCTAATTTTGGGACGTCGAATCTAAACAGCAAGTCGTCCTGAGTAAAACGATAAACTAAACCCGACAGCAAAGCCTTTGATCAGAAGGTTTTGAGGAGCGTGGAACCACCTCTTAATTGTTTATGTTCCTAGGTCCACCCTGACCCTGGGTGGTACCACCTGTCAGGGTCCTAGCTATGGGCAAATAGTTAAAGCCCCAAAAGGGACGAAAACGCTATGAAAGTATAAAAGAATGTTTTAATAGCAGCAATACGTTTTTTGAAAATATTTTACTAGCAATACATTTTTGGAAAAAAAAATTACCAGCAATACATTTTTGAAAAAAATATTATCAACAATAAAAATCTTGTTGGTATTAAATAACCCACTGAGGTTGATATGTTGTAAAACAACACAAACCAAACCCAAAAAACTTAAGCATTTAAAAAATGATTATTTATTGTCAAATTTCCTATAATGTTCAAGTCAATTGGGAATGCTTCTTGCAAAAAGACAAAAACAAAAACAAAAAAAACCCAAAACCCCCCAAAACCCCCAAACTCCCAAACCCCCAAAAAACAAACAAACCCCAAAACAAAACGAAAATACCCAAAAAACAAACAAACAAAAACAAAACAACACAAAAAAATCAGTGTTATTGAATTCGTTATTGCACAGGCACCTGTTTCTTTATATTATGTTAATTCATTATCATAATGACAGTGTAGCTATATTGTTCTAAGTTATGAATGAAAACAATATAAAGTCGTTGGATAAAATCACTTTACGTGGTCTGCATCAAACATCTGCGATAGAAACTTGAATTGTGTTGAAAATGGTATTCTGGAGCCGAAAAGCATAATCTTTTGGTGGATAATGGAAATTATTTTCGGATCACTCCACCCAATTTTTAAAAAAATATCTAAAACCTCCCATCGCTCATTTCAATTATTTTTTAGGCTTGTGTTATTTTTCTTTGTTTATAACTGTGTGAAAGTGAACGCAGAAGACTGAGCAGGGGTTTGAACTCGGCTCGTTGATAACAGTTGTACCACACCCAATTCCCTTCCCTATATTATACTTGGGGTTATTAACATAACATTTCAACCGAGTCATTCTTCAGTCCCCGTCAAGTGTATTCCGTAAAAGAAAAAGGAAACCTGTTTCTTCTGGAGTAAACATGTAGACAAAAAAAAATTAAAATAAAAGGAAAAAAAACAAACAAAACAAAACAAGACAAGATAAAACAAGACTATTTACATTATTCGGACTATTGTCCTCATCTTTGTTGCCATATTTATTACAACGTTTCGGCCCTTCAGTATCTGTCTATATTTCTGAGATGAGGTATTATGTACATTATTTACATTATTCGGACTATTGTCCTCATCTTTGTCGCCATATTTATTACAACGTTTCGGCCGTTGTACGCTCCGGCCTTCTTCAGGTGGTTGGAATGTCGAACTGAACCCTTTATTTCGCTCGCTGGGGTAGACTGTTCTAGTTCCACGTGCCATGTTTAATGGATCTCAGTTATCAGTTATCTCCTGTTAATTCACCTTTGAAAGTTCTCCACTGCCTTAACCGAGTATTGAACTCACACGCTTTCGGTCCTGTCACTAGATCTAACTAACGCCTTTATTCACTGTGCCATGTGCCCTCAACCATTGATATACCAATTTCTGGTGGGAGATTAATGTATATTTAACCTTCAGGAATGACGAGGATTTAGATGAGTGAGCGTAGAATATTGTTGTAGTGTCAGAAAATTGAAAGTAACGGCAAATATAGCAGAAACAGGGGGAGCGTGGTAGTTGCTGATACAGAAAAAAACAAACTTGGTCGACCGATTTTAAGTGCAAAAGCCGAGCTAGTACTAATTTCAATACTGTTTTTTTTTTCTCTCTCGTAAAGTCGGGTGTTGGGGAACACTCCTGGGTATAATTTGGAATTACCTGAGTAATTAGTGCATTCGTCACGGTGGAAATATGATACATCATTGAAAAATATTTTTTTAATGTCCAAAACTTAAAGACACTAATCGCCTTTCCTAAATATGAAAGCATTTCAATTTAACAGAACTATTATTCTAGTATAAGTATGTGTGTGTGCACGCGAGTCTAATTTTTGTAATATATATATATAGATGTAATATATACGTATTTATGTAATAATCGTCCAGTTCACACTCCTCCTCTGTCTTTTGGATAGGTGTAGAAGCTTATCACTTGTTCCCTGTTTTGGATTGGGTTTCTGGTTCCGTTTAAATATTTCTCATTCTCTTTCGTACCCAGTAGCCCTTTGCATCTTAGTGGCATTATTGCTTTGCTTGGGATGAATTGATGAAAGAAACAAGTTTAAATTCTTCAGTTTTTTTGAAATATCAATAACAAAAATGGCAGAAGTTCGATTTGTGCCTGAAGAATTTCGTCAATACCAATCTGACAGAATATGACGCAGTGCTGTCAAATTAAAATTATACACTTACATGTTATTTTTAGAGAGTTAGCTTTTTCACATAAGTTATGCAGATAACACATTTGATAGCAACCACGGAAAAAAAACTGCAAGAACTTCCAGAGAAGATAGTGAAGGAAAGCGAGAAGAAAGGACTAAACATCAATTGCAAAAAGTCGGAATGCATGGTTGTTAGCAAAAGGGTGAACCTAATTACAAATTGGGCCTAACAAATCATTAAGTACAACAATATAGATATTTGGGAAGCATTTTAATAGGGGAAGGAAAGAAATACACAGAAATATCGAAGGACCAGAAATATTAAAATCTGAATCAAACCAGAAATAGGACAAGAACAGTGCGGGTTCGTTAAAAGATATGGAAAAAGGGAGTGCGATATTTAGGCTAAGTATAATATCAGAAAGAGCAATACAAATACATTAGATGTACATGTGATTTATAGATTATACAATAGCGTTTGATAAAGTACATCGCCAAGAACTGTTGTAACTTCTTAGTAAACTTGACATATTTGGGAATGATATTAGAATAATTCAGAATCTATACTGGCAGCAAATCGTCTGAATACGGATAGAAAATGCGCTCAGTAAATATACAAAAATGGAAAGTTGTGTAAGACAAGGATGCGCTTTCTCACCGGACTTATTCAGCCTATTCAATAAGGAGATTCTCAGAGAAATAGAATTTCCACCAGGATTTATTATTGGCGACCACGATCTTAACATAATAAGTTATGCAGATTACACTGTTGATAGCAACCACGGAAAAAAACTGCAAGAACTTCCAGAGAAGATAGTGAAGGAAAGCCAGAAGAAAGGACTAAACATCAATTGCAAGAAGGCTGAATGCATGGTTGTTAGAAAAAGGGTGAACCTTATTACAAATTGGGCGTAACAAATCATTAAGTACAACAATATAGATATTTGGGAAGCATTTTAATAGGGGAAGGAAAGTTCGGCACTAAAATCAGAAGGTGCATTGGAATAATGAAAGATGCCAGACAAAGCTAAGTAAGGTATTAAGTAACAGGAAAAATTCATTAGAAACAAAGAAAAGAGTACTTAACTGTTATGTAATATCAGTCCTTCTATATGGCAGTGAATGCTGGACAATCTCCTCGTAAATGAAGTAGAGACTTGAAGCAACAGAAATGTGGTTCTACAGCGGGATGTTGAGAATACCATCGATCGAACATGTGAGCAAAGACAAAGTTTTAGAGAAAATGGTAAAAAAAGGACCCTAATACTTAACATCAGGAAGCGACAGTTGAAATTTCTATAGCACATAATGCGGAAAGACGGCTTGGAAAATTTGATACTCAAAGGACAGATTGAAGGCAATAGGGACAGAGGAATAACTTACTTAAGAAGCCTGTGTAAATGGTTGGCAGAACAGAACAACGCATAATCTACCTGGCGAGCTTGAGTAAATGGATTGGGGAGCAAATTTTAGGAGAGATAACAAAAAGACAACATTTATTAAGAGATTCAAAGGACAGGAATTTTTTCTAATTGCCACGCCACATATAAGATGTCCTGTGTGTGTCAAATTCATGAAGACAAGCTCTTTCTTACTGATTCTGTTATAAGTGTCCTTTTAGTTTCTATTTTCTTTCAGACTTCATTGCTTACATACTCCGTCCATGGCATTCTCAGCATCCTCCTGTAGAACCATATTTCTGTTGTTAACACTTTTCTCTTCATATGTGTGGAGATTGTCCAGCATTTACTACAAGAAAAGAGGACATAACAGTTCAGTACTCTTTTTTTTTGTATTTCTAACGAAATTTTTCAGTTTCTTAATACTTTGCTTAGCTTTTGGAAGGCATATTTCGCTATTTCAACGCCCGTTTGGGTTTCCGTGTCGCATTTTCCATCCTTTGATATTTAAACTTTTGTACTTGTTTGCTTTTGACACCTTCATTTCATAGTTTCCATCTTGGGATTTTTCTCTTACTGACAACCATACATTCTGAATTCTTATAGATGTAATGTTCCTATAAGATTCTAATAAGTTTGGTATCAAGTTTCTGGGAACAACTTCTTAGAACTGATTAATTTCTTTAAATATAAAATACTCTTAAATGTCTAATATAATGTAGCATCTTAACAACCGGAAGGAGTAGGAATTTTCTCAATATGGAATATACGGAGAGGGTCTTAATAAAAGGTGACGTCGGAAAATCATTTAAAGGATTAAAATGGGTAATTAATAAACGGGATGTCTTCATATGCTTGGTGGGAGTCGAAAATTTTCCTAAAAAATAAATGACGGAACAAATCTACCATCGTTTATTAGGAATCTAAAAGTAATTAAAAAAAGGAAAAGATAATTTATTCCAAAAAAAAAAACAAACAAAAAAACAAAACAAATAAAGCAAATATAAAAAAACTAAAATATATTAAAAAAGAAAAGGATCAGTTAAGATTTGTATTAACAACCCTTTTATTTGCTACCCAGGAAAGCAATAGGAGAGGCTGGGTTAGTTTTAAGTGTGGGGAGAGCTATCCATATAACCACCCGAAATAGCACTCAATTCGAGATTTTTGTTTTACGGCATATCAACATCTCCGTGGGTTATTTAATGCCGACAAGATTTTTGGGATAGGTTTCATTGACGTATTTTTGTAAAGAGGGTTTTTGTCGAGAGTCACATGTATTGCTGGTAATAGTTTTAAAATGTATTACTGGTATTTTTACTATAAAAAGGTATTTTTATACTTTCATAGTGTTTTGACCCTAGGTTAGTGGTTAACTTAGCCATAGCTGAAACCTAAACAGGTGCTGCCACTACGCGTCATGGTGGACCTGGGAGCAACAGCAATTAAGAGGTGGTTCCACGCTCCTCAAAACCTTCCGATAAGCGTCTTTGCTGCCGGATGTAGTTTATCGTCATACCCAGGACGACTTTGTTTTACGGTAGGTTGCCTAAATGTAATTTCACTCTAGGTAACCACCTTGCATCTTTTATTGCTTGAGGTGAAATGATTTAAAAAAAGGGAACGATTGCTATAAGCAGACTGCAGAGGCCATAAGTGATATTTTCATATGTGCCTGTTTTCTAATCGTAGAATCAAGTTTCGCTTCTGGCAATATTCTTTGTCGATTGTTCACTTGGGAATGTTCATCAAACGTCTTCACCCAATATACACACACGCAGAGAGAGAGAGAGAGAGAGAGAGAGAGAGAGAGAGAGAGAGAGAGAGAGAGAGAGAGAGAGAGAGAGAGAGAGAGAATTGGTTTGGTAACCATGCCCACACTTGGGACTACAATAGTTGTCAGTCGAAAAATCAAATATCTTTAATTGGCTGTGAGGAACCAGTATCAAATAAGAGCAAAAAGGTAAAAACATAAGGAAATTTTGTTTGTTTTATTCGTGCAAAAAAAGCTTTTAACGTCATGATAAAAATATCCAATGACTTAGTTACCAGGTAGCTATATTAGAAATTAAAGATATGAAATAAAAGATCAATAAAACCCCTTAATGGTTAAGCTGTTTTTTTGTCTGGCAAAGATCCTCAAAAGGTGTGGTGTAGATTACTTTATTTACTCTCCAGAAAGTCAAGATCTACTAAAATTGATTTAAAAAAAAAAGGCCGGTTAATTGCTTATTATCAAAAAGAAAAGAAAGACGATAAACTCTCTACCAGGACAGAACGAGAGTAATTAGGCTGAAGTCGGTTGGCAGACAAAAGTATCATGTGAATGCTAGGTCCCATCTGTCAAGAATTTTAATAAACAGTGACAAATCTTCTTAGTCTAAGACGATCGTCTGTGTTGACAGCGGAGGCCTTACGTGTCTCTTGTATTGGACGGTCTCCTCAAAGATAAAGAAGAGACTCGAGCCGGTGGAGGTATGGTTCTACAGAAGGAGGCTAAAGATATCATGGACCGAGCGTGTGAGCAAGAATGAGGTCCTGGAAATGATGCAAACAAGGGGGAACCTTATATTTAACATCAGGAAGAGGCAGATGAAATTTCTGGGACACGTAATGAGGAAAGAGGGCTTGGAAACTCAGGAAACATATTGAGAGTAATGAGACAGGGGGAGTTAGTGGTAACAAAGAAAAGAGTGCTGAACTGCTGCGTGACATCTGTCCTACTTTACGGCAGCGAATGTTGGACAGTCTTCTCAAAGATGAAGAAGAAACTCGAGGTAACGGAGGTATAGTTCTACAGAAGGATGCTGAAGATATCATGGACCGAGCGAGTGAGCAACGATGAGGTTTTAGAGAGGATGCAAACAAGGAGGAAGCTGATACTTAACAGGAAGAAGCAGCTGAAATTTCTGAGACACGTAATGAGAAAGGACGGCTTGGAGAATCTGATACTCTCAAGTCGAAAGACAAGTGAAAGCAACGCATGGCGTACCTGGCGGACTTAAGCAAGTGGATGACAGAACAGGGCCTGGTGGAAGTAGCAAAGGAAAAAAACTTATTGAGAGCTACAAGGGATAGGGTGAAGTGGAGAGCCATAATCGCCTACGCCCTGAAGGGAAACGGCACATAAAAAGAAAGTATAATTCATTTTGGAATCATACAGCAGACACGTTCTCAGTTGCAGTAAAGTAGTAACGGTGACATTAACCGTTACCATGCAGGAAACATTCTTTCTTTTTCTTTTTATTTGCCATATTCTTTCAGGACGTAGGCGAACATGGCTCTCCACCTCTCTCTATCCCATGCAGCTCTCAACAAGTTCCTTCCCTCTGCTTCATCCCCCAGACCACGTTTTGTCATCCACTTGCTTAAGTCCGCCAGGTATGTCACGTGTTGTTTCCCCTTGTCTCTCTTTCCCTCTATTCGACCTGTGAGTATCGGATTCTCCAGGCCCTTCTTCCTCATTATATGTCCCAGGAACTTCAGCTGCCTGTTCCTGATGTTAAGTATAAGCCTCCTTCTTGTTTGCAACCTCTTTAAGATCTCATCGTTGTTCACACGCTCAGTCCATGATATCCTTAGCATCCTTCTGTAGAACCACATCTCTGTCGCCTCGAGTCTCTTCTTCATCTTTGAGGAAATCGTCCAACATTTGCTGCCGTAAAGAAGGACAGATGTCACGTAACAGTTCAGTATTCTTTTCTTTGTTACTAAAGAAATCCTCCTATCTCGCAATAATCTGCCCAACCCAAGGGATGTGTCTACTACCATCTAAAATAAACGGGACGGTAAATCATAGTTCATTCTTGTTGCGTCGATTCAGGAATGATTAAGCGACAGTAGGTACGCACATTCTATCCTTAGCAGCCTTCTGTAGAACCATATCTCCGTCGCCTCGAGTCTCTTCTTCATCTTTGAGGAAATTTTCCAATATTCGCTGCCGTAAAGAAAAACAGATGCCACATAACAGCTCAGTATTCTTTTCTTTGCTAGCAAAGATATCCTCCTGTCTCGCAATAATCTGCCCAGATTTTGGAATGTGTCCTTGGCCATCCCAATACGCCTATGGATCTCAGTGTCGCATTTACTGTCTTGTGTGAAGACACTTCCCTGGTATTTAAAATTCCGCTTGATTCTAGTATTTCCGACCTTCAGATTAGGCATCCATTAACCGAACAGTTAGTGTTACTGTGGGTTGAAACTGATAAAATCTTTCTCTCAAAATAGTTCTTTTTCAGGAAAATAGGCTTCTCTAGTCCACTTACTATTATCGCTCTTTCTTTGGTGAGGGTTTCCTTCCTAACCTTTTGTTTGAAGTAGCGTGGAACATCAACATCTTGATTATATTATTATTTTGCTCTTCTAGTTAAATATGCTGTCTATTTAAGTTGTTGTTGTTGGAAAACTTCAATGGATGTGGTTTTTGTCATTTGGTAATGTTCTTTGTGATTCTGTAGCGTCAGTCGGTAACTACCAACTGTCCCACGCAGTCAGATGTGACACAAGGCCGAATTTAATGTTGGGTTCCCAAGCCCGTAGGCTCAGGCAAAAATTCCCCGTAGACCCCGTATAAAACGGGATCGGGTAGGTTTTTTTCCGAGACGAGACTCTGCCCTTCGACATAGCCCCATCTGAGGATGCTTTCTACCCGGAGGCAGAGAGCTTAACCAGCCCACCTGAATACTAATCTCCAACTGTAGCGTCAGTCTATAGGATCTGATGAAGGATTGTGTTCTTTAAGATTTAGAGGATTCATCCACTTGAAAATAAATCATTTTTATGGCAAGTAAAACCGATGATTCAAAAGCACATGATAATACATTCTCTAATTACATTATTCGGACTATGGTCCTTATCTTTGTTGCCATAATTATTACAACGTTTCGGCAGTTGTACGCTCCAGCCTTTTTCAGGTAGTTGGAATGTCGAATTGAACCCTTTATTTCGCTCACTGGGGTAGACTGTTCTAGTTCCATGTGCCATGTTTAATCGATGTCAGATGATGTACATTATTTAGACTATTGTTCTCATCTTTGTCACCATATTTATAACAACATTTCGGCCGTTGTACACTCCGACCTTCTTCAGGTGGTTGGAATGTTGAACGGAACCCTTTATTTCACTCACTAGGGTAGACTGTTCTACCATGTTCATGCCATGTTTAATGGATGTCAGTTATCAGTTATCCTCTGCCTTAACCGGGTATTGAACTCACACTCTTATGGATCCTGTCACTGGATCTAACTAACGCCTTTATCCACTGTGCTATGTGTCTGAATAATATAAATAATGTATTTTTACTGTAATTTTAAATAATTTCATCTCAGGAGGTGACAAAGGAATTGTAATTTGAACTGAACAAAGTAAGCAGTAAACTATAATTTGAAATATGGCAATGCTTTGAAGTCGTTGAGGAAACAGATTAAGTCACAAAGCATGTCAACTGTCTACAGGCGTTTACAATACACAACTGAACAGACCAGATAATTGCAACAGGAAAATGTGTGACCAACAAAGCACAATGTTTAATGGATGTCAGTTATCAGTTATCTCATGTTAATTTCCCTCTCCAAGTTCTCCACTGTCTTAACTGGGTATTGAACTCACACTCTTTGGATCTAAACAACGCCTTTATCCACTGTGCCATGTGTCCTTGAAGAAGGCCGGAGCGTACAACGGCCGAAACGTTGTAATAAATATGGCGACAATAGTCCGAATAATGTCAATAATATAAATATCTAAATTACTAGCTCCATTAAACAAGAACGAAAATTGAGTTGAGCAGGCTTTAGACACAAGCCGTAGAAATATAAAAAAAGACTATATTAACTTGACGTCACAGATTTAAATATTTTTTTATTATTTTGACGCACACACGAAGTTTGAGTTTTATATATCGATGCTTTATTGAAGGCATCTGTTTACAAGTTTGGAATTTTATAACAATGTTAAATTCTCAGAGGTTTAAGTCCCCACTAGCATTCTTTTCAAACCAATTTAATAAAACCATTAAATTAGTTTATCATCGTGTGTAAACAACTCGTTAATTGTAATAAACTGCGTAGAACATGTGTATGTCATTTCCGTTTTCTTATCTTCTCATGACAATAAGAAAAAAGGTTTCTTAAAACAACTTTCGTAAAAGGATACGTGTAAAAAATGTCTTGGCAAATATCGTCCAGAGTTAGAGGTCATGAGAGAGATTATGGAAAGTTATCGTCCTAAGAGCTTAAATAGAGAGCAAGGGTTTTATTTCATCGCACCATTCGACCGACAGCGATTTCTGGACCAGCAAAATAACACTTTCGACACTACTTTATAATTTGAATATAAATAAACTATTTTTTCAGGTGTGTAGTGACTTATCTGCTTTTAGTCATCTGAAGGTTGGCTTGAACTATACCCATACTGATTATATATATATATATATATATATATATATATATATATATATAATGGACTCTCCCCGTCGGTTTCGACGTATGAAGATCTGACAGCTTATTGATTCAGTTATGAAAGTTTGTGCGCTAATCTTAAGTGGCATTTAAGACCCGCTAGTGATTTACAAAGGAGGCCACATATGGAGCAAGTGTTAAGATTGTGAGATGAGATCATTCTTAGATTGGCTGACATTTTAGAACTTGCGCTCGCTTCTTGAAGATGATTCAGACAAGCAGATTGAAAACTGCTGAGTCCACTAAAACACGTAGATATATATATATATATATATATATATATATATATATATATATATATATATATATATATATGTATATATGTAAGAGAAAATAGAGACTTGCTCTCTCTCTCTCTCTCTCTCTCTATATATATATATATATATATATATATATATATATATATATATATGCCGCGTGTAACAGCATAATTGTACATCCCAAAAATGTTTAATATCTAAAAAAAGTACTTAACTAATTGAATTTCTTTTTGTCAGGTTTTCGGATAAGACGTTTAGTCATCTTGGCATCATTTGTTGTAAGAATCACTGAAAAACCCTTTGAGTTATTCAACTAGAAAGAGAACCGGATGAATCGTTTTGTGTCCCTCCCTCCCCACTGTCTTACCAAACTATCAATAGTGAGAGGAAAACATCTTTCAGGCCTTCAGTAATGGTACCAACATTCATATTCTGGCTTCCAACTTCAAAGCCCGTTCAAGAAGAAACAATTGAGCAGTGAATAACTTTTAAAAAAGAGGGAACAGTAGAGAGGAAGACTGGACCATGAGGTCACAACAACAAGAGGGATCATCATTTCATCTTAGAGCTAAATACATTCTTATTGTTCAAAGCATAGTTCAATGGTGTTATAAAAACCTCGGATAATTCCAGGAATATATCTTTAATCATTTCTGAAATACAACACTTCAAAGCTTAATCTCACAATTGGGCAATTTTGCTGTTACATCTGTTATGGAGGACACTTCCGACGTTTTTCAGTGTATGAAGATCCAGCAGCACAGTTCTTAGAAGGAAGGAGCCAGACTACCCACACATATGCCTTGATTATAATGGTGTAGGCTTGTGCAGAACCAACCACACTTTTTTCAAGGGCCGAATACAGCCACGATTTGTCCTGCCAAAAAAAAAAAAAATCATGTGATTTAGTAGAAATAACAATGTGCCAAAAAATGTGCTATGGTACTTAGACTTTAGGAATTTAAGCGCAATACTAGATTGACAGCAAGGTAGCATCATTTTACCGTTAAAATGGTTACATGTAACCGTAAGTTCTATGTTAACAGTTTCTTCACTTGTACTTTTCACATGGAACTCTCTTCCAGCTTCTTGCTTCCCAGTTGACTTTGATCTTTAAAAATGTAAATGAAATGTCAATCGTTATCTTCCGTCATAATTCTTGTTCTTTTATTGTCTTCTCTAATTAATAGTAGTTTTTCTCATATTCAAGTAATACAAGTAAATATGATAATAATAACCAACAACAAATAATTAAGTAATCAATAATAAATAGTGAAAAGTTAACAAACAACACAATAGATAAAAATAACCACCTTAAGATTTACAATTATTCCTACTCAATAGCCTCTAGATGAATTTGAAACATAATTGTTACCACCTACTCAATAAGTGTTATGATCATACAATAGACCTTGCTACCTATAATGCACCATTAACCAGTACATATAAATAGACAAGCTAATCTTCAGGCCGTGCGTGATGAGAGGTAGCTTTATATGCTTGTTTCTTTAAGCATTCTGGCTAGCAAGATCAGGTATTTCTGGTTTATTGTGGTATCTTAATGGATATAGATAGGCAGGGATGGTTATATTTTAAATTATTCTAAAGGTTATTGAGTAGAAATAACAATGCGCCAAAACTATGCTATGGCACTTAGTTGGTTTGGGTTGATTTATTTTGTTTTACAGCATATCAACCTCAATGGGTTATTTAATGCCAACAACATTTTTAGGATACATTCATATGAATAGAATATGTATTATTTGGTTTAGATTGGTTTATTTTGTTTAACGGCATATAAACCACAATGGGTTATTTAATGCCAACAACATTTTTTATTGTTGGTAATATTTTGTTTTGTCAAAAATCTGTTTCTGGTAATAGTTTTCCTTTAAAATTGTATTGCTGGTAATAATTTTTTCAAAAAAGTATTGCTGTTAATAGTTAACTATTTGCCCATAGCTGGGACCCTAACAGGTGCTACCACCCCGGGTCAGGGTGGACCTGGGATCAAAAGCAATAAAGAGGTGGTTCCACGCTTCTCAAAACCTCCTGATCAGAGGCCTTGCTGCTGGACGTAGTTTAAAGTCTTACCCAGGACGCGGATGAAGTTTAACGTCTCACCCAGGATAACTATGGCACTTAGATTTTAGGAATTTAAGCGCAATACTAGATTGGCAGCATGGTCGCAACATTTTACTGCTGATGACTCCTAAAATAGGACGAAACGGCCGTCCAGTGTTTTCTGCATTCTGCTGAGGATTCTGTTAGAGTCACTGAATTATTTCATTATGATTAAGAAACACTATTGTATGCAATATATATGCTTTTCAATGTGCTAACAATAAGTATTAAGAGATAGAAATTTTTTTGTTAGAAACAAAGTAAAGGGTGCTGAACTGGGATGCAATCTCTATCCCCCCTTAAGTGGGTGGGGCCGGAAAACTCATAGGCTGACTATGAAGGGGTGATATTAGAACTGAAAATTTGCATGAATTAATGCCAACTCTTCTTATTAGTAACTGAATTGTTTATTTCCCGGTAAATTGACATCTGACTGTTCAAAGAAGACTTCAAATGTAACGAGTAGCGACTTCTGTTGAAAATGGACGGAATTTGGCATCATGGTGTTGCCAGAAAAAAGGGTTTAACTTCCAGGAACACTATTTCACTGTCGAAATTGTTAAATGTAGCCGTCTCTTCTACTCCAATAGCTTCATGTCTCGCACCACTCATCTGTGGAACTCCCTCCCATTTTCCTGTTTCCCTGATAGCTATAATCTCCAACTATTCAAATGTAATGTCAATCGATGTCTCCAGATGCTATCCCTTATCCTTCACTTCATCCTTTCCTCTATCACTCCTCTTTGCTCTCGCTCCAACTCTTTGTAACCCCTTCCGTGCTAGTGGCTTCCCGCCTTGGTTGGGGTAAAACGCTTTAAAAAAAATTCATGCTGACATGGATGCTACATTCGTGGATGATGTTCCAACTTTATCAACAGTACAAAAGTGGGCAACTGAATATAGGTGGTAAAGGCTTGAAGGTGACACAAAGTCTGGGCATCCTGCAGCTGCCACAAGTGAGGAAAAACGGTGATCATGTTCACCATATAGTGATGGATGACAGGCGATTGACTATAAATCCAATAGCGAATGCTATTAGCATATATTATTGCATAATGAACTTGGTATGAGGAAGGTTTCTGCTCGGTGAGTATCAAATCTTCTAACATCTGATTAAAAGGGAACAAGGCTGATCACATCACGGAAAAAATCTGACGTTGTTTTAGGCAGATCCAGTTGGTTTCCTTGAACGTTTCCTGATCCATGATGAGTGTTGCGTCCATCACTTTGAGTCTGTGACAAAGAGACAATGCATGCAGTGGAAACACCCCCTCACCTGCCCCGAAGAAGGTCAAGGTCGTTTCTTCTGCAGGCAAAGTGATGGCCTCAGTTTTTTTTGGGATGTAAAAGGCATTGTGTTTATTGACTATTTGCAAAAGGCCACGGCACCAAAGGAGAGTACTATGTCAATTTTGTTATGTCAACGAACACTCGTTTGACACTTTTATGATGTCAACGAATACTTGTTGTCACTTTCGTAATGCTCTTTGTAATCGCAGATACAACTATAGTAACGCCATTGAACAATACTGGTGTCAGACGCCTTCGAATATCACTCGCACTAATAGTACTTGCTCGATAATACTCGCTTGAATAGTAATCCGTGTAGTGATCTGAACAGAGAAATAGTATACTGAATAGAGTAGAGAATAGCGATCCGAATAGTCATAGAAGATAGATTAGAAATAGCGATCCGTGTAGTATAGAGAATAGACTAGAAATAGAGTTTCGAATAATAATAGAGGATAGACTAGAATTGGAGATCAATTAGACGCCAAGGCACTTCTTATTTATGCGTTTCCTCTGTGGTCACGTGGTCTACTTAATTCAATAATGGGATCGCCTGTGTTTGCTCACTGGTGATCTATGTTCAAACTCAAGTGTCGGCAGCGACACTTTATTCCTATATAACAGCCAACTTTCTGAGGTAGTTACGAAAGGCTGTCAAGACCAAGCGCCCAGAAAACTAACGAAAGGGTTCATGTTTCATCAGGGCAACGACCCAGCACATAAGTCCTTGGTTTCAATGGCTGCGGTGTGTGACTATCGCTTTGAACTGGTTGATGACTCTCCCTATTCTCCTGATTTGACTTATCATTTGTTCCGCAACATGAAAATCACATGGCTGAGAACATGATGACGTCAATGCTGTTATTGATAAGTAGCGCTGAAATGAATGGATGCAAGATTTCACAGTTCCAGCACCTCTCCTACATAGTGAGCCTGTGAACTTTTCAGTCCCACCCTTGTATATGGCAGTGAATGCTGGATAATTTCACAGATGATGAAGAGGCTTGAAGCGTCGGAGTTATGGCTCTACAGAAGGATGCTGAGAATATAGCGGATATAACATGTGAGCGACGAGGAAGTTTTAAGGAAAATGGGAAGGAAAAGGACACTTGTATTTATAAGCAGAAAGAGACAGTTGAAATTTCTGAGGCACATAATGAGGAAAGAGGGCTTGGAGAATTTAACACTCGCAGGGTTAAACAGCAATTATCTTAGCTAAAAAAGCTTGATAGAAAATGGAAACTAAAAGACACTTACACTTAACATCAGGAAGAGACAGTTGAATTTTCTAAATCACATAATGAAGAAAGAGGGCTTGGAAAATCTGATAAGAGGGGACAGAGGAAAACAATGCATAACCTACTTAATGAGCTTGAGTAAATGAATGGCAGAACAAGATTTTGGAGAAATAACAAAAACACAAAATTTGTTAAGAGTTATGAAGGCAAGGAAATTGTGGAGAGTCATGATCGCCAACGTCCTGAAGGATACAGCACAAAGAAGGACAACAAGCTTCTGTAGATGGATGGAATAACAGGCACTGGGAAGGATGGTAAAGGGGAATACGTTGGTTAGAGTTACAAAAGGAAGCTGTGGAGAACAATGATCGATCAAATCCTGGGGTGACACGACACATAAAAAAGAAGCTAATAATAAGGTTCGTGGAACTTGATTATCGAAGAAAAATAATTGCTATTTTTCACCGTTTCCTTCGTTTCCTTGTTATCCTGACATATCGAACACGGGGACACAGCGGCAATATTCGAATCGCACGCTGTCTGTGTGCGTGCGCGTTTGTGTGTGTTTGTGTCTGTGTAGGTGCGCATGCGCGTTTGTGATACACAGTTACGCATGCACATTAAGTATTCCAGGCGAAATTTTATTAATATTGTCCATTAATAAATAATGAAACGGATCGTGTTAAAAGACACATGTAAACACATACGTGTGCTCTAGCGAATAAACTTTTTTTCTTTCTTTCTTTATTTATTTATTTAATTACTTCATCCGTCCTTTCATTCTTTCTTTCATTTTTTTCTTTTTCTTTCATTCTTTCTTACATTCTGTAATTCTTTCTTTCTTTCTTTCTTTCTTTCTTTCTTTCTTTCTTTCTTTCTTTAATTACTTCATCCATCCTTTCATTCTTTCTTTCATTTTTCTTTTTTTTCATTC
>OZ010598.1:12634829-12662329 GCA_963932145.1 Acanthosepion lycidas
GATCCTTTTCAATAAAAGTGAAAGTTTTCTTTCAACACATAAATCTGATTTCTGAAGTTCTGTGATAACGTATTTTAATTCTTACATTTTTGGGTGTATCACTCTTTTATATTTCGTTTTTAACTCAACGCTTGCGTTTTAAACGTTGTTCTCTCTTCATTGGATAAAGGTCACATTTGGTCGGATTTAGAAATAGCGCTTACCTTTTTTTGACAACTTTTCATATGTGAGGTCTTAGTAATGAATACAAAAATCTCGGACCTCCTACAGCGATGATGGAAAGAGAGAGATTTTCTTTTGTAGTGGAGTCACCCGAACTTTAAAATCGAAAAGAGCCAAGAAAACCATGGAATAGATCAATCGAAACCCTGTGAAAACAGCAAAAACAATGAAATCAATAATGCGATAAACTCTTGGAATGAAGACGTACCGTATTTGACATCATATAAGACGCACGGGTGTATAAGACGCACGCCAATTTCAGCAGGGCAAATCAAGAAAAAATTAGTAATTAGTAAAATTATTAATAAATAGTACAACCTAGGCTATATTTATGAGGTATTATTTTGGTTAAACAAACCATGAATACAATTAAACAAAAAATAATAGGAAAAAGAACACGATCCTATAAAAACTTTATTGTATCCTTTATATGATCTGTACAAGCTGCGTTTTGTAAACGTCTTATTGGAATAGTGATTTTCCAAGCGTAGCTTAGATGTGCTACAAGGCCGAAAGTATGAGGATCGAACTCACTTTTCAGTTGTAACTGATCTAGCAAGACAAGCTTGCTAACCATTACACAACGCCGAGGTGCCCGCGTCTTTACTGGAATAATTAGGATACAAAAATTCTGATTCTATTTATTGCAATGCAACCGGAAGTTAACACAAGAAAAATATTAATGAAACAACTATATTTTACAAATATATAATTTGAATTTATTGCATATAATTTTAGTAAAACAAATTACTAATATTAAACGTGATGAAATTAATATAATGAATATTATCAATGATAACATTTTTAATCTACATAATAGCCTTTTAAATAATGACTATAGGTATAAGAAAGTTACTCTAAAGTGTAAGCTAATAGGATTTGCCAGATAGCTAATTTCGGTCGACTATCGCGAATTTTAAACCTACATGTTGCATATATGACGCAGGGAAAATTTTAAAGATATTTTTAGTAAAAAAATGCGCCTTATATGCCGTCAAATACGACATTTTTATAATAATATTTTTTCTAGGAGTGGCCAGGAATTGATCGAATTATTGATATTCTTTTTTTTGCATTTATATTTTGTATGAAATTTCAGCCAATTTCTTCTACAGTCTTCCTCCGCCGTATAATCTGTATAGAAAGAGGAAGTGTTTCAATCCTTTTGAGGCTGTGTACAGATTCTTCTGCTATGTATCGTGTTCTTGGAGGGCGTTGGAAATCATGGCTTTTTACAACTTCCTCTTCTTTGCAACTTTCATTAAATTTTGTCTTTTCACCATACCCCCCCCAATCCCTGCTCCGTCATAAATTCCCTCAACCTCGCCAGGTAGGTTACGTATTTTTTTCCTCTGTCCAGCTTGCCTTCGAACTGTCCTATGAGTGTCAAATTTTCCAAGACCTCTTTCCGCATTATGTGTTCTAGAAACTTCAACTGTCTTCCTGATGTTACGTATAAGTGTCTTTTTAGTTGCCATTGTCTCTAGAACTTCGTCTTTGCTTGCATGTTCGGCCCATGGTATTCTCAACATCCTTCTGTAGAACCATATTTCTGTTGCTTCAAGTTTCTTCATCTGTGAGGAAATAGTTCAGCATTCATTACCTTATAAGAGGACTGATATTATATAACAGTTCAGTACTCTTTTCTTTGTTTTTAGCAAAATGTTCATTTTTATGCTTAGCTTTTGGAAAGCATCTTTTGTTATCCGAATGTATCTTTGGATTTCAGAAGTTTGATGTGTACATCTGTTTGCTGTTTTTCTCTCATCATTTATCAATTCTGCTGATGCTTTAAAAATCTGGCTGAGTGTGTTGGTCTGTTGTCCACTTAACTGGTTCTATGATGTCCTGAAAGAGAAACTTCTCCACCTATATTATGTTTAGAAAATCTGAAAAAGTCAAATGCTCAGGAAAGAAACCTCACAAGCTGTTGGAGTAGAAGAGACGGCTACATTTAACAATTTCAACAGTGAAAAGGTGAGAGCGAGATGCCAGCCGAGTCGAACGCTTAAACCCATGAAGTCTAGGAACCAGCGAAAGCAGCTCATCGGAGCAGTTACCCTGAAAGTATTTGTAAACGGCACGTCTGTGAGAGAGCAGCTGCAGACGAGATGCCAAATCAGGGCCAATTACGTAGCTTATCCGTCTTTGGATTTTATCAAGGACCTTGAGACAAACAGAAGGGGCTCTAGACCATATATGGCATCAATACTCCATGCAAGGGCGAATGGTTGATTTGTAGATTTGAAGGAATGACTCCGTCGAGAAAAATTTCCTGGCGCGGCACAAGGAGCCAACTTTCCTTGCGGTGGACAAAGCTATTGACTCAAAAGGCAACTTTCGGTTTCCCAATGCGTCTTCGGATTTCAGTGTCGAACTTTCCGTTTTCTGTTAAAATGCTTCCAAGATATTTAAATTATACTTGTTTGATTTCGATACCTCTAATTTGTAATTTTCATGTTGGGCAGTTCTTTTTGCTACCTACCATGAATCCAGTTTTCTTACAATGGATATTTAAACCTTTCTTCTCGTTTTCATTCTCTGTATTCTATAAGAATTCTTGTAGTTTTGTTTCTGTGTCTGCTATTAACACTGTGTCATCTGGTTTTCTTACGTTGTTAACATTGTGGCCGCCAATAATGAATTCCAGGAAAAATTCTAATTTTCTCAGAATCACTTCATTGTATTCATTGAATACATCCGGCAAGAAGAGATATCTTTGTCTTATAACAACTTTTTATTTTTGTATATTTATTGAACTCATTTCTCATCCGTATGCAGGCGGTTTGCTCTCAGTATATATTCTGGATTATTCTGATATCCTTCCCAAATATGTCATGGTTACTAAGAAGTTACAACTTAAGATCTTTGTGACGTACTTTATCAAACGCTATTGTATAATCTATAAATCACATGTACATCTACTGTATTTGTATTGCTCCTTCTGATATTATACTGAGCCTAAATATCGCACTCCCTTTTTCCATATCTTTTACCGAACCCGCACTGTTCTTGTCCTATTTCTGGTTTGATTCTGCTGCGTGCTCTACTCATCAGAATTCGGATGATAAGCTTTGTTATATGGTTCATTACGCTGATTGTCCGATAGTGTTCTCATTCGTTTTCAACTGACTTCTTAGGCAGTGCTATGAAAATGGATCTACTTAGGTCTTCTGGTATATCACCACTGTTGTATATTTCATTTATTATGTCTGTGGTCTTGTCAATGTTGAAATCATGTAAGGCTGCCAACATCTCTATTACGATTTCGTCTGGCCCTACTTCTTTGTTTCTGTTCAATTTGGCCAGTGTTGATTCCACTTCAGCTTTTAATATTTCCGGTCCTTGGATATTTCTGTGTATTGCCAGTTGTTCTCTTTCGTCGTGGAGGAATTCTCCGATGTATTCAATCCGTCTCTGAAGTGTATTTCCATTCTCTAATAATAGTGGAGTGGTCTTTCGCTGCCTTCTCGGCGATGATTTACAGAGACACCACCGCTAGTTAATTGACCGTTGACTCGTCAAGAATTCTTCCGCTTTTTGAAAGGTCTTATTTTTTCATTCTATAGGGTTGCTAACAACTCTCCTCACTTGCAAGAAATTAGAGTGCTGGTGACACTTTAGACGCCGACTTCCGACAATACTATACACACATATACTTACCCAAATTACTTGTCCATTATATATATATATATATATATATATATATATATATATATATATATATATATATATATGTATATATATATGTAACTTAAAGTCCTAAACAATATTGTTATTGTTGTAAATTCAAAGTAACTTCTTATCTAGAATTTCTCGAGTTAATACTGAAAGAGTGTTTCCTATTCAATATTCGATCATAGCCAAAAGATTTTGTAGCTTATAATCCGAAACTTTACTATAGAAATAAAAATTGTAATATATTTTTTCTCTCATCCCAAGCTATAGAATATATAATAAGAAGAATCAAAGGTAAATAAAATAAGATTTGAAACGATGACATTCTACGTTTAGGGTTGACCGAAATGCATGTATTTCTGTAGGAGTACTATTGGGAACAGCCAATAGATTAGGTTCTAGAAACTTTCGCCGTAAACATTTTTGCAGTAGGAAAACTCGCCTCAGAAATTTTCGCCGTAGAAAAATTTTCCGAATAGGATCTGTGCTGTAAGACAATTTCGCTGCATTTTTAATATGCGAAGTAGCTTGTTATAAAGTATCTCTGGGTCAAACCATTGTTATTTTGATTTAAACATTTTAATAAGCGAAGTTATAGGATCAAAATCCTACATCATTCCTCCTCATCAGTGAAGAACGTAAAAATTTCAAATTGACACCAGAAACTACGTCACGCAATTTCATATTTCAGGCTTAAGCTTAAACTTTCTGTTAACATAATATCAGTTTGCCAATAATTTTCACTCAAGCAATATATATTATTTCAAACAAACTTACAACTTGAATACACAACTAACTTCAATATAAAATATCTGATCAAAGAATGATGTTTAACCCTGTAAAAAAAAACATTCTGCCAAAAAGAGTGATACAAATATGTCTGGATTATTCTATATTCTGAGATGTTTTACCCGAATTCTTCCCACCTAACCCTTTCCTTTTTTCCTTTTTTCTTCCTTCCAGTTCCAAATATCTATTCTCTCTCCAAACTCCTACACGATTGCTATTAATAAATAAGACGGTATTTTGCCTGATGAACAGTATTTGAACTTTTTTTTAGTGAAAGAAAAAGAAAAGAAAGTACAATAAATATGGGAAAATCTACGTACAAATAATTCACCGTACAGTCCAAATTTTGGTCAAACTGTTTAGACTAGCAAAAGATGACTAGAAACTAAAATATACACTTACACATTTAAAAATAAATACACGTAAGTAAATAAAATCAAGTAAAGAATAAAAAAAAATAGAATAAAATAAGAAAAATATTTATATTGTAATTAGGGTGAACAGACCTTAGTTATAGATTCCAAATACTCGATTTCAATCCATTTGTGCGGTATGCTGGAATTATCTGCTTAGGTCGATAACATCAAATCGACCTCGACGAGATTCGAACCTACGTTAAATGGTAAGAAATTAATGAGACTAGAAAGCCCCAAATCATCATTCTTATTAAAACTATAAACACTTACTGCATTAGTCATACAAACGTTTGGTAGTTCTCAATTTCTGCTTTATTTGTCCATTAAGTTAACCCATTGATTCCCAAAAGATACGGCGAGCCTCATAGGCGCGGCGGAAGAGGATAGCAGGTGAGGCGGAATGATTGAAAGACAATTAAAGATGTAGAATACGTTTAAAAAAATTCATGTGCCAAAAATAAATATGATTTCAATATTTAAAATATTATTATGGATTACTTTTAATTGCATGCATGAGTCCAAGTATAAATATTAATAAATAATTACTGACTGATTTTATCATTGTGATATTTTGCATTATATCAAATATTAAGAATATAGTATTTAGGCTCCGCAAATTGGAGGAGAGAGTTATCAATGATAATTTTCTGACTTAAAATCTGCGGTTATCTCCCTTTAAACCTCGCTCTCTGTTTTTTATTTTTAAATTTGGCGAGGCGCGAGCAAATTTTCATTCCGAAAATGCGATTCAGACAAAAAAGAGTCTGGGAACCATTGAACTAAACTAATGTCTGTTAACACAACCCTGAAAAAATGCTTCAAACTTGATAGTTCAACAAATATCTAAATGATAAAATATTTTTTATTTGATAAGTACATTCTTGTGCTAACGTTTCAGCACCTAAACGTTGGAAGATCTTCCACTTGATAAGAGAATTCCTGGATGAAAGAACTTTCCATTTAGGTTTACAAGATATAGCGTACCCTAAAAGAGAACCTTAGGGCACTGGTTGAAGTCTTAGATTATGATTCTTTTCTGGAAATAAGAGTATCCAGTGACTAAAATGCATCTCCTTTTCGTCCATTTTAAACTATTAATGGAAAAACGCTTCACAATCCACATGAAACATGAATTATGCTGAAATGTCACCATTCAGAATATTTCAATAATGTGTGAAAGGAAATTACATGTTCAAATACACACATACACACACATACACACACACATATCTATGTATATACATATATTGTCTGTATTTAGGCAGCATTTTTTCCTTGATGCATATTTCATTAAATAATATAGACAAGTGTTGTCTATTTATTTTATGTGAATTCTTTTCATATCGTCTGATGAGCTTAATAACATTATCATTAAAAGAAGAAAGAAAATCACAATATTGATACATATTTTTTTAATTCTATCTAAGCTTTCGGCTTACATAAGCCATGATAAAAGGTGGCAATTACATTACAATATATTAACCAATACACGGACAAAATAATAATGATAGTCTGTTTCTTTTTTGCATGAAAGATTTCCAAACAACGACAAATTCTTGTCCGAATAATGTAAATAGTATACATAATACCTCATCTGAGAAATATAGACAGATACTCGTCTTTTTATACGTTCTTGCCAAACCAGAGAATTTGCATATTGAGCAAGCAGCTAGACCCAATCTGACTAAATGACGCATGCACCTCATCATTCCAGCGCCGACGCTCGGACGGTTTACCTCACTAGCAATTCGTTCGTACCATACGCACATTTAGGCTACCTTACTCTAGCCCTCTGGGACATCCGAGGTAATTCTTCAGCACAATTATGTATATATTTTTAACATTTATTTTTAGGGTATACTCATATTCCAGCCGTCGCTCCGTTTATTTCTTAAACAGTATTTTTTTTCGTCTACCGATCTGAATATTCGAGAAATAGTATTAAAGGAAAATATTCGAACCTGCGTACCTCCCCTTCCACCCAGCGGAGGGAAACCGTTTTTAGATCCGACGTGCCCTAACCGACTCGGTAAAGAAGTATCTTTGTCGATCAAACATGGTTTGAAAAATGCCTTTAAGCGAAATCTATCTCGTCATAGATTCCTCGAAATTATATCTACTCAGTTTCGCATCCAAACGCAAACAAAGCAACTTTCTAAAGAAGTAATGGATATATATATATATGCGTGTGTATGTGTGAGTGGTGTGTGTGTATGTGTGTATGTGTGTGTGCATATGTGTGTGTGACATCAAGAATTTCGTAACCCATTAACATTGTAGATCGTACGGACACAAAATTAACTGCAGTCACAGCAGCAGTTGGTCGGTGTAGTGCAAGATATCCTGACGGAGCCCATCGCTCCTTAAGCTGTTTTTGAATTCATAGTTTTCCTTCATCTAGAGCGATTGCGACCTCAAGGGTAGAGAGCTCAGTCTATCTTGTTATTTAACTCAAAGCTGGAGGAATGAAACGGGAAAGCGAACGCAACGAACTTGGCTGGCCTATTTTCAGGAGTATTACACACACACAGACACACACACACACACACACATATATATATATATATATATATATATATATATATATATATAACTCCCACTGTTCCTCATATATATAATACCATTGTTCAGTTAAACTTAAAATCCATTAATTTTTGGAAGCTTCAACAAAACGCTTCATATTTCGTTGAGTTCAGAACGTCAATATTGCTTAAACGCAATATAATAATTTAATTAATATAATAATTTAATATCATTTAATATCATTTAATATAATTTGCAATTATTATTTATCTTATTTATTATATATATTATGATTATTATATTTCCCCTGCTGTTCATCTCGAGGTTCTTGACTAAATCCAAAAACGGATATGTAATGTGATATGTCCTGACCTGGCATCTCGTCTACAGTCACTTTCTCACAGACGTGATGTGGCTTCCCTCTATCTTTTCTATAAATATTTTCATGGCAACTGCTCTGACGAGCTACTTTCAATGGTGCCCCAGATGCATGAATTTAAGCGCGCTACGAGGCCTGCATCTCGGTCCCACCCTTTCACGGTTGAAATTGTTAAATGTAACCGCCTCTTCTACTCCAACAGCTTCTTATCTTGCACTTCCCGACATTGTAACTCCCTTCCTTTTAATTGCTTCCCTGATAGCTATAATCTTCAAATATCCAAATATAATGTCAAACGACATCTTCTGGTGCCTTGATCCTGATCCCCGTCCTTCTCTATATCCTTTCCTCAACCTCCCCCCCTCTTTACTCTTGTTCTCATTCTCTGTAACCCCTTGCGTGCTAGTGGCACTCTTGTTTTGCTTGGGGTGGAATGCTTAAAAAGAAAAAAGTTTCCTCTCCTCGTTCAATTTAATCTGATTATTAAAGTAGCCATTCTTCTATATAATTCTACCTTAGTCCCATAATGATTGTTCCAGCTATTCTATTAAATGTTTACGCAAATGGAACAATCGTTATGGGACAGAGATGGAAACTCCCTTCCTCTTACTTGCTTCTCTGATAGCTATAATCTTCAAATATTCAAATATAATGTCAATCAACATCTTCTGATGCCTTGATCTTGATCCTTGTCCTACTCCATATACTTTCCTCAAGCACCTCTCTTTACTCTTGTTCTCACTCTATGTAACCCCTTGTGTGCTAGTGGCACTCCCACCTTGACTGGGGTGAAATGCTTAAAAAAAGTTATATATGTATTGTTTATTATTATTTTTTAAACGTTTTCCACATATTTTTTTCTGTATTTGTATTTATTTGTTTTTGTACAACTGAAGATCATTTGTCTAATTTTACCTTTTTTTACTTTCTGTTTTTGCTTATCTAAAGTTATTTATCAACTTTGCATTTTATATTCTCGTTCATTTTTTATCAATTGATAGCTTAGGTATTAGTATTGTCAAAAAGGTAGAATAAATTATTTTATTGTATGTTAAATAATGACTTCATAATCTTTGAGTATTTTAGGCTTAAATCTTGATTTATATTTTCATTTTGTTGTTTTTACTATCTTTTTCTAAAATTAACGATTTCGATATTTCTGTATATATTTTTGCACTTTTTCGTAATTAGTCTTACTCTTTAGTGTTTTTGTTTATCCACATTATATATATTAAAAAAAAAGGGAAACATTAATTTTTTTGAGCTTCTAAAATATGTAATGTATATAATGTTTTTATACATACATTTATATCTTCCCGAGGGTGATAGTGGCTACAAAGTCCCCAATATCTATAAAATACTTCCGTGGCATCTAGCAACTAAGTCCACCTCCAAACCGGAGAATGGGCTAAGGCGGAAAACTGGCGCCTCATAACCAGCACATTCGACAGCCCAGGAAGTTAGTCCATCTCGTTGAAGAAAAATCCTGATTTTAAACCTCCACTTCTTTGCGGTCATATCCAAAACACGGAAAAGGCAATGGTAATAGAAGTAAACCCAGAAAGAAAACCAGAAGTACAGTCCAGAAGGCAGTTGGCTGCCAACACTGAGAACTTTCCGGCTACTCTTACAAACAAGTCGCCTCCAAATATAATGCCCCGTATTCCTTTGGATCTTGTCATGGTCGAGAGGGGGACCATGTAGTCTGAGTAGTGCATGACCTCCAGACACCATTGTCTAAGCCTCAGCCCTGGAGACGTCCCTCCAGTTTCACCACCAAAGGAATGAATTTTGACCAAACAGGGTGCTACCTTTATCTAGCGAGATAAACGGATGTCTACAATATATATATATATATATATATATATGATGTCAGCGTTATTTTCATTTTTGCGTAATTTAGACGACAATTTATCCATCGAACCCTGTATATATACGACGATTTATCCATCGCACCGTGTGTGTGTGTGTGTGTATATATATATATATATATATATATATATATATATATATATAGGGTGCGATGGATAAATAGTCGTCTAAATTGCGCAAAAATGAAAATAACGCTGACATCATATTTTAACAGGTATATTTACCAAAATTACACAAAAATATCTTGAAATACTAAAAAGTAAATTTATTCAATAAAATCGCCATTCGTTTCAAGCACGAATTGCAGACGACTTCGCAATCTCCTGCAATTCTTCAGAACGGTCTCCTTATTTAAGTTGGTGAATGCCGACATAATCCTTGACTTCCGTTTATCTTTGGTGTTACAAGGGAGTTTCTTTGTCTCTCACTCAACTCTGCCCAACGCATAATAATCAAAGGTTTTCAGTCTGGGTAGTTCGGTGGCCAGATGTAAGGAGTGATGTGTCGATCAGTTATCATTGGGTTCTCCTGCTTGTGTGGCATGGTGCTGAGTCCTTTTGCCAGATATAGGGTCTTCCAGCGGTCATCTCTTGTCTCAGGGCAGCACTACCTCCTCAAGTCACTTGATGTCACCAACAAATTCGGGAGTTCTTTTCTGATCAGAGTGATTTTTTCAGAGCTGCCGTACCTTCGTAATCACCATTAGACTCATTCAACTCTTTCCGGATCCTCTGCACTGTCCTCAGATTGAAACCCAAACACTCTGAAATGTTCGTATTGGAGCTTCCGGCGCGAATGCCAAACAGTACAGCATGCAGTTTTCAAATTTCTGGCAGACAAAATTGCCTCATTGCATTTTTGTGTCAAATATGTTGTCCAATTAACCCTACTATACTGTGCAACCGACAAAATAAAAAAACAAGCAACGCGCATGCTCGAAATTAAAATTATAAAATTGCGACAATTTAGCCATCGCATCATGTTTATATATATATATATATATATATATATATATATATATTAAGAAAGATAAATAACATATGGAGTCAGAATCCACGGTTCTTAGCATTTACTTTTTTAAAAAGTGCTCAATACAACTTAGGGCTTTTGTAGTCATGTAAAATATTTTTTATTGTAATCTACTAGAATAATAATAATAATAATAATAATAATAATAATATATATATATATATATATATATATATATATATATATATATATATATATATATATATATGATATAAAAGGCTCAAACACTAATATTCCATGGTTATAATTTATTACATTGGAATGGTAATCACGATCCAATTCATCAGACCTAGAAACTCAAAAAGAAATTGGAAAATATAACTCCGGGTATAGAAAGTAAAATTTTAGTGAGAGTGTATGTGTGGGAGAGGGAAACAAGTGTGAGAGGGAAATGTATGAAAGCTTTAGAGAGAGGGTGTAATAGAAGAAAGAAGAACAGGAAGGCCTAAAGGTGAAGGTGGGGATTAAAATTTAACAGAGATAAGTTTTAAAGAGAGGAGTTAAATAACGGTTTAAATGAGTAAGATACAGATAAGTATGAATTATTTTTCGATGCATAATTCGCTACCGATTCGCTGACTTAAATTAAAATTAAAAAATATATTGACCACTAATATATATATATATATATATATATATATATATATATTGATATAGAAATATCATTTCATAGGACCTAATACATAAACTCTAATAGCAGCTTTTGATACATACAGAACAAGGAACCGTCAGTAACAGAGATTTATACAAAAAAACAGATTCCGATCTTGGACGTTATATTTTGGTCAAATGGCAAGTCAGATGATTCATCTTCTTTTTTGTATTTATTGGCTACCATAGATTTTAAGGACGCCATACTGTCTAACTTCCTCACCCGTTAAATGAAATTAAAAAAAAAGAACTCACGTATAAAGATCTATCAAAATGTCTGTTGATGACATGAAATATTAAGGCAAGTCACAGGCTCCAAGAATAGAACTCGCTAAGCACAAAAATTACTTATTATTGCTGATACATTCTGTTTACTAATTACTTATTCTGAGGATACCCAATTTTAAGCGATATTAAACTCACATCCGAAAACTGTTTTAAAAAGCAACTCGTTATACGAATTTTTCGCGCCTTTATCTGGACTCCTGCCTCCATGAATATTTTGGCTGATATATCTTCCGGCCTTCTTTAGGTGAATATCGTATCCGATATTTGCTGAGAACATCAGTTCCTTTGATCTTTTTAACAGACCAGAATCACGTGATTAGACGTCACGTTCTCGTGACAGGAGCGAGAACGATAAAAACGAGAGAGAGAGAGAGAGAGAGAGAGAGAGAGAGAGAGAGAGAGAGAGAGAGAGAGAGTCACTTTCCCAGCGCCGTAAGGTTGCCTCTCTGTGTCTTTTCTATAAACATTTTCATGGTAATTGTTTAGATGAGCTCTTCGCTATGGTACCTAGACTCTTTGAATTTAAGCGCAGTACTAGAATGGTGCCGAGAGCTCATCAATTGACAGTTTAGCTGGCTAGATGTAGCCCTAAATTCTATGCTAGCAGTTTCTTTTTCTCGTACCTCTTGCTTGTGGAACTCCCTTCAAGGTTCATGCTTTTCAGCCGACTTTAATATGCAAAAATTTAAATGCAATGTCAATCGCTACCTACTGATTATTCTTTCCTCTTCCCGCTAATTATTAATGTATCTGTCCCTAATTCTTTCACGCCTTGTCTTAGTGTATTTACTGCCTTGCATTGGGGTGATACTGATTTTTAAAAAATGAGTAAATTCGTATTCATATGTTTAAATTCTCATACGTGAAGACCTACTACTGATAATAAGGACTTAACAAAATATGTAATCGTTTTTCCTAACATGGGTAAACGCGTATTCATATATTTAAAGCTTTATATGCGAATACCTACTATTATCAAAATGAACTTAAAAAAAATATGCCATCGTTTTTAACAGCGTGTATGAATTAGCTCTTTATATCTTTCGACCTTTTGTCTTCAGCTGTAGTATATTCAAATCATTGCACTTACAACTGTTAACCAGTCCTACGCCTTTCTTCTTCTATGTGCCGTGTTCTTTCAAAGTGTAAGCGAATTCATTTTCTACCCATAAAACAATCAAACAATAACGGCCAGCCCCGTAATCCTTAAGTGCAAAATCAATTAACACTTTTCAAACCGATTGTGAACCAGAGAGAAAGAATACTCTCTCTCTCTCTCTCTCTCTCTCTATCTATCTATCTATTTGTGTATTCTTTCATGCACATTTCATTGAATACGACGGAGAAGGTGCTTTTATTTAGTTTTTTATCATCTGAAAAGAAAAAAAAAATTAGATCGCATGAGAAATTGTATAAAAAACTAAATAAAAGCACCTTGTCTGTCGCATTCAATGAAATGTGTGTGTGTGTGTATATATATATATGTTATGGATTTTATGCATACTTCATTCATTCGAAATCATTTGTAGCCGTTGATCTGAGAGAGCGGTTGTATATAGTTGGCTGTTTAGACACTTTTGAGCGAGTTTGATGCTATTCATGACATCCACATGAAAGTCTCGATCTGATGAGGTTTTTGAAGAAAAGAACTCTAGTTTTATTTATATGCATAGATATTTAAAAAAAGACATTTTCATTTCACAATAATATGAAAAGGAAAATTAAATAAAGATTATTCTTTAAGAATAATAGTGTGTTCCATATGAACCAAGGGGTCTGGATAAATACTACCGTGTATCGGATTTAATTTACCTGTCAGAGTTTTGCTGATTCTAATGTACAATTCGCTTTTTTTTCCGTTACAGTCATTGCTGGACGCCAAAGCACATCAACCAGTAATTAATCTATCGGATTTACCTGCTAATGAACCGCCTCATCCGTGTCCCCATCCGTGTCCCAATTCTGATTTTCGAACTAAGACTAAGCATCGAAAGTCTTTGAAGGCTCATTATCGGAAACTCGAAAGAGGTAAGTGTTTCAAGATGAAGGACTTGGCTTATTTACTATTTATTATGTTTTCTTAATTTCCTTAATTTATATGACGGCATTTTCGGTCGAATAACCCCGATCGTTGGTGCAAAAATAATGACGCAATAATGTCGTTTTTTGACGTATTTTTAACGTCAAAAAACGACATCATTACGTCATTATTTTTGCACCAACCTAATAAAAGCAAGCATGGTGAAAAGGAAACACAGAAATATCTTTGCATCGCAGTTGCTCATTTTTCATGGTTGATAGCATAAACTGTTCTGTCATAAAAGCCTATTTCTAGACACGACAAAAAAATTAACCATATTTTTTACTTCTTTATATGCCGTGTCCCCTCGAGACGTAGGCGATCATGGTTCTCCACAACTTCCTGTCCCTTGTAGCACTTAATAAGTTTTCTTTTTTATTTCTCCCAAACCCTGTTCTAGCATTCATATACTCAAGTCCATCAAGTATGTTGCGCGCCGCTTTCCTTTGTCCCTTTTTCCTTCGATCTGTCCTGTGAGTATCAGATTTTCCAAGCACCTCTTTCTCATGACGTGAACCAGAAATTTCAACTGCATCTTCGTGATATTAAGTATAAGTTTACTTTTTGTTTTCCATTTAAAATAGAAGATAGACAATTTTATATTAAGATTAAACGTTTTATTTTTGGATTAATTGACAGAAAATATAATAATTTTGATTGTTGATTTTTGTTTTATGGTCTTAGTGACTATTGTACAACACTTACCATTTTTTAAAATGTATAATTACAATATATCTTTCTCGTAAAAAGGTAAAAACATTTCCCTGCCACCCCTGGTCCATAACTCGACAGAACCGAACAGCAGCTGTACAGCTAGTCCCCCTTCTAGTCCCAGGATTGTCGGAAAAGATTCCAAAACCGGGACGCTTTTTCCAACGATAATCCAAAAGCCAGTTCTGGAGGAACCGAATCCAAATCCCAAGATTTGTCGGATGCCAATGTTACCTTTCATCCAAACGCCTATGAACGTTGTACCTGCTCCTCCAACAACCGCTGTTGAAAACGATGAAGGTGAAAATAACTTTTTCGAAATTTCTTTCTGAACGCTGTTTTTTTTTCCTAAGCTAGTAGTAGATAAAAGTTTGATAGCAAATATCTTAAACTTTGTGTAAAAAAAACTCTAACGAGAAAAATCAAAGTTGATGTAAGTAAAAAAATTCATATTAAAATTAAAAGTTTTATTATTGGCTTAATTGACAACCCCCCCCCCAAAAAAAAAACAAGCAAAAAAAAAAACAAACAAACAAACAAAAAAAAAAGACGATTTTATCTCTCTGAATTACTGAAATTAAGAATTATCCTTATTTAAATTAATCAAAATCAGTCTATTTTCCTTATCTTTGTTGTTATTATCAAAACATTCGGTCATTTCGCCCTCCAGCCTTCTTCAGGTGCCTGTCGATCTGAGGAAACCTTCAAGGAGTTTTGAACTGAACACTTTATTTAATCCATGGGGATAGATTGTTCTCGCCCCGCTGATTATGACATCTTGTCTTGCAGAAGCAGAAACAAGAAATGAGAAGCCATAGAAAGGGACACTGAGGCGCAAACATTGGGGTGGCGTTAGGCGTGATAAGCGGCAGCTATGTTAGTTGTAGGCAGGTTAGATTTAAGGCTAAAGTTCTAAACTCCAGATTGTCCCACAGGACAATAGCCTAGTGAATTAAAGCGCTGATTCGTGAAATTGGTGAAAATTAATCGTGAGTTCAATCCCTGTGCCAGGTAGTATAGACTTAGGCTCAGTGGAAACAGGGCGAGCAATAAGTAAGTAGTAATAAATGAAAATCTAGATATGGACAGTATAAGGAGAAGAAATAACTAAATAAAGTGATCAATTAGAAATTCTTTGAAGGTTACCCGAATCTACAAGCAGCTGAAGAAGAGAGCACAACCGCCGAAACTTTGTGATAACAACAAAGACGAGAACAATAATTCAATGTAAATAATCTGTTTTTCATTTTTTTGTGATGAGCAATTGTAAATGGATTAAATTAGATCTTGTTATAGATACAACGTTTCGGCCAAGGACTCTCTTTTCATCTTCATTTTTGCATTTATAGTAATCAAAATGAGAAAAATAATTCGAATAAACAGAATATGTCTAAGTACGAGTCAAAAAGTAATGTAATTTGTTTTATTATATAAGAAATAAGGAAGACAGTCAAACATATCGTACATCCAGATACAGCTATACATCACAATTGCACATCCCTCCTTCTGAACATAGTCACCACCTCTTTAATGAGGGAATGAGGGAATGTGTTCCAGCTCTGTAAAAACTCTTCTGGCTGATGATATAGTCAATTCTTTGCAGCAGTTTTCCACCCCAATGTTTGCGCCTCAGTGTCTCTTTCACTGGACCAAAGAAAGGGAATCCATCGGCAGCAAATAACTCGATTACTGTTCTTTGTTTCGAGGTACACATTTTCATATCAGCTCATTCAATTATATATCTTAAAAAATAAAACAAAAATAGATCATTAAACATAAAGAGTGTGCGCGGCTTTACACCTGACAGCAAATTTCGAATAATACCATTGAGAAAAATATTATCTCTTATGACAAAGGTTGCATTACGTTTTGACTCACCTTCATGCACTAACAAAGGTAACATAATCAAACAAGAGGTATATAAATACCGGATATAGCTTATATGGCACATAGACGTGTAAAGATCTAGGAAGAATGTGTTGAAGCCAATATCCGAAGTACTTCTAAATTTGGTACTCGATATCCAAGTTTTTGCCTGTACTCGCATTGATAGAAATTATACAATTAATTTAGACACTGAGATGGAGAAGAGGTACCTTTAGCGAGGAAGAAAGGCGAAGTAGTACCACTTACTGAAAAGTAGTACCCCTAAGCGAAAAGAAAAATATTTTTTCAGCCAAATGAAAATTGCGTAATTAAAAAATTCGTTAAGATAACTTTTCACCAGGATTACCTATCGTAGAGTAATGGTTAACAATGGTAAACCATTTATTTTTTTAGTGAGTTCGATACTCCTTAGGGATCGTTCTGGGTTACAAACTAATATACACTTATTTGGTAGGGTAGTTGCGTCGTTCTTCTGGAGTATGTGTTGGAACTCAGAAAAAAGCTCAGATAAAAGTCCCTAGATGGGCACACACTCCCACTAGGGATTGATAGAACACGATTTGAATATAGCCATATTTCTTCTGGTGCCAATGTTTGCTGTTCGAGGCCAGGTGAGAGCCTACATTTTCAAGCTAGTTGGACCCCAGTCAACGATGGATTAATAGAACACGATTTGAATATAGACATATTTCTTCTGGTGCCAATGTTTGCTGTTCGAGGCCAGGTGAGAGCCTACATTTTCAAGCTAGTTGGACCCCAGTCAACGAGGGATTGATAGAACACGATTTGAATATAGCCATATTTCTTCTGCTGCCAATGTTTGCTGTTCGAGGCCAGGTGAGAGCCTACATTTTCAAGCTAGTTGGACCCCAGTCAACGATGGATTGATAGAACACGATTTGAATATAGACATATTTCTTCTGGTGCCAATGTTTGCTGTTCGAGGCCAGGTGAGAGCCTACATTTTCAAGCTAGTTGGACCCCAGTCAACGATGGATTGATAGAACACGATTTGAATATAGACATATTTCTTCTGGTGCCAATGTTTGCTGTTCGAGGCCAGGTGAGAGCCTACATTTTCAAGCTAGTTGGACCCCAGTCAACGAGGGATTGATAGAACACGATTTGAATATAGACATATTTCTTCTGGTGCCAATATTTGCTGTTCGAGGCCAGGTGAGAGCCTACATTTTCAAGCTAGTTGGACCCCAGTCAACGATGGATTGATAGAACACGATTTGAATATAGACATATTTCTTCTGGTGCCAATGTTTGCTGTTCGAGGCCAGGTGAGAGCCTACATTTTCAAGCTAGTTGGACCCCAGTCAACGATGGATTGATAGAACACGATTTGAATATAGCCATATTTCTTCTGGTGCCAATGTTCGCTGTTCGAGGCCAGGTGAGAGCCTACATTTTCAAGCTAGTTGGACCCCAGTCAACGAGGGATTGATAGAACACGATTTGAATATAGACATATTTCTTCTGGTGCCAATGTTTGCTGTTCGAGCCCAGGTGAGAGCCTACATTTTCAAGCTAGTTGGACCCCAGTCAACGATGGATTGATAGAACACGATTTGAATATAGACATATTTCTTCTGGTGCCAATGTTTGCTGTTCGAGGCCAGGTGAGAGCCTACATTTTCAAGCTAGTTGGACCCCAGTCAACGAGGGATTGATAGAATACGATTTGAATATAGACATATTTCTTCTGGTGCCAATGTTTGCTGTTCGAGGCCAGGTGAGAGCCTACATTTTCAAGCTAGTTGGACCCCAGTCAACGAGGGATTGATAGAACACGATTTGAATATAGACATATTTCTTCTGGTGCCAATGTTTGCTGTTCGAGGCCAGGTGAGAGCCTACATTTTCAAGCTAGTTGGACCCCAGTCAACGATGGATTGATAGAACACGATTTGAATATAGACATATTTCTTCTGGTGCCAATGTTTGCTGTTCGAGGCCAGGTGAGAGCCTACATTTTCAAGCTAGTTGGACCCCAGTCAACGAGGGATTGATAGAACACGATTTGAATATAGACATATTTCTTCTGGTGCCAATGTTTGCTGTTCGAGGCCAGGTGAGAGCCTACATTTTCAAGCTAGTTGGACCCCAGTCAACGAGGGATTGATAGAACACGATTTGAACATAGCCATATTTCTTCTGGTGCCAATGTTTGCTGTTCGAGGCCAGGTGAGAGCCTACATTTTCAAGCTAGTTGGACCCCCGTCAACGATGGATTGATAGAACACGATTTGAATATAGACATATTTCTTCTGGTGCCAATGTTTGCTGTTCGAGGCCAGGTGAGAGCCTACATTTTCAAGCTAGTTGGACCCCAGTCAACGAGGGATTGATAGAACACGATTTGAATATAGCCATATTTCTTCTGGTGCCAATGTTTGCTGTTCGAGGCCAGGTGAGAGCCTACATTTTCAAGCTAGTTGGACCCCAGTCAACGATGGATTGATAGAACACGATTTGAATATAGACATATTTCTTCTGGTGCCAATGTTTGCTGTTCGAAGCCAGGTGAGAGCCTACATTTTCAAGCTAGTTGGACCCCAGTCAACGATGGATTGATAGAACACGATTTGAATATAGACATATTTCTTCTGGTGCCAATGTTTGCTGTTCGAGGCCAGGTGAGAGCCTACATTTTCAAGCTAGTTGGACCCCAGTCAACGATGGATTGATAGAACACGATTTGAATATAGCCATATTTATCTGGTGCCAATGTTCGCTGTTCGAGGCCAGGTGAGAGCCTACATTTTCAAGCTAGTTGGACCCCAGTCAACGAGGGATTGATAGAACACGATTTGAATATAGACATATTTCTTCTGGTGCCAATGTTTGCTGTTCGAGGCCAGGTGAGAGCCTACATTTTCAAGCTAGTTGGACCCCAGTCAACGATGGATTGATAGAACACGATTTGAATATAGACATATTTCTTCTGGTGCCAATGTTTGCTGTTCGAGGCCAGGTGAGAGCCTACATTTTCAAGCTAGTTGGACCCCAGTCAACGATGGATTAATAGAACACGATTTGAATATAGACATATTTCTTCTGGTGCCAATGTTTGCTGTTCGAGGCCAGGTGAGAGCCTACATTTTCAAGCTAGTTGGACCCCAGTCAACGAGGGATTGATAGAACACGATTTGAATATAGACATATTTCTTCTGGTGCCAATGTTTGCTGTTCGAGGCCAGGTGAGAGCCTACATTTTCAAGCTAGTTGGACCCCAGTCAACGATGGATTGATAGAACACGATTTGAATATAGACATATTTCTTCTGGTGCCAATGTTTGCTGTTCGAGGCCAGGTGAGAGCCTACATTTTCAAGCTAGTTGGACCCCAGTCAACGATGGATTGATAGAACACGATTTGAATATAGACATATTTCTTCTGGTGCCAATGTTTGCTGTTCGAGGCCAGGTGAGAGCCTACATTTTCAAGCTAGTTGGACCCCAGTCAACGAGGGATTGATAGAACACGATTTGAATATAGACATATTTCTTCTGGTGCCAATGTTTGCTGTTCGAGGCCAGGTGAGAGCCTACATTTTCTAGCTAGTTGGACCCCAGTCAACGAGGGATTGATAGAACACGATTTGAATATAGCCATATTTCTTCTGGTGCCAATGTTTGCTGTTCGAGGTCAGGTGAGAGCCTACATTTTCAAGCTAGTTGGACCCCAGTCAACGATGGATTGATAGAACACGATTTGAATATAGACATATTTCTTCTGGTGCCAATGTTTGCTGTTCGAGGCCAGGTGAGAGCCTACATTTTCAAGCTAGTTGGACCCCAGTCAACGAGGGATTGATAGAACATGATTTGAATATAGCCATATTTCTTCTGCTGCCAATGTTTGCTGTTCGAGGCCAGGTGAGAGCCTACATTTTCAAGCTAGTTGGACCCCAGTCAACGAGGGATTGATAGAACACGATTTGAAAATAGACATATTTCTTCTGGTGCCAATGTTTGCTGTTCGAGGCCAGGTGAGAGCCTACATTTTCAAGCTAGTTGGACCCCAGTCAACGATGGATTGATAGAACACGATTTGAATATAGACATATTTCTTCTGCTGCCAATGTTTGCTGTTCGAGGCCAGGTGAGAGCCTACATTTTCAAGCTAGTTGGACCCCAGTCAACGAGGGATTGATAGAACACGATTTGAAAATAGACATATTTCTTCTGGTGCCAATGTTTGCTGTTCGAGGCCAGGTGAGAGCCTACATTTTCAAGCTAGTTGGACCCCAGTCAACGATGGATTGATAGAACACGATTTGAATATAGACATATTTCTTCTGGTGCCAATGTTTGCTGTTCGAGGCCAGGTGAGAGCCTACATTTTCAAGCTAGTTGGACCCCAGTCAACGAGGGATTGATAGAACACGATTTGAATATAGACATATTTCTTCTGGTGCCAATGTTCGCTGTTCGAGCCCAGATGAGAGCCTAAATTTTCAAGCTAGTTGGTCCCAAAACAACTAGGGATTAATAGAACAGGGTTTGAATATAGACATATTTCTTCTGGTGCCAATGTTCGCTGTTCGAGGCCAGGTGAGAGCCTACATTTTCAAGCTAGTTGGACCCCAGTCAACGAGGGATTGATAGAACACGATTTGAATATAGACATATTTCTTCTGGTGCCAATGTTTGCTGTTCGAGGCCAGGCGAGAGCCTACATTTTCAAGCTAGTTGGACCCCAGTCAACGAGGGATTGATAGAACACGATTTGAATATAGACATATTTCTTCTGGTGCCAATGTTTGCTGTTCGAGGCCAGGTGAGAGCCTACATTTTCAAGCTAGTTGGACCCCAGTCAACGATGGATTGATAGAACACGATTTGAATATAGACATATTTCTTCTGGTGCTAATGTTTGCTGTTCGAGGCCAGGTGAGAGCCTACATTTTCAAGCTAGTTGGACCCCAGTCAACGAGGGATTGATAGAACACGATTTGAATATAGACATATTTCTTCTGGTGCCAATGTTTGCTGTTCGAGGCCAGGTGAGAGCCTACATTTTCAAGCTAGTTGGACCCCAGTCAACGAGGGATTGATAGAACACGATTTGAATATAGCCATATTTCTTCTGGTGCCAATGTTCGCTGTTCGAGCCCAGATGAGAGCCTAAATTTTCAAGCTAGTTGGTCCCAAAACAACTAGGGATTAATAGAACACGGTTTGAATATCGACATATTTCTTCTGGTGCCAATGTTTTCTCTTCGTGCCCAGATGCGGGTCTTAATTTTCAAGCTAGGTGGACGCTAACCCACTAGACATTGATAATAGGTTGGTGCAAAAATAATATCGTTTTTTGACGTATTTTTTAACGTCAAAAACGATATTATTTTTGCAACAACCTAATAGAACACGATTGCAACATAGACATATTTCTTTTTGGGCCATTGGTCTATGTTCGAGTTCAGTTAAAAACTTTGATTTTCAAGCTAGGTAGCCCCTACCGTCCCTGAGCCATTGTAGAACACGGTTTGAATAAAGGAAAATTCGATCAATTTCTCAATGAATAAAACGCTTTTTTCTGCAGATGCTGTGAATTTTGCCGATCATCTCCCTCTTGTGCCGACAGTGAATATCGAACCCCCAACACGACAGAACTCATCTATATCGGGAACCATAGGGCAAAATAGATTGGAGAATCAAAAAGAATATAAAACATCTGAAGGTTCATATTTGTTCTTATCTTTTATTATTGAAGCGTTGAGCGCACATTTTCTCGGTAAAAACAACTTTCAGTCTCCTATCGCTGATCTGTGTATTTTTAGTTTTGCTTATAATAAAATGTATGCCAGAGCACGTTTGCTACAGGTAGGATGTAACCTAGTACCACTTGCTGCGTATTCGAGTCATCGGCGACTAAACTGGTTCCCCCACCAGGCTTTTTATGGTGAGGAGTATTGATAGACACCCAGTATGATTAAAAAAAACGGTCAAGAGAGGAATGAATATTTATGTAGAGTCAACAGACTTCTCGCAGAATGGGGTCCACATCTATGTATACACAGTGATAAGACGGCATCACTAGGCAAGGGGCTTCCACCCGAAGAAATCAACAGCGTTCAAGTTCGATGACATCGGTTGTAGTTTGACTTGGAGAAGGATAGGTTCCGCCAGATCTAATTAGCCAAGACACGTTATGCATGAATGAATATCTTTTCGGTTTTCAACCGAGATATGAGGAAGTAACTGGCCAGGTGCTGAGCTGCGTAGCAACACTACCATCACATCCGATTATTCGATTGATAATGACGATCATAAAATATAAATGAAACACTTGTCACTGACATGAGATCCTTGTTCTCATCTCGAAAGCCATTGATGATGAACACAATCTAAAGAGGACCGTCAGGACATCTTCAGGCGTTTTCACAGTGCAATGTTAAAATTATTTTAATATTCATTTTTGAATTAGTATTTGTTATACAAAGTACATGTCCTTTTTCATCATTAGGCTACGTACTTATTGATATACCCGAACATAAAGCTTAGCTTTGTCTGACACAGGGTCATTGGGGTTCGCTTTTACTAAAATTGTAATGATCTACGGAATTACACCCTTTTAGTCTCAAATTAAAAAATCTCAACTTCAAATTAAAAAAGAAACTTTGATTGCCTTAATTAATTAGTCATCATTTTGGGTGTCTAATGACCTATTTAGCTTTAAAAGCAATTCTCTTACCCCCCCTCCCTCAGACTTGCAGCAAGTTTGTTCATAATTACCCTGCTTAATACAAGAATTCTGAATAGGGTGTTCGGAATTACAAGACAAGCAGCGATGAAGAGTCATTTAATATGAAAGGATTATAAGAAAGAATTCTAAAAGACCAATAACTATATTGATAATGATCTTAAAAGAATGATACTTGCAGCAAATGAGAATGAAGACTGGAAAGTAGTATCTATTACTAAAGGAATTGCAGAACATGCAGCCTATGGCTGGATACGGAAAAGTATTTATACTACCACTACAAGCAAGCCGAGGGGATGAAGTGGATTCAAGAATTTTTTACCTCACCACATAGGACTCATGTTGAATTGGTTAAGTAATCATCTCCTGAGTCTGTCTATATTTCTGAGATGAGGTATTATGTACAGTATTTACATTAGTCGGACTATTGTCCTCATCTTTGTCGCCATATTTATCACAACGTTTCGGCCTTCTTCAGCTGGTTGGAATTTTGAACTGAACCCTTTATTTCGATCACTGGAGTAGACTGTTCTAGTTCCACGTGCCATGTTTGATGGATGTCAGTTATCAGTTATCTCCTGCTAATTTTCCCTCTGAAAGTTCTCCACTGCCTTAACCGGGTATTGAACTCACACTCTTTATCCAGTGTGCCATGTGTCCTTGAGGACATCTGGGTATAAATTTCTGGGTATTATAAACCTAATGTTTTCAGCAACCATTTTTACCAGTGCTCATATTGCAATTTTGCTGTTATCATTGCATGTTTTTACCAGAGCTCATATTGCAACTTTGTTATCATTGCTTTTCTCTGGCACTCCTTATTACTGGTTCCCATATTGTATTTATTTCTATGCTTGGTCGGCTCAGGAGATTTTTGTGGCCTAGCATATGTGCTGATTCCTTAAGTTTACGAATTTTCCAATGGTGTTCCCTGTCTATGATCTCAACACGATCTCACAGGGGACGGTGATCTCCCTTCTCTCTCCATATGTGGTCAGCCACGCCTGATTTTTCTACTTCCCCTCGCGTTACAGCTTTCTGGTGTTCTTGAAGCCTTACCTTGAGGAGGCCTTTATATTCCTTTCCGCAGCTGCACGGGATAGCGTACACACAGTCTTTAGTCATGTTCTCCTCTATGGGGGGGTCTCACTCGAGAGATATATCTGCGAAGTGTTGTAACGCTTTTGAAGGTTGTCCTGATGTTATATGGACCGCAGATCCTTTGTATTTTCTCTGATAACCCCTTCACATAAGGCAGGCAGACTGTTTTCTGAGTGTTGTGTCCTCCTCCTCCTCTTGTACCCGCCTATCCCAGTTTTTTGGGGCTGCTGCCATGTACCCAGGGTAGTTGTTACGTTGTAGGGTACTATTTATACTGACCAATTCCTTATCTAACGTCTCTGGGTCGCCACTTATGACTTTTGCTCAGTGTTGTAAGCAACGGACGATCCCTTTCTTTACGCTGTATGGGTGGTGGGAGTTGAAATTGAGGTACTGTCCGGTGAAAGTCGGTTTACGGTATACGGTATACGGATGTCTTGAACCCATGCTCTGTTCGAGATATTAGTACATCCAGGAATGGGAGTGTGTTGTTACTCTCTTTCTCCATTGGGAACTGTATCGAAGGTCTTATTGAGTTCAAATGGTCCAGTAGAACCTGGACATCTTCCCGGTGTGGCCAGAGTATGAAGGTGTCATCTACGTACCTTAACCATATAGTTGGCTTTAGAGATATAGATTCTAATGCCATTTCTTCAAAGTATTCCATGTATATATTCGCCATTGCTGGTGATAATGGCGATCCCATTGCTAAGCCCTCATCCTGTTGATATATGTGTGATCCCATTCCGAAGCGTGTTGTTTGTGTACAGAAAGTCAACATCTCCATCAGATTATCTATTGGAATACTGGTCCGTTCTTCTAGGGAAGAGTCAGAGGTCAATCTGTCTCTGACTACTGAGAGTGCCTCCTCCGTGGGTGAACAAACTCACCATGTCCAAGCTCACCATCTGGTTGGATAGGATGGGAGCATCTTTGATTATTTCCACGAAGTGGGCGGAGTTTCGGACATATGAAGGAAACTTTCCGATCAATGGGTCAATTATATCTACAAGGAAGCGACTCAGAGGGTGGCACACAGAGCCTTGGCAACTAACAATCGGCCTGAGCGGAATACCGTCTTTGTGAATCTTAGGGAGACCGTATATGCGAGGTAGCTTGGTGTAACGCTGCGATAACTGCCTATACATTTTGGGTGCGAAGTGTTCCTTGTTCTTGATTAGGATCTGTGACAGTTTGCGTTCCGTTTTCATAGTAGCATCCTTTTTCACTTTGCTGTAGCTACCATTGCTAATGAGGTCTTCCAGTTTTCTTGTATACTTTGATTTGTCCATCACTACAGTCACATTACCTTTGTCAGCCAGTAGAATGATGATGTTTTCGTTCCTCTGTAGGGATCCAATCACCAGCCTCTCTAGTTTTGTTATGTTAGACATGGGCGGCTTGGCTCTCTCCAAGGTCTGTCTCACTTTCCATCTCAGTTCATCCGCCTGAGCCTGAGGGATGTTCAAGGCCACCTCCTCGACTCTGGCAATGATGTCCAAGTATGGCACCCGCCTGATGGTTGTGGCGAAGTTGAGACCCTTATTCAATACTGACTCCTCAGAAGCACTCAGCTGATATTGGCTGATGTCAACATCAGTGAACTGCTTTCACTTTATTTCAAACAACACCTGTGTCTTTCTTGGATATTCCTTGTGAACACCGTAAAAACAAAATGCATTTCGTTTAATCGCTATAAACAAGTCGCTTGCTAACACCAGTGGATTTCATTATCGATTGTACATAAGCTGCTCACTTAATTCTGTTGCTTGGCGACTTGATGGTGGTAGGCCTTGAGATGACTTTCTTAAAAGCATCATATTGCTCTTCCAGGTTTTGTGGATTGTGATAGCAACACGTTTCTCTATAAGTTGTGCCCGAGTTAAGAGGGGATGATTACTTAACCAATTCAACATGTCCTATGTGGTGAGGTAAAAATTTCATGAATTGACTTCATCCCCGCGGCTTGCTTGTAGTCTAAATACTTTTACAACAGACAAATACTGCGAATGGTTGAAAAGATTTCTCAGAAGCATTTCGGAGAAAATGACAACGTTAGTTATTATCTGCGACAATGCGCCTCTTCATGTGGGTGTGAAGGAGGTAATAACTGACTGACATCCATCAAACATGGCACGTGGAACTAGAACAGTCTACCCCAGTGATCGAAATAAAGGGTTCAGTTCGAAATTCCAACCACCTGAAGAAGGCCGGAGCGTACAACGGCCGAAACGTTGTGACCAATACGGCGACAAAGATGAGGACAATAGTCCGACTAATGTAAATACTGTAATCATCTCCTCTTAACCCAGGCGCAACTTATAGAAAATCGTGTTACGTGTAATAATTGAACAAGACAAATTTATCGGCGCCATTAAACGGAGTGAGGGCAACGCTTGAACTGTTTAATTTCTAAATACCCGTCTGTGATTATATGTTCACACTCCTCCCGGTCTTTTGAATAGGAGTAGGCTTTTACTCCTTGTTTCCTGTTTAGAACTGGGTTTCTGCTTCTTTCCAAAGACATCTCATTTTCTTTCATTTCCAGTGGTCCCGAACATCTTAGTGGCATTATCACCTTGATTGGGGTGAATTGATTGAAAAATAGTGCTTGTTTCCAAATAAATACAGTATCTTTTCTCAATTATATTTTAATTTGAAATTAGACGTTTTTAATTTGAAGTTTAGCTTTTTTTAATTTGAAGTTCAGCTTTTTTTAAAATTTGAAATTCATTCTCTTTCACTACTAGTAGTGCTGAGCATATTAGTGGCATTATCACCTTGATTGGGGTGAATTGATTGAAAAATAGTGTTTGTTTGCAAACTAATACTGTATCTTTTCTCAATTATATTTTAATACGAAATTCGACGTTTTTAACTTGAAGTTGAGCTTTTTTCATTTGAAGTTGAGCTTTTTTTAATGTGAAATTCAGGAAATTAATTTGAGGGTAAAAATTGTCTAGTTATCTATAAACTACGACAGGCGCCCAGATTTGAACTTAAATCATTCGTATTTATATAGAAGTGGATCTAGAAATAATACCACGCTTTGATTATTTTAATTCTCGGTTTGTTGATGTTCGCACTGAGGTAAGGCTTTAAATCTTCCCATGAAAAATAATGATTTTTTTTACTTTCTTTGAAACAGTTTCTGATG
>OZ010598.1:12667329-12802329 GCA_963932145.1 Acanthosepion lycidas
AAATATAACACGAAAATACTTTTGAAAATATTCCAAGAAACAAAAAATCGCTTTGTATTTTGGTATTTCGAACTTTATTACATGCCTCGGTGTGGTTCTTTATTCACTCACAACATTTTGGCCGGTTGTATTTTCCGGCCTTTTTCTGTTGTGCTCGATAAGTCCATTATGATTAAGCCATTTATTCAGTCCACGGGGTTAATCAATGTTCAGTCCATGTTATTCTCAGCATCCTTCTGTAGAACCAAAATTATGCTACCTCAAGTCTTTTCTTAATCTGTAGGGAGATTGTCCGGCATCCACTGTCATACAGGATGACTGATATTATATAACAGTTCAGCATCTTTTTTGTTTGTTTTTGTTGCCTCAAGTCTCTTTATCTGTGAGGAGATTGTCCAGCATTCATTGCCATACAGGAGGACTGACATTACATAAAAGTTCAGTATGCTTTTCTTTGTAACAAAATTTCTGTTATCTTAACACTTTGCTTAGTCCTTGGAAAGCATCTTTCGCTATTCAAATTCACCTGCGTGTATCAGTGTCGCACTTTCCGACTTTCCAAATATTTCAATTATTGTACTTCTTTGATTTTCACATCTCCGATTTGTAATTTGCATGTTGGGCTTTCCCTTTTGCTAACAACCATATATTCTGTCTTCTTGCAGTTGATGTTTAGTCCTTTCTTCTAGCTTTCCCTCACTACTTTTTAAAACTCCTACAGAAGATAGCGAACGAAAGCGAGAAGAAAGGATTAAACATCAAGTGCAAAAAGACAGATTTCATGGTTATTAGCAAAAAGGATGAGCCCAAAAATGCGAATTTCAAATCGGAGATACCAAATGCAAACAAGTGGGGGAATTTAAATAACTGGGAAGTGTTCTAACAGAGGACGGATAGAGCGACTCTGAAATTCGAACGTGTATTGGGATAACCAAGGAAACATTCCAAAAGCTAAGCTGATTACTAAATATCAGGATACATGGCCCAATGGCTAAAAGCGTTGGAAGAAGAAGTAATCTTGTGATTTGATTCAGAGAGTTGTGAGTTCAATGCCTGGCTACAGCAGAGCTGAACAATAAATTGAAGAGTTTAGCTAAAAGGAAATAACTGATACTGGGATATCCAGAAGAGGCATGGCACGTGGAACTAAAACAATATATCCCGGTGAGCGAAATAAAGGGTTTGGTTCGAATTTTCAATCAACTTGAAGAAGGTCGGCGTACAACGGCCGAAACGTCATAATTATAGCAACTGTAGGAGTTATTGTAGTTTCTTTTCTATGTCTGCTATCAACATTGTGTCATTTATGAGGATCGTCCAGCATTCACTGCCATATAGGAGGCCCGGTATTAAATAACAACCTAGTACTATTTTCTTTGTTTCTAACAAATGTTTCCTGTAACTTAATACTTTGCTTAGATTTTAGAAGGCACCTTTTGCTATCCCTTTGGATTTCAGTGATGCATTTTCTGTCCTCTGTTAAAATACTTCCTAGATATTTAAGTTTTTGCATTTGCTTGATTTTGACACCACCAATTTGTAATTGACTTGTTGGGTTGTATCTTTTGCTGACAACCATTATTCTGTCTTACAAATGATGTTTTGTCTTTCATTTTGCACTCCTTTACTATATTTGAAAACTTATCTAAGTGTAGCCGGCTGGCGCCAACTGAGTACTTAGAACATCAGTATATGCATTGGTCACTATGCTGTGCATTCAACCTTCCTCACAAAGAGAACAGATCGGCACATAAACAACCCTAAAGTTGTACAGAATGACGAGGTTACCATCCTCTGGAATTTCTACTTTCAGACTGTTAGGGAATCCTGATAAATCGACCAGACATAATTGTGATAACTCATGTTGAAAACACTCGTCTTCTGAAAGATGTTGCAGTCCCAGCCGACACGACACATCGTTGACAATGTTTGAGTAACTAAGTAAATACAAAGACAGTGAGATAGAAATCAATAGAATGTGATACCTCAAGACAACAGCATTACCTGTTGTTACTGGGGCTTTGAGAATGATATTCAAAGGGCAAACAAATACATGAATCAAACCTTCTGATAAAAAGAATTGCTATCTTGTAAAATCTATGGTTGACACTTGGAAGTAACTCGTCACGCGTCCTGGGTAAGACGATAAACTACATCCAACAGCAAGGCCTCTGATCAAGAGGTTTTGAGGAGCTGGTGTTTTCAGGTCCACCCTTTTAATTGCTGACCCGGAGTGGTAGCACCTGTTAGGGTCGCAACTATGGGCAAATAGTTAACCACCAAACTGGGGTCGAAACACTATGAAAGTGTAAAAATAGGTTTTAATACCAGCAATAAATTCTTTGAAGGAAAAATTACCACTAATACATTTTTGAAAAAATATTACCATAAATTTACCAGCAATACATATTTGAAAAAAATCTTACCAGCAATAAAAATCTTGTCGGCATTCAATAATTATTGTAACCAAGTATATGGTTAAGAAATAAAAAAAGAAGAGGTTGTAGATAAATCGGGTATTAAACAGAAGAGTATTACACGACTTGGGAATGTGTGTCGGTTGACCAGCGTTCATTTTATATCACTGTTCCCCCGAGGCTTACTTTTCCTACTAACTTTATAGTAAGTGGAAGAGTCCACAATAGACTCACTAGAGGGAGGACACCACAACAATGACCCATTGAGGTTGATATGTCGTAAACCAAACCAAACTAGCAACTCGTCACACACAAAGCTAAGGCAAATTGGCTTCAGTCACTTTCCCAAAACCGTAACTGCGCATTTTCTGTAAGTATTTTCATGGCAATTGTTTTGATGAGCTTCACATTTTGCTACCTAGACTTTGTGAATTTAAGCGCAGTACTAGATTGGTGGCAAAGCCTCATCATATCTATTTCAATGGCTATAGATGTAACTGCTTTTGAAACTTGATTTTGAATTTTACTTCTGGCTTCTTGTTTTCCAGTCAACTTTGATTTTTAAAAATGCAATGTCAACCGTTAACTTCCATCTTCTTAATCCTAGTTCTTTTATTGTTCTTTCTCCTTAATAATGTCTTATTTTTCTCATATTGTCTTACACTCAGTAGCACCTTGCCTCTTAGAGGTTTTATTGCTTTGCTTGAGATGAAATGATGACTAAATAATAATAATAATAATAATAATGGTAATAATAATCATGATCCCTGTTGTAGTTGGAGCCCTCGGATTGGTCGGAAAAGATTCCAGTAGACTCACTGAAGGGATTCCTGGAAGCCCATGCCTTAAAGAAATACAAAAAAAATGTTCTCACGAGTACATCCCACATCTTGCGAATCTATTGATTATTATTTATCTATGTAAAATATGTGTGTTGTTCTTAATTTTTTTTTTTTTTAAAAAGGTCAGTGGAAAAATGTCATGATGCCATTTCTGACCTTAGGCCTCTGAGCGGGACCCGGAAAGAAATGTGTACACACCAGAAATCAAAGGAAATAAAACAACAACAACAATAATAATAATAATGATGATGATGCTGACGATGATGATATTAATAATAATAGTGGAGTACTAGATAGTCTACATGTATGCAAGAAATAAACTTTGGAATAAAGGTTTATCAAAAACGATAATATATCTGAAAAAAAGACAATTATTTTGTTCATTGCAGTTGTGAATGTCCCAGACATTAAAGGAAGTATTATTCAAGCACCTGGAGGAGAAATTATACATGTTGGTGGTTCGTTGGTTTATAAAAGAACAGTACTTCCTGAAATTCCATCAATTGCCAAAGAATCCGAAAAGATGGAAGATGAACTGAAAAGACGACAGAATGAACAGACAAGTAAAATGATTTTAAATATTAATTATATATTAGGTTGGTGCAAAAATAATATCGTTTTTTGACGTATTTTTTAACGTCAAAAAACGATATTATTTTTGCACCAACCTAATAAATATAAACAATACATAATAGGTTGGTGCAAAAATAATGACGTAATAATGTCGTTTTTTGACGTTGAAAAATACGTCTAAAAACGACATTATTACGCCATTATTTTTGCACCAAGCTAATACAGTATATATATATATATATATATATATATATATATATATATATATATATATATATATATATAATATAATTTCATAATAAGTTATGCATACAGAGTGATTGAAAAGTGACTCCCTATTTTATGTATGAATGGGCAGCCAGGAGTCCGTGCTTAACACCCTGTGACTTTTCTCTTTGGGGTTCGTTAAAAGAGTAAGTCTACTATAACAAATCTAGGCTTTGGAAGAACTTGAAGAGCGAATAAAAGAAGTTATGTCTTTCATACCACAAGAGTTCCTGGTGAAATCAGTTGACACGGTTTCTGGGTGACTCGAGAAGCTGATAGCGACATCTGGCGTGCATATTGAATTTTTAATAAAACCTCATGCTAAAAGCTTCCTTCTCATATCTATTAGGTTGGCGCAAAAATAATGACGTAGTAATATCGTTTTTTGACGTATTTTTTAACGTCAAAAAACGACATTATTACGTCATTATTTTTGCACCAACCTAATATTTCTTGTAAAAATTATAGTTAATACATAAATTATAAGTATTTTAAAATTGGGAGTTACTTTTAAATCATCCTGCATATAATATAAATATAATATTAAATGCAAAATGATAATAATCCATATAATATAATATTTAAATATAAATATAATATGATTATAATATACAATATAATATATAACGTTAATTATTTTGACTAATGAATGCATCATGCTGTATATATGCAGAATTTTTATGATGGCTCTAGGGTAGGCGCCATCACTACTTTCGCTCCATTTCCAGATCCTAGATTCTGTTTTTGGAAAGGTTTAGTTTGAGTCCCGGTTTTATTGGAAGATAAATAAAATGAGCTTTGAAGTAAAGATCTTAAAAAAATAAAAAAAATAAATAAAAAATAATTCAAAAACAAAACGAAAAGTGCATTTAATAAGCATTAATAATTTTTGTCTGATTTTTTTCTTAGGGTGGCCGACCGCACTTCCAGACATTGGCGATCATTTTCCAACTGAGACTGCAGAAGTAGAAATGGGATCAGAATTAAGAACTTTACCCAACGAAAGAGGTGTGAATTTTTGTCTTCATGAAAATATTTACTTAACCCTTTCATTGTTCAGTATCTGTCTATATTTCTGAGATGAAGTATTATGTAGACTATTTACATTATTTGGACTATTGTCCTCATCTTTGTCGCCATATTTATTACAACGTTTCGGCCTTTCAGTATCTGTCTATATTTCTGAGATGAAGTATTATGGAGACTATTTACATTATTTGGACTATTGTCCTCATCTTTGTCGCCATATTTATTACAACGTTTCGGCCTTTCAGTATCTGTCTATATTTCTGAGATGAAGTATTATGGAGACTATTTACATTATTTGGACTATTGTCCTCATCTTTGTCGCCATATTTATTACAACGTTTCGGCCTTTCAGTATCTGTCTATATTTCTGAGATGAAGTATTATGTAGACTATTTACATTATTTGGACTATTGTCCTCATCTTTGTCGCCATATTTATTACAACGTTTCGGCCTTTCAGTATCTGTCTATATTTCTGAGATGAAGTATTATGGAGACTATTTACATTATTTGGACTATTGTCCTCATCTTTGTCGCCATATTTATTACAACGTTTCGGCCGTTGAACTCTCCGGCCTTCTTCAGGTGGCTGGAATGTCGAACTGAACCCTTTATTTCGCTCACTGGGGTAGACTGTTCTAGTTCCACGTACCATGTTTGATGGATGTCAGTTATCAGTTATCTCCTGTTAATTTCCCTCTGAAAGTTCTCCACTGCCTTAACCGGGTATTGAACTCACACTCTTTCGGTCCTGTCAGTGGATCTAACTAACGCCTTTATCCTCTGTGCCATGTGTCCGGTTAAGGCAGTGGAGAACTTGGAGAGGGGAATTTACAGGAGATAACTTTCGCAGTGAACGAAATAAAGGATTGAGTTCGACATTCCAACCACCTGAAGAAGGCCGGAGCGTACAACGACCGAAACGTTGTAATAAATATGGCGACAAAAATGAGGACAATAGTCCGAATAATGTAAATAGTGCCCTTTCATTGTTATTTACATTATTTACACACAAACTATTGTACTCATCTTTGTTGCTATTATTGCAAGGTTTCGGCCATTGTACCCTCTGGCCTTCTTCAGGCCTTGTCGGTCTGCGACAATAGCCTAGCGGATTAAAGCGTTTGTTGGTGAATTTGGTGATGTCGAAATTGTGAGTTCAATCCCTGTGCTGTGTAGTGCAGACTTAGAGTCAGTGGTTACGGGGTGAACAATAACCGAGCAATAAAATAAGATTTCACTCTCGATTGACAGCAAAATGAGAACATACACTGCTGTAGATGTAATAAAGTGTTCAGTTCAATATTCTCTGGAGATTGCCCGCACTGACAAGCACCTGAAGAAGGAGTCAGGGAAACGAGGGCAATAGTCCGAATGTAAATAATGATAACTCCGTTCATTGTTATCTTTAACTGTATTGCACTTCTCATCTCGAGAACTTTCTTGCTTTCTTGTCAACTTCGATCTTCAAAAATGTAAATGCAACATCAATCGTCATCTTCTGTCTCCTTTATTCCTATTTTGTTATTGTTCTTATGTTTTATCAGTTTCTTTCACGCTCAATAAACCCTTGCGTGGTAGTGGCTTTATCACCTTGCTTGGGGCGAAAGGATTAGAAAAATATTCACATGAATTATTCGCAAAGGTAGACACAGGTACAAAGATTGGGTTAATAATAATTTAATTAGTGTAGCTTAGATGTGGCACAAGGCCAATAGGATGGAGCACTCAGTGAGGATCGAACTTCCTATTCAGTAGAAATTGACCTAGCGAAACAAATTTGTTAACCATTACACCAGGCTGAGATGCTTAAAGACAGTGTTAATATAAGCAACAGTATTATTAGAAGAAGAAGGAATAGTAGAAAAACAAGAGGAATGGGAAGAAAAGGAGAATAAAGGAAAAGAAAGAAAGAAAGAAAGAAAGAAAGAAGTATTTTATATGTTTCTGTCCATAATTTGATTGCAAACATAGAAATGAAGAAATAAACTGTCAAAAGAAAGAAAAAAGAAAGCAGCACACAAAAAGAAAGAAAGAAAAATCCTGAAAGGAACAAAGAAACACAAGAAAGAAAGAAGAAAGAGAGAAAGAAAGAAAACCTGAAAATGTAGAGGAGGAGAAGGAGGAAGAAGGGGAGGAAGGGAGAAATCTCGGGAGGGAAGTCGACGTAAGGAATGTTAGAGTTAGAAACGAGGAGGAAGAGGAAAAGAATAAAGAGGCTGGGAGACAAAAGGAGAATGCGTGTATGTGGGGGTGGTGGAGAGAGAGAGAGGGAGATGAAACGGACAGAGAAGAGAAGGTTGAACAAGAGGAATGAAAAGAAGTGTTCTCGAAGCAAAAGAAAGATTTCATGTGAAATAGCGAAAAAAAAAAGAATCTAGATATAGATGGTAATGGTAATATTCACCGTTTTCTTTGTAATACCAAGAGTAGGAGAGGGAGGAGGGGAGAGGAGGAGAGGGAGGAGGAGAGAGGAGTTAGAGGGGGAGAAGGAGGAGAGGAAGCGAAGAAGAGGGAGGAGGGAAGGAGAAAGGGGAAGGGAAGGAAGGAGAGGGAGGAGGGGAGGAAGAGGAAGGGTAGTTGAGGAGGAGGAGAGGGAGAAGGGGGAGGAGGAGGGGAGGAGAGGGAGAAGGGGGAGGAAAGAAAAATATGACAAGCAAATAATCTTTTATTATTCGAATGAGGCATATTTGGTATTTTAGAATTTCTCCATTTTGTATTCCTTAGAATTATAGATTATTTTCTGGTGTCGGAAACGCTTTTCCCGCCCCAAGAATAAAATTCGTGTCTTCGAGAGAGAATATTGCATGACTTAGAGGCCTACACCTCGTAGTGTTGTTATTCCAGCCTCTATTGTGACTTGGAAACAAATTGTTTTTCTCACGTTTTCGTTATCTTCATGCTAAGTTTGATGTTAATTAATTTATATAACTTCCATCAGTGAACAATAATATTTCTTGTGGGGTTAAAGTTCTGAGATTACTTTTTTTCATCTTCCTCCTCGTTTCTCATTCTCATCATTCCTTAGTTTTTCTATTACCTATTTTTTCTCTCCTTCCCTCCTTCTCTTCCCTCAAATCCTTCCCTCTCTCTCTCCCCCTCCCCTCCTCTCCCTTCCACCTCCTCCTCTTATTATTACAACGAAAACATGTATTCCATATTGAGGGGAGGGCGTAGTAAAAAGCGAATAGGTCTTGAGGAAAATGGAAACAAAAAGGACATTTATAATCAAAAAGAGAAAACTGAAATTTCTCTGGTATATAATGAGAAAGGAAGGCTTGAAGAATTTGTCACTCAGAGGGACATATCGAAGGCAAAAGAGAGAGGTTAACGCAGCGGGTCACCTACCTGACGAGTTTGTGTGAACGGATCGTAGAACGGTGGGTGGGGAATGATAGCAAAGGAATAAACGTTGCTAAGAGCTACAAGGGATAGGAGGCTGGGTATAGCCATAATCGGCCACGCCCTGAAGTTACACGGCACATAGAAAAAGAAGTTCATTCTAATTATCCGTTCCTTAAATCTATCATGCGATGAAAATTGGGTTATACGCAACAATGTTCAACTGAAATTTCCTGGACACATAATGAGGAAAGCGGGTTTAGAGAATATGACACTTACATGGCATATCGAAGGTAAATGGAATAGAGAAAGGCAGTGAACCTCTTACTGACGAGCTTGTGTGAATGGACGTCAGAACGAGGAGTGGATGGACGAGATGATAAAAAGACAATTACTTAGAGATACAAAGGATAAGAAGTTATGGAGAGTCAAGAACCTCCATGTCCTTAAGGGTCACGGTAGATGGAAAAAGACGAAGTCATGTATCACATTTAAGTTTCACTCTACGCTTCTTAGAGACGTGTCATTCTGTTTGACCTTTATACTATCGTAATGACGTTCTTATACCGGGTTTTCTGTAGAGATAGACAAGGAAACGCCATTCGTATCAGAGAACGTCTTCGAAAAGCAATAAAAAAAACAAAACATGGGTGAATACATAAAAAAAAAGAATTTGGAAAAACAAAAATTTTTCTCATTTACTGGAATATGCCCGATCATCATTTATTCAATTTTTTTCTTTTTTAAAGGGCTTCTTGGTTGGGCTGATATCTTTTTCAACACCCTTTTGCACTAAGCTTAACTGGGACCTTTCTGTTTTTGTATGCTTGCTTGCTTCATTTCAACGTGCATTTAGGAGGAACAGTGGTCTTAATGGATAGCGATTCGTATTGACGAATTGGAGAGCCGAGTTCGAATTCCAGCCGAGTTCATTACATTCACTTACGTGCTAATACCCCTTGGAAGGGTATGAATCCATCTCTTCTCCCCCATCCCAGTCTAGCAACCAGCCTAGTAGAAGGAAAACTCTTAATTCAAACCAGCCTGGGAGGGTTGAGCTCCATCGAGATAGCCTGCCCAGGAAACCACCACAGCGACAGTACACTAATGGGTTACAGGACTTGTGAACGTAGTTCATTTTCTATCTGTAATCAGGCCGTAGGGTCCCAGTAAATGTTCTGGGTTATTCTGATATCTTTCCTAAACGAATAAAGCTTTCCTAACAGTTCAAATAAAACTTTGCGTCGTAGCAAGATTATTATCTTCACGACTATAATGTGCATGACACCCCTTCGTGGTGACGGTTAATCATATCAATGAACAAACATGAATTCTGCTTTAGAGGAATTTAGATTAAAAATTGGCCTCAATTGATTCCTTTTGGCGTCTGTGACTGTGTAATTAAGGCTCTCGGATTTTGTCAAGTCTTCTAAAAAGTTATTTTGTAAAGAATGGTGTGGGTCGAAATCACGACATATATGTTAGATTTTGCCGAAGGAGGTCAATGTCTGTTCAGGTGTTACTTGCCAGAGTGGGGCAGTCACTCAGTAAGGAGCGAACTTCTTAACCTGGCAAATAACCTGCACGATTGACATGCTTTTCCACAGGTCACCGGTCGGTGTCACATGGATCGTGTGTTTGATTAATTCCAATTTGAAGTCTGTCACTCTTTGAACCGTCCTTTTTATTTTCTTTCTACAAAACACGCACAGATTTCTTGTTCCAAATTATGTTTGAAATCGTCGTTTAGTCAGATAAAATATTTGATCTGTCTATTTCTTTCTTTCTTTTTTTTTTTTTCTTTCTTTCTTTCTTTCTTTTTTTCTTTCTTTCTTTCGTTTGTTTGTTTGTTCCTTTCAGGTTTTCTTTTCTTTCTTTCATTTGTTTGTTGCTTTCCGATTCTTTCATTTGTTTGTTGCTTTCCGATTCTTTCTTTCTTTCTTTCTTTCTTTCTTTCTTTCTTTCTTTCTTTCTTTCTTTTGTATGTTTATTTGTTTCTTCCTTTCAGTTTTTTCTTTCTTTTATGTGTTTATTCCTTTCAGATTCTTTCTTTTGTTTATTTGTTTGTTCCTGTCTGTTCTTTCTTTCTTTCTTTCTTTCTTTCTTTCTTTCTTTCTTTCTTTTGTTTATTTGTTTGTTCCTGTCTGGTTTTTCTTTCTTTCTTTCTTTCTTTCTTTCTTTCTTTCTTTCTTTCTTTCTTTCTTTCTTTCTTTGTTATATCGCATACGATTATGTCACGTCATTGGTTGAATGTATAAACTCCAAAGACAAAAATAAAAATTGATTCTATTCCGTACAAACTAATTCGTCAACACGGAACACCAAACTTCCTTGTTCTCGAAAGAACGTTTTGTCACGCACAAAAGCAAACATTCTTTCTGCCATAAATTGTTCTATACTTTTTCTCCAGTTACGAGCGTATGTATTTGATTTTCTTTAGAGTTCATACGTCGGGTCCGGTACTGACATCTTTTCTTTTCTACCACTTATCACCGTATTGTATAAGAAGGCATAGGTGACAATATACACAGAGAGACATGTTCGTTTTCCTGACTGATCGCTCTTTTAACTTGGCTACTGACCGCTTCTTGTTACATTTTTGGTGCAAACGAAAACCCCATCCCACTTCTCACTCACCCAGCAATACGGAGTGGCGACAATAGCAGGTTATTTCACATCAACGATAGTGGCAAAAGTTCGAACCTCGGGAAAATCCAAGTATGTCGAATGTTAATTTCCAAGACGTGCTGCCGAACTATTCTTTTAACTCCATTTGGAAGATCTATCTATCTATCTATCTATCTATCTATCTATCTATCTATCTATCTATCTATCTCTGATTATATATCTCCCTCTATGTCTTCACACACACACACGCACGCACACACATATATATACATATATATGCATAAATTCCTAAGAGGATAGAATACAGGTAGAACTCAATGTCCAGAACAGAGTAAGAATATAATAAAAAGGCTTAAACACTAATATTCCATGGTTATAATTTACATTGGAATCGTAATTACGATCCAAATCATAAGACCTACATTGGATCGTGATTATGATTTCAATGTAATAAATTAAATTATAACCATGGAATATTAGTGTTTGAGTCTTATATATATATATATATATATATATATATATATATATATATATATATATATATATATGTGTGTGTGTGTGTGTGTGTGTGTGTGTGTGCAATTACCCTTGGGAAAGGTATTAATCCCTTCACCCTTCAGCTATGGGTAAATAGCAGGACAGAATGTGTTCTATAGCCTTGGATAGTAACTGGTCGAGGGGAAAGACAACTCCGAATTAAAAACTTGTGGAGGGTCGTTTGGGGACCTTGTGGCCCGTAGTGCACCAGGTCTCTGTATTTCGGCCCTTGAAAAAGTGTGGTTGGTTCTGTACAAAGCCGTCATCACTTTTATCAAATCATATGTGCTGGTGTCTGGGATGTTGTTTCCTAGCAACTGAGCTACTTGACCCTCATACGTCGAATACAACGGGAGAGTCCACGCACACGCACACACACACACACACATATATATATATATATCCTTCGTAAGCTTCAAGAATATGGTATTTCAGGACGATTATTTGACTTAATACAATAATTCCTGTCAAACCGTGTAATGAAGGTCGTCCTAAACGGATTCTCCTTCAGTTCCTTTCTCACGAACGTAGGTGTTCCCCAAGGTCTATCATGGTCCCTACTCTGTTCCTTATCTTCATTAACGATCTTAATATTTCAGTTCCCAAGTGGGCATTTATGCAGACGACAGTAATATTTACTCCTGCCTAAATTATCAATCTGGTATTGTTGACAAAACTAACCTGGCCATTGGTCTCGAAAAGGACTTCCAATCGGTTGTAGACTGGGGCAGGAAATGGCTGGTCAACTTTAATGCCTTAAAAACAAAACTGCTCTCTCTTACCCACCACAGAGAACCCTCTCTACCTCCCATTAGAATGTCTGATGCTCAACTTCACGAGAGCACCTCTTTGCGACTGCTTGGTCTCACACTGTCCACTGACATGAGATGGAACAATTACATTGAATCAACAGCTTCATCTACCGCAAGGAAAGTTGGTACTTTATATTGCGCCAGAAATTTTTCCTCGCCCGTGTCCATCCTTCAAATCTATAAATCAACCATTCGCCCTTGCATGGAATATTGCTGTCATATATGGTCTGGAGACCTCGCTGTTCGTCTTAGGGTTCTCGACAATATCCAGAGACGAATATGCAATGTGGTTGGCCCTGATCTAGCATCTCGTTTACAGTCGCTCTCTCACAGACGTACCGTCGCCTCCCTCTGTCTTTTCTACAAATACTTTCACGGTAATTTCTCCGACGAGCTACTTTCGCTAGTTCCCAAACTGCATGAATTTAAACGTGCCACTAGGTTGACATCTCAGTTCCACACTTTCACTGGCGAAACAGTTAAATGTAGCTGTCTCTTCTACTCCAATAGCTTCATGTCTCGAACTTTTCGTCTGTGGAACTCCCTTCTTCTCACTTGCTTCGCTGATAGTTATAATCTTCAACTATTCAAATTACAATCGACATCTCCTGATGCCTTGATCTATTCCCCGTCTTTTTTGGTTAGTGAGCCGACCAAGCATAGAAATGAATACAATATGGGAACCAGTAATAAGGAGTGCCAAAGAAAAGCGATAATAACAACAAAAATTACATTATTAGATCTGATAAAAACATGAAATGATAGCAGCAAAAATTGCAATATGAACACTGGTAAAAAATGGTTGCTGATGATATTAGGTTTATAATACCCAGAAATTCATACACAGATGTCCTCAAGGACAGTTGATGAAAGCGTTGGTTAGATCCAGTGACAGGACGCATTGAGTGTGAGTTCAATACCCGGTTAAGACAGTGGAGAACTTTCAGAGGGAAATTAACAGGAGATAACTGACACCCATTAAACATGGCACTAGAACAGTCTACCCCAGTGAGCGAATTAAAGGGTTCAGTTCGGCATTCCAACCACCTGAAGAAGGCCGGAGCATACAACGGCCGAAACGTTGTAATAAGTATGGCGACAAAGATGAGGACAATAGTCCGAATAATGTAAATAGCGAACATAATACCTAATCTCAGATATATAGACAGACAGACAGACACACACACACACACACATATATATATATATTAGTCTGTTCGTATCTATCTATCTATCGATCTATCTATCTATCTATCTATCTATTAAGATCAACGGGCAATCACTAGTATCAATACGAAATATACAGCTGTCTAATCCACCAATATATATTAAGTACATTTTCAAAGATGCAGACGATATTGAAAAGGGATATTTTTTCTATAAAGTACATTCTTATTCTATTAAAGAAATGCATCACTCCAATCTAAAAATATCAAATTAATTATTTACGTCCCCAAATCCAAAACAGCCAATTTTATCATCAGCAACAAATCTACAGCGAAATCCCAACTGTACAAGACAAACATTATTTATGAATGCAAATATCTTATAGGGAATTGTGTCCGTGTTTTAAACAAATAAATGAATACTGTCGTCAGATATACCAACACTCATTTATCAAGCCGGCTGACCTTACATTTTACTGACCTAACTATAGTTCTATACAGAGCTATTTAAACCAACATGAAAACCTACCAACTTCGATATGCAACATACTCGTTGAAAGCCCCCTGCCACACTCCACATACAGACATTGCAGTTAATCTATATTCAATGATGGATCAATAAATCCGTAGCCTGTTACATGTATTAGTTGAATTTTGATTTTATATTTTTATTGTATCAGGCTCGATATAATTTAAGCGAGTTGACAAACAAGGAGACTGCATTGAAAAATAAGTACTTGTTGTATAAAATTATTTTTTTCATCCATAGGCTATGGACTTTATTCATGTACTTACCGATGTGCAGTTTCAGTTTGAGTTGAAAAGGACTGAAAAAAAAACAAACAAAAACGTGATTTTTAAATGTAAAAAATAGATTTAGACAAATTTAGCAAATTTTGAGAAAAAGAATTTCTCAAAACGTTTAAATTTTTCAATTTTTCAATTACATGAAATCGCAAACCTTTTTTATTCCTTAATATTCAACTGATGTTTGAAGAACTCATTGAATGTACATCTTTTCTGAAAATTCCCAGCTGTTTTGCTATCTCCCGTTGAGTTATCTTCCTATTCAAGGTCGCAACCTTCATCTTTGTTTGAACGGGAAAAAATTAGCTAATGTTCAACTATAATGACTTAGATTTATGTTAATAAGATGGAACGATCCCTCTTTAGAAATTTGTATATTATGGCTATCATCGCACATGTTATAATAAATAAACGTATACATAATATATAAAATAACATAAAAAGCAAGCTTTTCTACAATAAACGATATTAAAAAAATCGATCACGATTAGAATGCTTAGAATAAACTTTTAAGAGTAGGCCTTTTCAAAATTCGTTAGTGCTAAAAAGATATTCTTAAAAACTCAAGGTCAGATATTTAATTAAATGTTAAATTATAATAAACAGAAAAATAAATAAATATAATTTTGTAATAATGTTAATTATTACAAATTATAGTAAATTATTTTGTTTGTGTTAATGAATAAATCATAAAAAGTATACTCTTATTTTCTACTCTTGTTTTTAAAGTGTGTCGTGAATGTTTAACTATAGGCTCAAGGTTGTAAAAACATTGGTTTAAACTATCAGCTACGTACAACGGTTTCCTCAGAGCAATGATTAAAATTAGATTGAAAAGAAAGATCAGATTAGTCCTTAAAGATGGCAGTTCTTCATCAGACACGAGGGACTGGCATTATAAAATGACAATAACCACATCACTTGAAAACTTCTCACAACAGCAACAACAAATAAAATGGGTATGTTATACTACGTTGCAATTAGATATCTTTCTGATTCATTCTGTATGCCAGCCGGATCTGAACGCCATGAACGCAGAAAACAAAATAAAAAAAGTCGTTCTCTACGCATAGGCTCCTAGCATCACGTCTGGTTACTGAAGCAAGCCATCGCAATAAAAGCGACACTGGCCAATCGCAAACATTCACGCCTGGGGACTGCCAAATCTGCTTAAAAGTAGTTATCACATCACGACCGCGATCAATTGCAAGCCAGCAGGCCACCTTCCGACACGCAGGGTGCTGCTGACACGCAGGCTGCTGCCGACATGACCACTTCTCTCAATAACCGTTACCACTCCTAGGCTCGATTAAACACGCGACGCTTCACACACATAATCCAGAATATCGTCTCAATGTCGTCATCACCCAGCTACAAGCAAGCAAGCCCTCCTTGTCGAGAATGCCGTCACCTCGGCAACGTCAACACACTACAGCGGCCGAATATCCAGCCTGGGCACGCCATGCTCAAGGCAACAACCGTCACAATTGATAACATCTCAACGTCGATCCCCCACCCCCAGTTACAAGTCTTCCATGGCGCCAATGCCTCGGCAAACCCGTCTCACTACAGCGACTCCGCAAGCAACTGACTCCGCAAGCAGCGATTCTGCAAGCAAGCGACTCCAACTTTGCAAAGAAGCGACTCCGCAAGTAGTGACTCCGACTCCGCAGTCCTTGTTATTCCTTTCCTTTCGTAACCAAACATTTTTTATACCAGTTAGTACATGTAACTGGAAGATCATAACATAATCAAGATGTTCACTATCCACACGACCTTAAACCAAAAGCTTATGTTATATACCTTACCTATGAACACTAATGGATATGAACGGAGATAGATAGATATGTGTTATATACTGTATCTATAAACACTAATGGATATGACCCAATCCTCATAAATACGTTGGGCACTATTGTAAGTGGGGTTAATATGTTGTCTAAGTAGTCCACCACAAGCAGTGGTTTACTTACTGCACGCCGCTTGCGAGTATTGTATTTTGTTGATGCTATAAACATTACCATTTCATTTCCAACCTCCGTTTTGGTTATTCCTCATTCAGCAACCTTTTCCTAGGTTACGACAGCTTAGGAAGTAAACTCTCAGAAAGAGTGATAACAGTTGACTGATTAGTGGATTGAGAAATCGAAGTGACGGGTTCAAATTCTGCTCGCGTTAGTTACATTCATTGATACGCAAATGCCCTAGAAAAAGGTATGAATGCAGGTCTTCTCCCCCGCAGCTATGAGTCAAATAGTAGAAGCGATTCGGCTCTCTAGTCTTGGTTGGCCGCCAGTCTAGGAGAAAGATGACTTTGAATTCAGAAGACTGTATGTAGCCCTGGAGAAGCGCATAGTATGAAGCTAAGGAAAGAATCGTGTAGCGCACATTGACTTGATGATCCCGACTATGGTTGACCTATCATCATCATCGTCATCGCCATCGTCGTCGTCATCTTTATGATCATGATCATGATCATCATTTTTTAAAAATTTACTATCAAACTATCACTATTGTATAGTTGCTTGGCTGTGCTGGTCCTTCGTTGGGAATACCAGATGTTGTTAACTTGAGAAAACGTATGGATCAATCTCTTTTCTCCCAAGCTATGGGTAAATAGCAGGACAGACTTGAGTGGCAACTGGTCTAAAGGAAAGACCACACGGAATTCAAAACCTCCAATTATGGTTAAATCAGTCTGGGTTCTGTAGCCTTGGTTGGCAACTAGTCTAGGAGAAGGACCACTATAAATTCAAAAACTATATGTAGTCCTAGAGAAGGACATATGATGTAGCCAAGGCAAGGAATTTACAACGACGGAATGATCCCGACTGTAGTTGGTTGTCTTTTTTTCTGTAAATGTTTTATTTTTAACTTTTGTGACGTTACTTTTTGCATTTCTGCTTTTTATTATTTATTTTTGTGACTGCTTTTGTGAATTAAATTAAAAACAAGTAATTTTCGTCTTTTATTTTTATTTTTATTATTTTATTTATTCTTATATTTTTATTTTTATTTGTAACAGCAGAAAGTTCCCTGTCATTGCTCTCTGCCCCCAAAGTGGTCGAAATGTTAACCAAGAACGCACACCGAATGGCCAGTTTCATTCTGAATCAAGACGGTACAGGAAAAGATCTGGACGACGACATTAAGGTCATTTTCTGGAGTTTTATTTGAACTTATTGCAAAACAACTGATATACACCCTTGCGGAAATTAATTGAAACAAAACGAATAATTCCGTTATTATTTACTTTTTTTTCGTATTTTTCCAATGAAACAAGACCCAGTGCACATGTTAGTACTTCGTATGTCCATTCCACGAAGTCTTTCCTTGTAGACTGACCACAGATTCTCGATTGGATTTAAATCAGGAGAATTTCTGGGCCAGTCTATAGTACTTTGATTTGCTCACTGGTAAGGCTTGCCAGTGTCTTCGTGCAGCATTACAATTTTCATACGCCTCCTTGGAGTAATGTCCATCGCAGACAATGGTCATATGATAACTAATCGACTGTCGAGACAATAGTGTCTGGGCTTGATGAAAATCTGATTCAATCACGGATGACGCAATATTTTTCAAGGCCAAACAAATTTCATCATACACCCCGAAAATAGATTCATATTACTTCACACCACTGCAAATGACCTAATTTGAGGTTAAAATAGAAATCAATTACACCCTTTCACTCTAGTGGGTCTAAAGCTGATCGTATGATGAAAGAAAGGAAACTAAAGCAGTTGTTTTAATTAATTGACACAAGGGTGTAAATTCAATTAAATAATTTCATAATTATAAAAAAAGTTCTAATGGAAAAGCAAGTACATTCGTAAATTTGTAAAGCCAACAAAAAGAAACTCAATCAGCCCTGAGAGTTAGACAGATGGACCAACATTGTTCTTAGATACAAATGGTAATAGTAATGATAATGGTAATGGTAAATGTAATGATAAGGATAATGTTAATGATAATGGTAATTGCAATGGTAATTGTAATGATAATGGTAAAGGTAACGATAATGGTGATTGTAATGGTAATTGTAACGAAAATGGTAATGTTAATAGTAATAGTAATGGTATTGTTAATGATAATGGTAATTGTAACGATAATGGTAATTGTAATGGTAATTGTAAGATAATGGTAATCGTAATCGTAATTGTAATGGTAATTGTAATGATAAGGATAATGTTAATGATAATGGTAATTGCAATGGTAATTGTAATGATAATGGTAAAGGTAACGATAATGGTAATTGTAATGGTAATTGTAATGATAATGGTAAAGGTAACGATAATGGTGATTGTAATGGTAATTGTAACGAAAATGGTAATGGTAATAGTAATGGTAATGTTAATGATAATGGTAATTGTAACGATAATGGTAATTGTAATGGTAATGTTAATTATAATAGTAATGGTAATTGTAATGGTAATGGCAATATTAGCCGTTTGCCTACAAGGAAAAATTTGTCATCCATTAACTGGAAAGTCAGTACTGTTTTCGGCTGAATCTTTCTCTTAAAACACTTTATAGGAAAACAGCTTTCTCAAGTCCATTAGCTGTTATCGTTCTTTTTAGTATTGACAGAGGTTTCCTTCCTTCAATCTGAGGTGGTGTGGAATGTTGGCATCTTGATTATGTCATTTTGTCTTCGAGTTAGATGTGCTATTCGCTTTAGTTGTTGTTGCTGCTGCAAGTCTTCAAGTGATGTGATTTCTGTTATGTGGTACAGACTGAGATAAATAGTTATGAACAGAAATAGATAGATAGATAGATAGATAGATAGATATAAACAGACAGATATATAGATAGATATGAACAGACTTGGATAGATATATATGAACAGACTTAGATATTAACAGACTTAGATATATAGATAGATATGAACAGACTTAAATATGAAAAGATTTAGCTAGATCAATTGATAGACAATTAGATAGGAACATTGCTAGCTAGATAGAATAGATATGAACAAAGATAGATAGATAGATAGATAGATAGATAGATAGATAGATAGATAGATAGATATGGACAGACTAAAATAGGTAGATAGATGGTAATGGTAATATTAGCCATTTCTTTACAAGGAAATATTTAGCATTGATTGACTGAGCAGCCAGTTCTGCCTTTGGTTGAAGTTTATAAAATCTTTCTCTTAAAACAATTTTCCTGGAAAGCGGGTTTCTCAAGTCTGTTATCGCCCTTTCTATCATTGATGGGAGTTTCCTACCTAACTTTTTATTTGAAGTAGTGTGGAAAGTTAACATCTTGAAGGATAGACAAAATGACCCTGACTCGAAATAATTTTAGGCAATCTTTTCGTTTTGTGTCGAGATGGGAGCTGCTCTTGGAAGATTTCCAAAATATTTATTAAGACGTGTGCAAAAGTTCTCGGCACGCTCTTTTTGAAAACTTTTTTCACATCGTTAATGATTACGGTTTTTCGAGTGAATATTAAAACAAACAAACAAACAAACAAACAAACAAAAAACAACAATTATGCAGTCCTAAATAATGCATCTTGAAGCTCCAGTAATTATTAATTCTAAAGTATTTAGTAAGACTCTGCTTAAACTTATTTTACATCATATGACTATTGTCAATAATTCAAGAATAGCTTGCCAAGGCTAGATTATTATTGGACTTTTTTTATCAGTTCACCCAACGCAAGGCGATAATGTCACTAAGATGCAAGGAGCTACTGGAAGTGAAAGAGAATGAGAAGACTTTAGAAGGAACCGGAAACCCAATCATAAACAGTGAAGAAGGAACAAATCTCTACATCTGTTCAAAAGATAGGGAAGGATTGTGATGTGGGCGATAGGCCAACCTATCTACTCCTATTGAGGAAAATAAATCTCAGATTTGAGATGGAGATGTTAGAAGTATTGAGCTGAAATAGACTTTAGAAGGAACCGGTAGCATAATCCTAAACAGAAAACAAGGAATAAACCTCTACTCTTTTACAAAATACCAGGGAGGAGTGTGAGCTGGATGAGAGGCGAACCTGTTTACTCCTATATTACTGTGGTAGCATACCTACGGATGTGAATGGGTATGTCCCCATTCACATAAATACAGTAGTGAATACTGTATGTTGGTCTGCAGTCGGAGATTCATTGTGGAGTTCACTTGACTCACTTCTAACAGTTGACTTCTACACGCCGCTGGCGAATCTTATATGTGTTGTTCTTGTCCTAAGTATTATCGTTCATTACCAACCTTCGTTTGATTATTCTATTCAGTAACCTTCCCTAGGTTACAACAATTACAAACAATGAAAACGCTGGGAACTTTTGCCCACATCTTAATAACGGATTTTGTTAAATTTATCTTCTATTTTATCGGCATGAAAACGAAAGATCATCTTTATATAAATTTATATATCCAACTTCATTCTCAGTGGAGAATTGGACTTTTTCCACCCACATCGATACATTTCTTTTCAAAGTAATCATTGGAAGTTGAGTGAAGAAATCTTATTAATTTTTAAAAATCTCCATTTACCAAAAAGCCGTTGGGCCAAAGAACCACAACGGGTCAATGTTAAAGTTTGGAAACGTCTTCTGTCATTAAATCCGGGATTATCCTAGATTATCACAAATCTTTAAAGCTGGTCTTCCACGTACAATCCATTGACGACTAAATTTTTGATTCAACATTTTTCGTCTCGAGAGAGATAGATAGATAGATAGATAGATAGAGAGAGAGAGAGAGAGAGAGAGAGAGAGAGAGAGAGAGAGAGAGAGAGAGATGAATTTTACTCCATGTTGTTGAAAGATACATACAACTTGTCAACTCATATGTAACCATATAATCAATATTATCGAAAGATAACATTATCGAAAAACAGCATTAGCAAACCTTATATGATAAAAATAAAATTATCAAAATAACATTGTCCAAAATAAACATTATAAAAATAACATTATCAAAAATAATATTTTCAAAGAACAACAATATCAAAACTTAATAAAAATAAAATTATCAAATAAATTTATAAAAAATAACATTATCAAAGTAACTTAAAGCAGAATGACCTTACAAAATGATATTATATGAATATAACATTATCGAAAAACAACATTATCAAAACTCATATAATTAAAAATAATGTTATCAAAATAGAATTATTAAAAAAAATCGGCAATATCAAACAAAGAAGATAAAAATAACATTATCAAATTATTAAAAAACGTCATTGTCAAAATTTACATAATCAAAAATGGCGTTATCAAAACTTACTTTGCCAAAATTAGCGTTATCAAAATAAGATTACCAAAAATACCATTTTCAAAATTTACATTATCAAAAATAACATTATAAAAACGAACATTTTTAAACATGATCAAATAAGAATCTTGATGAGCAGTTGCGTTAAAAAAAACAAAAAACAAAAATCAACAGCTAAAACAAATAGAATTTATCCAATAAATCTGATTTCTATTTCTTTTTTCCAAGAATGTTATTCCAATATTTGATATTTACGATCAAAATTTCCATTTTGTATTTCTAAACTGTTTCTATTAAAGCTGATAACAAGGGAAGTGTCGCTGGTTTTGTCAAATCAAAATGGCGTCTCACTGCAAGATGGAAACCAAATACTTCAGGCAGAAGATGTTTACAGTGAGTAGCGATTTTCTTTATATTGAAATATATATTCTTTATACCTTAATCTGACACAGAGACCTAACTTTCAACACTAGCAACACTGGGATTCGTGATTAGATCCACAGCAAAGTATACCAGTTATTTACGAAAACTTAATCAGTCTAGATACTGCCGCAGGGAACTTAGTAAGAAATGATGTCATCGAACTGGTTTACGAGATAAAATTGCTATCAATCATAAAAAAGGCGATCAAAACCTCCTCCTCCTATCTATCTATCTCTCTCTCTGTATATATATATATATATATATATATTGGGTTACAAACAGCGATTCTCTCCCTTTCGTTGAGATAGTTATGAGGGTCATGCGACGGTCGGCGAATGATGCCAGGAGATGACGAAGGGCAATTCTGACGTAGAGCCTTGAGAATGGTACGTCTTACAGGAAAACCTACACGGTCTAACCAGATTTGTAGAGAAACTACTGTAACTCCAATTTTTCCCTCGGGAGATATAAGTAAGATTCCCTTTTCTTACACACACCGTTTGTTGTTGCATATATGTTATAATCTTTCTGCGTGGGACACGTGTGGGTTGGGGTGTATATATATATATATATATATATATATATATATATATATATATATATATATATATAATTTTGTGTACAACGTAGCATTATAAAACTCTTTGAGAACTAAGCATGTTCGTCATTCTGTTTTTCAACCATTCCGTTCCATCCGAGAAATGTTGTTGTTCGATATCATAATACCTATAAGGAGAGAAATGGGAGAATAAATATTTTTTCATAGCGCTGCTCTCGTTACACACACACACACACACACACACACACACACACATTTATATATATATATATATATATATATATATATATATATATATATATATATATAGTAAATGTAATTAATCTGTTGGTATGTAATCCAAGTAGACCCTAGTAATATAATATACTAGCATTAGAGCCCGGCATTGCTCCGGGATGTAACAGTAAGAGATAGATAAAGTATCGACCATCATAAAGACTGAAAAATAAAATTGACAAAGATTATTGTTTAAGGTTGAATTTTATTATAAACAATTGTCTTGTAAATGGAATTTTTAAAGCATTCTGAATGTAAAAATAAAGAAAAAAGTGTGCAAGACTATAAGAAACACTACCTGCTAAAAAAAGTGAAGTTTTGTTTAAATCGGTTGGAAAATGTAGGAAAACCGATCCCATATATAAACGAACACACACACACACACACACACGCACACACACATACACACACACAACCTGGGTTTTATAATAAGTATAACTCAATATGAGTTGCCCCCATTTCATTCTCGCGACAGCGATGCTTCTTAATCGTGTTTTCAAATTGATTTTGTGCAAAAACAATTATGTTTTTCCAATTTTTGGCACTCTCAGAACCACCGCAAGGTAATTTTACGTAGTACTGTGAAGTTTAGTTGAAATCGGTTGAAATATGTAGGAAATCCAATCCAATATATAACCGAACAGACACACACACACACACAACCTGGGTTTTGTAATAAGTATGATTATAACTGATCCACAAAAAGAACTCAATGTATTTATTATTACAGAGCAAATAATTAATAAACAATAAAATACCAAATCACCTCATATGGGGAAAATTTATTTCGGCAAATGAAAAGACTGGTTGTCTCTCTCATTGACTCCAGTGTGGACTGAGTTTGTGTCAGAAATAGAAATTTAACTGTGAAAGCTTAAAAAAATCAGTTGGAAAACTAATAGAGATTATAACCATTTCAATGTTTCAGTCAGACGACAGGCACAAGTAACAGGTCAGGAGAGGGTGGAAGGTATTTCTCTTAAAGGGAAGAAGTTTTATGTTATTAATCCTGAATATTAACCTTTTGACATTAATTTGGGGTTATACGAAGAATGAAATATTAATTTAAAATTAAAAGAGGAATAAAAGGGGTTTAAAAATAACTTTAAAATCTATAGACAAAAGGATGGAAGAGATTAATGGAAAGAGAGTTGGCGAGATCTTAGAGTAGGGGAAAGTTTATAAATTAATATAATGTAAAGAGGTTATAGAGGGGTTTAAATGGTGTATATTGTTTGGTTTGGTTTGTTTTGTTTTACAGCATATCAGCCTCAATTATTTAATGCTGACAAGATTTTTAGGATAGATTCGTATGAATAGAATATGTATTCTTTGGAAGAAATCAGTTTGTAGATCAGGATTCATTGATGTATTTTTATAAATAGGGTTTTCGTCGAGAGTCTAGTTTGGTTTGCTTTATTTTGTTTTACGGTATATCAACACCTCAATGGGTTATTTAATGCTGACAAAATTTTTAGGATAGGTTCCTATGCAGAGAATAGGCAAACTATGGAGGACGCTAAGTAACATAATTTAAATGTCTAATAATAAATGACAGTGAGTAAGAGTTATTCTTGAAATTTCTTCTGCAAATTAATATTTAATTTATTTTAGTTTTGTTTGTTTTGTTTTACGGCATATCGATCTCAATAGGTTAGTTAATGCGGACAAGAATTTTAGGATAGGTTCTATAGGTTGAAATGATTAAAAAAATTTATTTATAACTTTGAATCAGTTCACCATTTAAAAAATTCTCTTGTTTAAAGGTAGATAACTCTGAATAATTGATGAAACTACTAACTCCAGCTAAAGTACTCTTGTGTGCCAAATAAAAGAGTGGGAGTGTTGTAATAAATAGTGTGAGGTCAGAGGATATAATAAATGGAGTGATTGTAAAAAAATGTGAAAATCTCGTAAACAGGGGTAGGGTCAATAAACAGGGGTAGGGTCAATAAACAGGGTGGTTGTGAAATGATTAAAAGAGTCTTTCAAATTATAACAAAACCTCAAAGAAATAAAACTAAAAATAAATGTCTATTAATATTTTTAAGTAAAATGCTTTAACAAAATCCCAAGACCTTTCTATGAAGTCTTGCAAAAAAAAAATATTCCAGAATGTCTGTGGATTTTTGAAAAAAATAAATAAACAGGATGCTGGACATTAATAAGCCCCAAGGAGTTGGAAAAAATTCAAATAATTAACAACTTAGGCGTGGTTGTTTATTTGGTACCCCCAGAGTAGATATTAGGGACTTTTATCCCTGCAATCTTGTATAAGATCGATACATTGAATATGAAATTATTTTTTAAAATCATTTTATCCTAAGAAAGGCAACAGAGCCACTAAGACACAAAGGGTTACTGAGTGCAAAAGAATTTAAAAATATTAAGGGATGAGAACACTAAAAGAACAGAATTTAAGAGGACAGAAAATAATGATTGACATTGTGTTTAAATTTTTGTAAAATTAAATTTGAATGTAGAGATCCACATGCGAGAAGTGCAAGAAATGGTTGGCATAGAACTTACGGTTGCATCTTCCCATTTCAACTGTAAAATGATGAGTTCTAGTATTGAGCTTAAATTCACAGAGCCTCGGTAACACAGAGAAAATTAATATTTATTTTGAATAATACAAAAATGTGGCCTGAGGTCAAAAAAGAGAGGGATAGAGAAAGGCTGGTTTTTATATCTTAAACTTAGCTAGCCACAATTACTGATCCAAACATACCACGTTATTCCTTGCCCCCAAGACAATACATTCTTACTTACCATTCTCACTACAGTCACCATAATACCACAGAGTCTCTATGAAGCACAGCGGAGAGTTTATCAGAACATTTACCATGAAAGTATTTATAGAACAGGCATAGGGAAGCTATGTTATGGTGGTCACTGAAACTGAGATCTCAGGACAGGACAAATAATATTTCAGATCCTTCTTTGGATTTTATCAAGGATCTCTAAATATATAGCAGGAGCACCAGACCATATGTGGCAGCAATATTCTAAGCATGGATGAATGGTAGACTTGTATTAGGTTGGTGCAAAAATAATGACGTAATAATGTCGTTTTTTGACGTTAAAAAATACTGTCAAAAAACAACATTATTACGTCATTATTTTTGCACCAACCTAATAATTATGTAAGATAGCAAGAAAAGTTGTCTGGCATGACACAGTGAACCTGGCAGCAGGCCTAGCAATTGACACGATGTAATCTTACCACTTCATGTCAGTGGAAAACATTAGTCTAAGTATGCACAACGAGTCACTCTCCTGGTGGCTAGCACCAGCCATACTTATGGAAGGTAGAATTATTTTCTTCACTAAAGTAGTAACTTTCATAGAAATAAAGTAACATAAAAACTCTTAAGTACAATGTCCCACTTCTCAGAATTTTAATTGAGTTTAGTAACGCCGTCATCTTGTTTAGATTTAGTTTATTATTATTTGAACTCATTGACACTTTGTGCCGGGGCTTGGGTGACAACCAAGATAAGAGAAGGAAAACTCTAAACATTATAGAAGGAAACAGAAAACTATTCCACTCACTTTTCTGATCTAATGCATGTCAATTCATAGATAATAAATAAAAGGAAGCTGTGGAGAGTCATAATCATTTATGCCCTGAAGGGTGGTAGCATGAAAAAGGAGGAAAGTGATTGGTAGCTCTCATTGGAGATTAAGTAACAGTAGTATTCCAGCTGATTTTAGTAATTCTGTCGTCTGGATCATTTCAATTCTTCGGATTTCAAATTCTTCTAATTTCTTAGGAAAACTCTTTGGGACTGTCTCAAACTATAATTTCAATTCTCTGGTGAAATATTAATTTTCATAAAGATTTTTGCCCTGCACACCTTTTTGGGAGGAAAAGTCAAAAAGCTGGAAAATCCAAGAATTAATCCACCCTCTTCTCTCATCTAGTATTCTGTAAAGATTGCAGGTGTACGAAGGAGACTTGCTGGCACATGATCTCCATGAAAGTCATCAAATAACTAAAGGTGTGGAAACTTAATGATTACAAATAATAATAATAATAAAGCTCAATACACTGGCTGAAGCTGCAAAATACTTAAAAAAGCGAGCAAAGACAAATGCAATTGACCAGATGCAGAAACAATGGCAAAAGAAACTGCTTCATGACCAATATTCTGCCCGTACCAAACAAGCTGACGTAGACAAAAGCCGTACCTACATAGTGCAGGGTTAAAAGCTGTAACTGAAGGTTTTATCCTTGCTGCACAGGACCAAAGCTTGTTAATTAGGAATTATCAAGCACATATACTAAAATATCGTGTTAGCCCAAAATGCAGATTCTGTGATAAATATCCAGAAACAATTGATCATCTTGTATCAGGTTGCACGATATTGGCACCCACTGAGTAAAAAACCCGGCATGTCAGAGTGAGCCAATATCTGCACTGGAAAATTTGCAACTTCTACGAGAAGGAAACTGAAAGAAACTGGCATCAACACCACCCAGACCCGGTTACGGAGTTAGGACCTGTTACAATTCTATGGGATTACACAATACACACTGACAGAACAATCAAAGCCAACCGCCCAGACATTGTTATTAAAGACCACAAACAAAAAAAAGTGCCTCCTTATTGATATGGCAGTCCCTACTGACTGCAATGTATCTTTGAAGATATTCAAAAAGCTGTCAAAATACAAGGACCGTGAAATAGAAATCTCGAAAATGTGGCATATGGGAACATCAACAATCCCTGTTGTAGTTGGAGCCCTAGAATTGGTTGGAAAAGATTCCAGTAGACTAATTGAAGGGATTCCTGGAAGTTCATGCCTCAAAGAAATACAAAAAATTGTTCTGACAAGTACAGCCCACACTTTACGAAGGGCTTTATCTATGTAAAATATATTTTTTTTGTCAGTGGAAAGTGTCATGATGTCATTTCTAACCTTAGGTCTCTGGGCGGGACCCGGAAAAAGTATGTAAATGCCAGAAATCAAAGGAAATAATAATAATAAGTTGTACTTACAAGTACAGCTCACACCTTATGTAAAACAAGTTTGAACTTAGGTTTTCTTTTTTTCATTTTTACAAAATTCCTCAGTAAAAAATGTCATGATTGCATTTCTGAGTTTAGGTCTCTGGTTGGGACCCGGAAAAAATGTGTATACAACAGAAATCAAAGGAAATAATATGATATTAATAATAAAAATTATAATAATAATGCCAACTGGATCTCAGTTCATGAGTAGTGGGTCAGTATTATGGTCAGGTGTCAAGAGCTTTGTTTTTTTTTTTAATGTTTACAGAATGCGGCAATCAAGGCGACTTTGGAGACACATTTAGATACTTGGGAAGACGCTCAATTGTAGACTTCCAGTTCCTTGTTATTGTGTCAAACATTTCAATGCAATCTTATTCATTATCTACTGTCTTCTTAAGTGTTGTTCTTTTATTGTCCTCTCTCATTACATTTTAGTATCTTTATTGACTTACTTGGGGGCGAAATAATTAAAAAAAACTAAAAAAAAACTAAGATTACTGATGTTTATAACAGGGTGCCACCTGCAAGGTCATGTGCTGATTTGATTAAAAATTTGTCACATCATTTGTCATATCTGACCACATTTGGCTGTGATGCATGTGCCTGCTGTACACTTATTTGTCTGGGTGTCAAGATGGTTGCCCTGGGGTTCATAGTTGTACCCCCAGCACCCACTTTATTGGTGCTCTGTACTCTCAATAATAATGAGACAATTGAATCAGATCTGACTAAGAAATTTTGATGTAGGAACATAACACACGCACGCACATACACACAGAAGAACAGAGACAGATACACACACACAGAGAAGCACACAGAAGCACACACAGACAGATACACATGCACACAGACAGATACACATGCACACATACACACAGAGAGAAACACACATGCAGATACACACACACAGAAGCACACACACACACAGAAGCACACAGAGACAGATACACAGGCACACAGACAGATATGGTGATAAAGATGAGGACAATGGTCCGAATAATGTAAATAGTGTACATAATACCTCATCTCAGAAATATAGACAGATACTGAAAAGCCGAAACGTTGTAATAAATATGGCAACAAAGATGAGGACAATAGTCTGAATAATGTAAATAGTGTACATAATACCTCATCTCAGAAATATAGACAGATACTGAAAGGCCGAAACGTTGTAATAAATATGGCGACCAAGATGGGGACAATAGTCCGAATAATGTAAATAGTATACATAATACCTATCTCAGAAATATAGACAGATACAAGTTTTATTGTAACCTGATTATGTACAATAATGGATGATATTCAATCTAGGTGAACAATTCAACTAGAAAAATTGTAAATAAATACAATGTATCTAAATACAAATTAGAGACATGTTATAATAGATCATTTCATTTTAAATAAATCAACAATGTTTTGCAGAAATTTTTAACATCAATTTAAGATTTTAAAATAGTGAATTTTATATAGTGCTTTTTTGAGTATATAACAGCTGAAGCAATACAAATTGATGATTTGGACAAAAAAGTCCTCAGAATGACATCAAAATCAGTGAAATTTTTTCATCCTTTAATAGTCAGTATACAAATGTAGTTAGAAAAAAGCAGGTATGTAAATGTCAGTAGACAAAGGCAAATGTTAATAAGACAATGAGGGTCACAAAACACTGCCTGGGGCCCCCAAACCAGCTCACTGGACTTCTTGTTATTTTAATAATCACATTGTTTTTTTGTTGGGACATTTGTGGGAAAAAATTATGCTGTCTCATTTAATGTGCTACTAATCATATTAACTTCTTTCAGGCCAACCAGAAAGTGGAACAGGTCCTATGAACACAGTGGTCAGTATAGACGACAAAAGTCGGCGGCCATCATCTGTTGTATCTGTAGAGAAAGGATTGGAGAATGTATTAGTTGCTCATTCACTAAAAAGCTCAAGTCCCGCATCCGGCCAATTGACCCCACCACAGAATATGATTGATAGTAATATCCTTTCCGATTTGCTGGGAGGGGTAAAACCAGGACATCTCTATCAAGCTGGTAATAAAGGTAAGAATTTATTCTACCATGAAGGCTTTGAAAATTCTTTAAACTCTGAAATTAACTTCAAAATGATTTTGTCTGCTAATGGATTATTTAAATAGCATTTGAAAGTTTTAAACAGTTGTGTAGACACCAGAAGCGACAAGGTATTTCTCCTTAGGTTGATGCGGTCAAGCTGTCAATACAAAATGAATACTCTAATGTGGCTTTTCATTCTAAAAAAAATTAAATATGAAAAATCAATTAAAATGGAAAAAAAAAAAAAGGTTTTACAGGTGAACAGAATATGAATATCAAAATAAACCCAATAGTCAAGGGGAGAGAATTAAAAAGTTATAAAAGAGTTACCTCCCATGAATCGTTAAGTCACAAGAGGTGGCCATTTTTATTTATTAATTTTTCATGATTGATGATATTATTGGTCTACCATAATATCATTAAAAGTTAAAAGTTGGTAATTTCTTATATAAACCTTTGCAAATATTTGTATGTTGTCTCCAAGAGACCAAAGTCAAAGAAATATTTGATATTAATATCGGAGATCAACAGCACAAGTTGATAAGTTTAGAAATAGACAGTATTAAATATAAGAGAAATTTTATTTTGCCATCAATAACAAATGGAAGAATAAGAAAATGGACAAACAATTATAATGCACACATTTGAAAAACGACATTAAAAAAAATCTTAATAAAATTCCATCTTTTCCCATAAAAAATATTGAAGAACTTAGAAGACCTGCAGCATATAAGTGAATTAGCAAAGGAACTGGGGTAGAGTGGACTGATAAGAAAGTGATATTATCAAAGGTGTTAAAAATGAGAAATCTCCCTGATTTATGGTGAGACTCCAAGTCGAAACAGCTCTAAGTATGATGATGATAATGATGACACTAATGACAATATTTTGTTTGATACTTGTATTTCAATCAACATGAGCGACTGTTTAATGCTAGGAAATGTAAAATGAATATGATAATTGTTTTATAAAATACAATATAATTATTAAAAATAACACTGATGTTCATTAAGCACTTTCTAGTACAGAGTAATGCCTCTTTTATCATATACTACTATTGTGGATAAATATTGCTGAAGTTGGAATGAAGTTTATACATGAGACATGCAACCTGTTGTCATCACTACTATCTGAATAGCGAAGGGTCTGTTATTGAAACCTCTGAATTAAATAACTTGAAACGACAATCATTTCAAGATAAAACAATAATTATTATTTCTTTGTGAAAATTCAAAGTAGATATTTTTCGATAAAACTAAATGTATATGCGACAAATATTTCTTGCATACCTTTTGCAATATTTTTTTTTAAATTCATCCATTTAGACAGATACAGCATTTTATTTTATAAATTCCCTAATTTAGAAGGATGCTCCATTTTAATTTATAAATGCATCCTTTAGAGGGATACTTATTTTTAGAGGGATACTTATTTTTATCTTATTAATGAACTGATTTAAAAGGACATCACATTTTATTTAATAAATTCACTAATTTACAGGGATACTTCATTTTATTTTATAAATTCACTCATTTAAAGGGAAAACATTTTATTTTGTGAATTCACTCATAGAGACGGATACATTTCATTTTATTTTAGAAATTTACCCATTTATAGGGATAGCTGATATTCTTTGATAAATTCACTTAAAGGGATAGCTCATTTTATTTTGAAAGTCACACATTTAGAGGGATACATAATTTTATTTTATAAATCCACTCATTTAGATGGATTCTGCATTCATTTTATAAAATCACCTATTTAGAGCGATACCTCATTTTCTTTATGAATTCAGTCATTTGGAGAAATATTTCATTTTATTTTATATATTCACCCAATTAGACAGATTCCTCAATATATTTAATAAATTCACTCAGTTTAAGGGATGGCAGTTTTTATTTGTAACATCACTAATTTTGATTTTTTATAAATTCACACATTTAGAGGGATTCCTTCATTTTGAGGGATACCTCATATCATTTTATAAATTCACCCATTTAGAGGGATTCCTTCATTTTGAGCGATGCCTCATTTCATTTCATAAATTCACCCATTTAGAGTTTTGTAGATTTTGATCGATATCTCATATCATTTTATAAATTCACCCATTTAGAGGGATATCTCATTTCATTTTATAAATTTACCCATTTAGATGGGTTCATTTATTTTCAGCGATTCCTCGTTTCATTTTAAAAATTCACCCATTCTGACGGATGCCTTGATTTTGACTGATACCTCATTTCATTTGATAAATTCACCCTTTTAGACGGATTCCTTCATTTTGAGAGATACTACATTTCATTTTATAAATTCACCCATTTTGACAGTTATCTCATATCACTTCATAAATTCCCCCATTTAGAGGGATTCCTTCATTTTGAGTGATACCGCATTTCATTTTATAATTTCACCCATATTGAGGGATACCACATATCATATTATAAATTCACACATTTAGAAGTATTCTTTCATTTTGAGTGCTACCTCATTTCATTTCATAAATTCACCCATTTAGCCTGATTCCTTCCTTTTGAGGGATACCTCATATCATTTCATAAATTCATCCATTTTGAGGGATTCCTTCATTTTGAGCGATACTTCATTTCATTTTATAAATCCACCCATTTAGAGGGAATCCTTCATTTTGAGCGATACCACATTTCATTTCATAAATTCACTCATTTGGAGGGATTCCTTCATTTTGAGAAGTACCTCATTTCATTTTATAAATTCACCTATTTAGAGGGATTCATTCATTTTGAGCGATGTCTCATTTCATTTCATAAATTCACCCATTTAGAGGGTTTCGAGGATTTTGATCGATACCTCATATCATTTTATAAATTCAGCCATTTTGATGGATAACTCATTTCATTTTACAAATACACCCATGTAGAGGGATTCCTTCATTTTGAACGATGCTTTATTTCATTTTATAAATTCACCCATTTAGAGGGATTCCTTCATTTTGAACGATGCCTTATTTCATTTTGTGAATCCACCCATTTAGAGGGTTTCGTGGATTTTGATCAATATCTCATTTCATTTTATAAATTCAGCCATTTTGAGTGATATCTCATATCATTTTATAAATTCACCCATTTAGAGAGATTCCTGCATTTTGAGGGATATTCCATTTCATTTTATAAATTCACCCATTTAGAGGGATACCTCATATCATTTTATAAATTCACCCATTTACAGGGATTCCTTCATTTTGAGCATTATCTCATTTCATTTTATAAATTCTCCCATTTAGATGAATTCCTTTATTTTGAGTGATGCCTCATATCATTTTATAAATTCACCATTTACAGGGATTCCTTCAACTGAGCGATACCTCATTTCATTTTATAAATACACCCATGTAGAGGGATTATTTCATTTTGAGCGATACCTTCTTTCATTTTTATAAATTCTCCCATTTTGAGTGATACCACATTTCAATTTATAAATTCACCCATTTAGAGAGATTCTTTCATTTTGAGCGATACCTCATTTCATTTTATAAATTCACCCATTTAGATGGTTTCATTGATTTTGAACGATACCTCATTTCATTTTATAAATCCAGCTATTTTGATGGATACCTCATAACATTTTATAAATTTGCCCATTTAGAGAGATTCCATCATTTTGAGCGATACCACATTTCATTTTATATATTCACCCATTTTGACGGATATCTGATATCATTTTATAAATTCACCATTTACAGGGATTCCTTCAATTGAGCGATACCTCGTTTCATTTTATAAATACACCCATGTAGAGGGATTAATTCATTTTGAGGGATACCACATTTCATTTTATAAATTCACCCATTTTGAGGGTTAACTCATATGAATTTATAAATTCACACATTTACAGGGATTCCTTCATTTGGAGCGATACCACATTTCGTTTCATAAATTCACTCATTTGCAGGGATTCCTTCATTTTGTGCAGTACCTCATTTCATTTTATATATTCGTCCATTTACAGGTTTTCGTGGATTTTGATCGATACCTCATTTCATTTTATATATTCAACCATTTTGAGGGGTACCTCATGTCATTTTATAAATTCACCCACTTACAGAGATTCCTTTATTTTGAGCGATACTTCATTTCATTTTATAAATGTACCCATTTAGAGGGATTCCTTCATTGTAAGTGATACCTCATACCATTAAATTCACCCATTTAAAAAGATTCCTTCATTTTGAGCGATACCTCATTCATTTTATAAATTCATACATTTTGAGGGATAACTCATATGAATTTATAAATACACCCATTTAGAGGGATTCCTTCATTTGGAGCAATACCACATTTCATTTCATAAATTCACTCATTTGGAGGGATTCCTTCATTTTGAGCAGTACCTCATATCATTTTATAAATTAACCCATATAGAGTGATTCCTTCATGCCTCATTTTATTTTATAAATTTACCCTTTTAGAGGGATTCCTTCATTTTGAGCGATACCTCAGTTCATTTTATATATTCACCCATTTTGAGGGATATCTCATATCATTTTATATATACACTTATTTAGAGGGATTCCTTCATTTTGAGCGATACCTCATTTCATTTTATAAATTCACCCATTTAGAGAGATTCCTTCATTTTGAGTGATGCCTCATTTCATTTCATAAATTCACCCATTTAGAGAGTTTTGTAGATTTTAATCGATATCTCATATCATTTTATAAATTCACCCATTTAGAGGGATATCTCATTTCATTTTATAAATTTACCCATTTAGAGGGATTCCTCCATTTTGAGCGATACCTCAGTTCATTTTATATATTCACCCATTTTGAGGGATATCTCATATCATTTTATATATACACTTATTTAGAGGGATTCCTTCATTTTGAGGGATACCTCATATCATTTTATAAATTCACCCATTTAGAGGGATTCCTTCATTTTGAGCGATGCCTCATTTCATTTCATAAATTCACCCATTTAGAGTTTTGTAGATTTTGATCGATATCTCATATCATTTTATAAATTCACCCATTTAGAGGGATATCTCATTTCATTTTATAAATTTACCCATTTAGATGGGTTCATTTATTTTCAGCGATTCCTCGTTTCATTTTAAAAATTCACCCATTCTGACGGATGCCTTGATTTTGACTGATACCTCATTTCATTTGATAAATTCACCCTTTTAGACGGATTCCTTCATTTTGAGAGATACTACATTTCATTTTATAAATTCACCCATTTTGACAGTTATCTCATATCACTTCATAAATTCCCCCATTTAGAGGGATTCCTTCATTTTGAGTGATACCGCATTTCATTTTATAATTTCACCCATATTGAGGGATACCACATATCATATTATAAATTCACACATTTAGAAGTATTCTTTCATTTTGAGTGCTACCTCATTTCATTTCATAAATTCACCCATTTGGCCTGATTCCTTCCTTTTGAGGGATACCTCATATCATTTCATAAATTCATCCATTTTGAGGGATTCCTTCATTTTGAGCGATACTTCATTTCATTCTATAAATTTATACATTTTGATGGATACCTTATTTCATTTCATAAATTCACCCATGTAGAGTGATTCTTTTATTTTGTGTATGCCTTATTTCATTTTATAAATTCACCCATTTAGAGGGATTCCTTCATTTTGAAGGGTTCCTCATTTTCCTTCATGAACTCATTTCATAGGATACTTCATTGTATTTTACAAAGTTACCCATTTACAGTGTTTCCTCATTTTATTTGTATAATCTCTCTCTTCTTTTCTCTTTTTCTTTTATAAACTCACTAATATTGTGGTATTCATCATTTAATTTTATAAACTCACCCATTTAGTGAGATACCAAATTTGCTTTTAAAAATTCCCTCAATTTTTGAGATACCACATTTTATTTTATTATTCACTCATTTAGAAGGATACCTCATTTTCTTTGACAAATTTAGAGGGTTACATAATTTAATTTTATGAATTCACCCATTAAGTGGGATACCTCATTTTAATTTATAAATTCACTGATTTATAGGGATATTTCATTTTATTTTATGAAGTCACTCTTTTAAAGAGATCCTTTACTTCATTTTCTAAATTCATCCATTTAGAGTGATTTTCTCATTTTGTTTTATAAAGTCACTCATTTAGAGAGATAGATCACTTTCTTTTATAATCACACTAATTTATTTATTCCTCATTATTTTTATAAATTCACTCATCTTTCTCATCTCAGAAATATAGACAGATACTAAAATAATATTTTTATTATTTTCAATTTATTTGACAGGATACCTCATTTTATTTTATAAACTCACTAATTTCGAGAGATACCTCATTTTATTTTATAAACTCACTAATTTCGAGAGATACCTCATTTTATTTTATAAACTCACTAATTTCGAGAGATACCTCATTTTATTTTATAAACTCACTAATTTCGAGAGATACCTCATTTATTTAATAAACTCACTCATTTATAGGATACTTCATTTTATTTCCTAAATTCCCCATTTAGAAGGATTCCACATTTTATTTTAGAATTCACCCAGTTAGAGGGATTCCTCATTTTCTTTATAGACTCACTAATTTTGAGGGATACACCTTTTATTTTATAAATTCACACTTTTAGAGGGAAATCCCATTTTATTTGATACATTCACTCATTTAGAGGCACATATAATTTTATATATTCATCCATTTAGTGCGATAACACATTTCATTTTAAAAATTCACCTCTTTAGAGGAAACCTCATGTTCTTTTGTAAACTTAGATGGTTACCTCACTTTCTTTTATAAATTCAATCACTAATTTTGGGCGATACATCATTGTATCTTATAAATTCATGCATTTAGAGGGAAACCTCATTTTATTTTATAAACTCACTTATTTAGAGGGATGTTTTATTTTCTCTTATAAATTTCAGCATACCTCATCTTTATTCAAACATTTTTTTACTAATATTATACTATTAATAGTTCTGTTTCTTTGATAAATTTCATCACAACAATTGAGAAAATTAATCATGCTATAATAACACTGGAAAGTCTTAATATTGAAGCTAATGGGGAGATTAGTTGTTTCCTAGAAACAGTCTACCCCAGTGTGCGAAATAAAGAGTTCAGTTCGATATTCCAACCAATTGAAGAAGGCCGGAGCGTACAACGGCCGAAACGTTGTAATAAATATGGTGACTAAGATGAGGACAATAGTCCAAATAATGTAAATAGTGTACATAATACCTCATCTCAGAAATATAGACAGATACTGAAAGGCCGAAACGTTGTAATAAATATGGCGACAAAGATGAGGACAATAGTCCGAATAATGTAAATAGTGTACATAATACCTCATCTCAGAAATATAGACAGATACTGAAAGGGCGAAACGTTGTAATAAATATGGCGACCAAGATGAGGACAATAGTCCGAATAATGTAAATAGTGTACATAATACCTCATCTCAGGAATATAGGCAGATACTGAAGGGCCGAAACGTTGTAATAAATATGGCGACCAAGATGGGGACAATAGTCCAAATAATGTAAATATTGTACATAATACCTCATCTCAGAAATATAGACAGATACTGAAAGGGCGAAACGTTGTAATAAATATGGCGACCAAGATGAGGACAATAGTCCGAATAATGTAAATAGTGTACATAATACCTCATCTCAGGAATATAGGCAGATACTGAAGGGCCGAAACGTTGTAATAAATATGGCGACCAAGATGGGGACAATAGTCCGAATAATGTAAATATTGTACATAATACCTCATCTCAGGAATATAGACAGATACTGAAAGGGCGAAACGTTGTAATAAATATGGCGACAAAGATGAGGACAATAGTCCGAATAATGTAAATAGTGTACATAATACCTCATCTCAGGAATATAGGCAGATACTGAAGGGCCGAAACGTTGTAATAAATATGGCGACCAAGATGAGGACAATAGTCCGAATAATGTAAATAGTGTACATAATACCTCATCTCAGGAATATAGGCAGATACTGAAGGGCCGAAACGTTGTAATAAATATGGCGACCAAGATGGGGACAATAGTCCGAATAATGTAAATATTGTACATAATACCTCATCTCAGAAATATAGACAGATACTGAAAGGGCGAAACGTTGTAATAAATATGGCGACCAAGATGAGGACAATAGTCCGAATAATGTAAATAGTGTACATAATACCTCATCTCAGGAATATAGGCAGATACTGAAGGGCCGAAACGTTGTAATAAATATGGCGACCAAGATGGGGACAATAGTCCAAATAATGTAAATAGTGTACATAATACCTCATCTCAGAAATATAGACAGATATTGAAGAGCCGAAACGTTGTAATAAAGATGGCGACAAAAATGAGGACAATAGTCCGAATAATGTAAATAGTGTACATAATACCTCATCTCAGAAATATAGACAGATACTGAAAGGCCGAAACGTTGTAATAAAGATGGCGACAAAAATGAGGACAATAGTCCGAATAATGTAAATATTGTACATAATACCTCATCTCAGAAATATAGACAGATACTGAAAGGGCGAAACGTTGTAATAAATATGGTGACTAAGATGAGGACAATAGTCCAAATAATGTAAATAGTGTACATAATACCTCATCTCAGAAATATAGACAGATACTGAAAGGCCGAAACGTTGTAATAAATATGGCGACCAAGATGGGGACAATAGTCCGAATAATGTAAATATTGTACATAATACCTCATCTCAGAAATATAGAGAGATACTGAAGGGCCGAAACGTTGTAATAAAGATGGCGACAAAAATGAGGACAATAGTCCGAATAATGTAAATAGTGTACATAATACCTCATCTCAGAAATATAGACAGATACTGAAAGGCCGAAACGTTGTAATAAAGATGGCGACAAAAATGAGGACAATAGTCCGAATAATGTAAATAGTGTACATAATACCTCATCTCAGAAATATAGACAGATACTGAAAGGCCGAAACGTTGTAATAAAGATGGCGACAAAAATGAGGACAATAGTCCGAATAATGTAAATAGTGTACATAATACCTCATCTCAGAAATATAGACAGATACTGAAAGGCCGAAACGTTGTAATAAAGATGGCGACAAAAATGAGGACAATAGTCCAAATAATGTAAATAGTGTACATAATACCTCATCTCAGAAATATAGACAGATACTGAAAGGCCGAAACGTTGTAATAAAGATGGCGACAAAAATGAGGACAGTAGTCCAAATAATGTAAATAGTGTACATAATACCTCATCTCAGAAATATAGACAGATACTGAAAGGCCGAAACGTTGTAATAAAGATGGCGACAAAAATGAGGACAATAGTCCGAATAATGTAAATAGTGTACATAATACCTCATCTCAGAAATATAGACAGATACTGAAAGGCCGAAACGTTGTAATAAAGATGGCGACAAAAATGAGGACAATAGTCCGAATAATGTAAATAGTGTACATAATACCTCATCTCAGAAATATAGACAGATACTGAAAGGCCGAAACGTTGTAATAAAGATGGCGACAAAAATGAGGACAATAGTCCGAATAATGTAAATAGTGTACATAATACCTCATCTCAGAAATATAGACAGATACTGAAAGGCCGAAACGTTGTAATAAAGATGGCGACAAAAATGAGGACAATAGTCCGAATAATGTAAATAGTGTACATAATACCTCATCTCAGAAATATAGACAGATACTGAAAGGCCGAAACGTTGTAATAAAGATGGCGACAAAAATGAGGACAATAGTCCGAATAATGTAAATAGTGTACATAATACCTCATCTCAGAAATATAGACAGATACTGAAAGGCCGAAACGTTGTAATAAAGATGGCGACAAAGATGATGACAATAGTCCGAATAATGTAAATAGTGTACATAATACCTCATCTCAGAAATATAGACAGATACTGAAAGGCCGAAACGTTGTAATAAAGATGGCGACAAAGATGATGACAATAGTCCGAATAATGTAAATAGTGTACATAATACCTCATCTCAGAAATATAGACAGATACTGAAAGGGCGAAACGTTGTAATAAAGATGGCGACAAAGATGATGACAATAGTCCGAATAATGTAAATAGTGTACATAATACCTAATCTCAGAAATATAGACAGATACTGAATGGCCGAAACGTTGTAATAAATATGGTGACAAAGATGAGGACAATAGTCCGAATAATGTAAATAGTGTACATAATACCTCATCTCAGAAATATAGACAGATACTGAATGGCCGAAACGTTGTAATAAATATGGTGACAAAGATGAGGACAATAGTCCGAATAATGTAAATAGTGTACATAATACCTCATCTCAGAAATATAGACAGATACTGAAAGGCCGAAACGCTGTAATAAAGATGGCGACAAAAATGAGGACAATAGTCCGAATAATGTAAATAGTGTACATAATACCTCATCTCAGAAATATAGACAGATACTGAAAGGCCGAAACGTTGTAATAAATATGGCGACAAAGATGATGACAATAGTCCGAATAATGTAAATAGTGTACATAATACCTCATCTCAGAAATATAGACAGATACTGAATGGCCGAAACGTTGTAATAAATATGGTGACAAAGATGAGGACAATAGTCCGAATAATGTAAATAGTGTACATAATACCTCATCTCAGAAATATAGACAGATACTGAAAGGCCGAAACGCTGTAATAAAGATGGCGACAAAAATGAGGACAATAGTCCGAATAATGTAAATAGTGTACATAATACCTCATCTCAGAAATATAGACAGATACTGAAAGGCCGAAACGTTGTAATAAATATGGCGACAAAGATGATGACAATAGTCCGAATAATGTAAATAGTGTACATAATACCTCATCTCAGAAATATAGACAGATACTGAAAGGCCGAAACGTTGTAATAAAGATGGCGACAAAGATGATGACAATAGTCCGAATAATGTAAATAGTGTACATAATACCTCATCTCAGAAATATAGACAGATACTGAAAGGCCGAAACGTTGTAATAAATATGGCGACAAAGATGATGACAATAGTCCGAATAATGTAAATAGTGTACATAATACCTCATCTCAGAAATATAGACAGATACTGAATGGCCGAAACGTTGTAATAAATATGGTGACAAAGATGAGGACAATAGTCCGAATAATGTAAATAGTGTACATAATACCTCATCTCAGAAATATAGACAGATACTGAAAGGCCGAAACGCTGTAATAAAGATGGCGACAAAAATGAGGACAATAGTCCGAATAATGTAAATAGTGTACATAATACCTCATCTCAGAAATATAGACAGATACTGAAAGGCCGAAACGTTGTAATAAATATGGCGACAAAGATGATGACAATAGTCCGAATAATGTAAATAGTGTACATAATACCTCATCTCAGAAATATAGACAGATACTGAAAGGCCGAAACGTTGTAATAAAGATGGCGACAAAGATGATGACAATAGTCCGAATAATGTAAATAGTGTACATAATACCTCATCTCAGAAATATAGACAGATACTGAAAGGGCGAAACGTTGTAATAAAGATGGCGACAAAGATGATGACAATAGTCCGAATAATGTAAATAGTGTACATAATACCTCATCTCAGAAATATAGACAGATACTGAAAGGCCGAAACGTTGTAATAAAGATGGCGACAAAAATGAGGACAATAGTCCGAATAATGTAAATAGTGTACATAATACCTCATCTCAGAAATATAGACAGATACTGAAAGGCCGAAACGTTGTAATAAAGATGGCGACAAAGATGAGGACAATAGTCCAAATAATGTAAATAGTGTACATAATACCTCATCTCAGAAATATAGACAGATACTGAAAGGCCGAAACGTTGTAATAAAGATGGCGACAAAGATGAGGACAATAGTCCAAATAATGTAAATAGTGTACATAATACCTCATCTCAGAAATATAGACAGATACTGAAAGGCCGAAACGTTGTAATAAATATGGCGACAAAGATGAGGAAAATAGTCCAAATAATGTAAATAGTGTACATAATACCTCATCTCAGAAATATAGACAGATACTGAAAGGCCGAAACGTTGTAATAAAGATGGCGACAAAGATGAGGACAATAGTCCAAATAATGTAAATAGTGTACATAATACCTCATCTCAGAAATATAGACAGATACTGAAAGGCCGAAACGTTGTAATAAAGATGGCGACAAAGATGAGGACAATAGTCCAAATAATGTAAATAGTGTACATAATACCTCATCTCAGAAATATAGACAGATACTGAAAGGCCGAAACGTTGTAATAAATATGGCGACAAAGATGAGGAAAATAGTCCAAATAATGTAAATAGTGTACATAATACCTCATCTCAGAAATATAGACAGATACTGAAAGGCCGAAACGTTGTAATAAAGATGGCGACAAAGATGAGGACAATAGTCCAAATAATGTAAATAGTCTACATAATACCTCATCTCAGAAATATAGACAGATACTGAAATTAGTAACAATATAATAATAGTGAAAATACATCTAAAAGGCAACAATATTAAAATAGATTAAAACTAATAAATAAATAATAGTTGTAAATGCACTTAATCAGTGTAGAAGGAAATAAATTACTGTTTGGTAGCACAAAATTTACAACATTTGAAGTGAAGCACACATTTATCAGTTAAAATGTGCACCATTAAAATTGTCATTCCTGACAACTATATGGCTGTAATTTTATCCCATCATTATAAAAAAAAATGAACAGAAACGTGTCAAGAAGCGGCTAGACGGTATATTTAATCTTGTCTGCAGTAGTGCCAATGTGCTGGCGTGTGTGCATATGCATTTAAAACCTGGGAAAAGTAATAATCAGTTAAAAGACAGCTGGTCTGGTGAGTATAAAGTGTGAGTGTTGATGCCTGGTTGTTCGTAAATTATCAAGTTTTTTTTTATTGCAGTAGGATAAGCCATTAAGATGACCACTGCTGGTCAAATGGTTGTTAAATCGACATTTTCACCGATCCATTCTTTGGAGAAAAAAAGGAAAACCCTTAATTCAGGGAATCATACAATATTACAGAAAATACAAATAATGAAACGCTTTGTCTAAAAAGCAGCAAAAATAAGATGAAATAAACCGAGTTATAAAAAATCTTCCTCTTTTTTCTTTCTCTCTATCTCTTACACACTCTTTCTCTTTCTATAAATAATAATAATAATAATAATAATAATAATAATAATAATAATAATAATAATAATAATAATAATAAAATTAGCGAAGGAGATGGCATACAACACCCCCAAATGAAAGAAAAAATAAGAAAAGTGTACTACAGGCGTGTACGTCTGATACTAAATACTGAACTAAACTCAAAAAATAGAATATCAGCTATAAACACATTGGCTGTCCCAGTGGTGCATTACAGCTTTAATGTCCTTAACTGGACCATAGCTGAAATTAAGCGAATGGACGCCAAAACGAGAAAGCTTCTCACTTGCCACCGCATGCATCATCCCAAAGCTGATGTTGATCGTCTGTATGTGCCCAGATCCGAAGGAGGCAGAGGATTAGTTCAACTAGAACTGTCCTACAAAACTACAACAATTGGCCTCCAAAGATACTTGGAAACTACAGAAGACTGGATGATGGTATGCGTCAAGGAACATGAAAGTAGTAAGCGTCTTTACTCCGTAATGAAAGAAGCCAACAAATTCAAAATGGAGCTTCAAATGGGCGTAGAGATGCAACTACAACACAATAAACCGACTGAAACTGCAAAATACTTGAAAAAGACAGCAAAGACGAATGCAACCGACCAGATACAGAAGCGATGGCAAGATAAACCGCTTCATGGCCAATACTCTGCCCGTATCAAACAAGCTGATGTAGACAAAACCCGTACCCATCAGTGGCTGCGCAGTGCAGGGTTGAAAGCAGAAACTGAAGGTTTTATCCTTGCTGCGCAGGACCAATGCTTGCTAACTAGGAATTATCAAGCACATATACTAAAATATTGTGTCAGCGCAAAATGCAGATTCTGTGATAAATATCCAGAAGCGATTGATCATCTTGTATCAGGTTGCACGATGTTGGCGCCCACTGAATATAAAACCCGACATGACAGAGTGGGCCAATATCTGCACTGGAAAATCTGCAACTTCTACGGGAAGGAAACTGAAAGAAACTGGTATCAACACCACCCAGACCCGGTTACGGAGATAGGACCTGTTACAATTCTATGGGACTACACAATTCACACTGACAGAACAATCAAGGCCAACCGCCCAGATATTGTTATTAAAGACCACAAACAAAAACGGTGCCTCCTTATTGATATGGCAGTCCCTGCTGACTGCAATGTATCTTTGAAGATATTCAAAAAGCTGTCAAAATACAAGGACCTTGAAATAGAAATCTCGAAAATGTGGCATATGGGAACATCAACAATCCCTGTTGTAGTTGGAGCCCTAGGACTGGTTGGAAAAGATTGCAGTAGACTAATTGAAGGGATTCCTGGAAGCCCATGCCTCAAGGAGATACAAAAAATTGTTCTGACAAGTACAGCCCACACTTTAAGAAGGGCTTTATCTATTTAATTTTTATTTAATTTTATTTTTTATTTTTTTTTTGTCAGTGAAATGTGTCATTATGCCATTTCTAACCTTAGGTCTCTGGGTGGGGCCCGGAAAGAAATGTGTAAACGCCAGAAAGCAAAGAAAATAAAAATAATAATAATAATAAGTGGGCCAATATCTGCAGTGGAAAATTTGCAACTTCTACGGGAAAGAAACTGAAAGAAACTGGTATGAACACCACCCAGACCCGGCTACGGAGATAGGATCTGTTACAATTCTATGGAACTACACAATACACACTGACAGAACACACAAAGCCAACAGCCCAGACATTGTTATTAAAGACAACAAACAAAAAAAGTGCCTCCTTATTGATATGGCAATCCCTGCAGACTGCAATTTATCTTTGAAGATATTCAAAAAGGTTGAGACCTTGAAATCGAAATCTCAAAAATGTGGCACATGGGAACATAAACATATTTTATTTTTTTGTTGTCAGTGGAAAGTGTCATGATGCCATTTCTAACCTTAGGTCCCTGGGTGGGACCCAGAAAGAAATGTGTAAACGCCAGAAATCAAAGAAAATAAAAATAATAATAGTAGTAGTTGGAGCCCTCGGAATGATTGGAAAATGTTCCAATAGACTTATTGAAAGAATCCCTGGCAGCCCATGTCATAAAGAAATAGAAAAAAATTGTACTCACAAGCACAGCTCACACATTACGAAGAGCTTTATCTATGTAAAATGTGTGTGATCTTTTCACAAAAATGATCATTGGAAAATGACATGAAGCCATTTTTGACCTGGTTGGGAATCGGAAGGAAATGTGTCTATGACGGAAATCAAAGGAAATATAATAATAATTATAATAAAAATAATATTAATAATAATAATAACTGATAAACAAAATGATCCTGGAAAATTCCAGGAGACGTTGTAGAAATCTTAGCGCAGCGTGGATTGATTATCGTAAAGCCTTTGATAGTCTGCCACACTCTTGGATCCTTAAGACTTTGGAAATGTACAAAGTTTCCCCTGTGGTAGTAAATTTCCTTAAGCACAGTATGAGAATGTGGAGCACGTCACTATACCTAAATCACACCAGAGGCACTGCCATATCCAACCGTCTGAATATCCGACGGGGAATCTTTCAAGGAGACTCTCTGTCATCCCCCTCTGTTTTGTTTATCCTTAATCCCTTTTACGCATGAACTAAATAACAGTAGCTATGGTTACAAACTAGACAAAAAATATTCAATCACCTACTCTACATGGATGATCTCAAACTCTTTGCCAAAAACGACAATGAGTTGAAGGGCCTCCTCAATATTGTAAAATGTTTCAGTGACGACATAGGTATAGACTTCGGATTAGATAAGTGTGCAAAAGTAACATTCAAGAAAGGAAGAATTATAGAAACAACCTCAATAGATTTAGACTTCGTAACAAAGATTAGGAGATTGGAACAAGATGAAGCCTATAAGTACCTAGAAATTAGTGAAGGAGATGGTATACAACATACCAAAATGAAGAAGATAAGAATTGAGTACTTCAGGCGTGTACGTCTGGTACTAAATACCGAGCTGAACTCAAAAAACAGAATGTCAGCCATAAACACATTGGCTGTCACTGTGGTGCAATACAGCTTTAATGTCCTTAACTGGACCATAGCGGAAATTAAGCGAATGGACGCCAAAACGAGAAAGCTTCTCACTTGCCACCGCATGCATCATCCCAAAGCTGATGTTGATCGTCTGTATGTGCCCAGATCCGAAGGAGGCAGACAATTAGTTCAATAAGAACTGTCCTACAAAACTACAACAATTGGCTTTCAAAGATACCTGGAAACCACAGGAGACTGAATGATGATATGTGTCAAAGAACATGAAAGTAGTAAGCGCCTTTATTCCGTAATAAAAGAAGCCAACAAGTTCAAAATGGAGTTTCAAATGGATGCAGAAATACAAGTAAAGCACATTACACCGATAAAAGCTGAACATTGCATAAAAAAGAAAGCAAAAACAAATGCAACCGACCAGATAGAGAAACAATGGCACGATAAACAGTTTCATGGCCAATACTCTGCCTGAACCAAAGAAGCTGATGTAGACAAAACCAGTACCCATCAGTGGTTACGTAGTGCAGGGTTAAAAGCTGAAACTGAAGGTTTTATCCTTGCTGTACATGATCAGTTCTTGTTAACTAGAAATTATCAAGCACATATACTAAAATATAGTGTTAGCCCAAAATGCATGTTCTGTGATAATTACCCAGAAACAATCGATCATCTTGTATCAGGTTGCACGATATTGGCACCCACTGAGTATAAAATCCGGCATGACAGAGTTGGTCAATATCTGCATTAGAAAATCTGAAACTTCTACGGGAAGGAAACTGAAAGAAACTGGTATGAACACCACTCAGACCCGGTTACGGAGATAGGACCTGTTACAATTCTATGGGATTACACAATACACACTGACAGAACAATCAAAGCTAACTGCCCAGACATTGTTGTTCGAGATCGCACACAAAAAGGGGCCTCCTTTTTGATATGGCAGTCCCTGCAGACTGCAATGTATCTTTGAAGATATTCAAAAATCTATCAAAATACAAAGACCTTGAAATCGAAATCTCAAAAATGTGGCACATGGGAACATCAACAATCCCTGTTGTAGTTAAAGCCCTAGGATTGGTTGGAAAAGATTCCAGTAGACTAAATAAAGGGATTCCTGGAAGCCCATGCCTTAAAGAAATATAAAAAAATTTTCTCACGAGTACAGCCCACACCTTACGAAGGCCTTCGTCTATGTGAAAGATATTTTTTGTCAGTGGAAAATGTCATGATGCCATTTCTAACATTAGGTCCCTGCGAGGGACCCGTAAAAATGTGTACACACCAGAAATCAAAGGAAATAAAATGATCATAATAATAAAGAAACTGCAGTTAAAGGCACAGATAACAAGACAATACGACAAAAGTTGCAGGTTCTATCCCAAAATTAAATATTCCGCATATCCGGAATCCCGCATACCCGGAATGCCTCATATCCGGAATCCCTTATATCCGGAATCCCTCATATCTGGAATCCCGCATATCAGGACATGATTTTGATATGTATATTTGAACTATTTGGGTGATATGTAACTCATTTGAAATTTCTGTTTTTCAGGAAATTTACTTTGGATAATTGCTTATGCTTATTTCAGCCCAATGCCTTGTATTGGTGGAAAAGATGATGGGAATAATAGGAAAGGATAACTACGAGACACATCTGCAACAAGATAGCGACGAGAAGCATGATTGTAATGAAACCTGGACTCAAATTGAAAATGCTATTGAAAAAGCTTGTCAGTTTTATGGAAAGAAAGCCAGCATTCAGTTATGACGATTGCAATGACGCACGCAGAGTTAAAAAAGTGTCTTGCGTTTAAAAAATTTCAAGAACAACAACAAAACGAAATGCGGAAAAAGTTGAGAATGACATTAGAAGAGAAAGAATCATCATGCAATAGCGATTAAAAAAAATTCCTGGTTACATTATTTGTTTTGCATATGTGACATACTTAATTTAATGAATTTTCATTAACATTAAATAATTTATTTGTTTTTCGTTAAAATCAATTCCGTTATATTTCACTCACCATTAGCTTATTTTGTTTACTATAAAACATTGAAAATAAATGTTAAACCTGATTTCAGTTCTTTTATCTTAATCTAAATATAACACTTCATATCCAGACTTTGTAACCAATTGCTCATATCCGGAAGGCCTTCTTAGTCCAGGTGTCAGAGATTCTACTGTATTGTAAAAAATACGACTTTACCGTGGACAACAAGGGATAAGAACTTATAAAGAGACATGACAGAAAAAAGATGATAGAAAAATAATTGAGTGGAATCAATTCTGTGAAAGAGTTCATCTAAAAATTAAAAAAAAAATATAGCAACGGTTCGAGATATTTTTCCAATTAATTTTTATCATTAATAAATTGATTTAATTTTAAGCTATATTATTATTTATATGCAAACGTTTTCATCACTGTTTTTTGAAAACTGCAAGAGCAACTCATTGCTTCTTCTTGATTCCATGTTTTCCCCTGACATCAAGTAGAGGGATTATATTGAATCAATTCCTATTTTCTGATAGAATGATTAGTTCAAGAGATATCTTTTCTCCATCTTGAACGTTTATAAATCTACCGTCGCCCTGCGCATTGAATATAGATCCCATATTTGGTCTGGATCTCCTGGAATATATCTAGAGATTCTCGATAAAATCCAAAGAACGGTCTGGAATAGTTTTTGACTTGGCATTTCGAATTCTGTCACTGTCTTACCATTGTAACATGACTTCCCTCTGAATTTTCTCTAAATATTTTCATAGCAATTGTTCTAATGAGCTTTTCTCCTTAGTGGGTCAATTGCGTGAATTAGATTGGCTATTCGGTTTCATCATTTAACTGCTGAAATAGCTAAACGTGACCAGAAGTTCTATTATAATTCTTTTCCCGCATTTCTCGCCAGTGGAAATCTTTTGGATTCTTTCTTCCCTGCCACTTACGATCTTCCAAAATTAATTTGATTTTTAATCATTTTACCCCAAACAAGGTGATAATGCTACCGAGAAGCAAGGAATTACTAGGGGTGAAAGAGAATGAGAAGATTTTAGTGAGGAGAAAGGACAATAAAAGAACAGGGTTGTGGAAGGTAAGATGTTTAAATTTTCGAGGATTGCAGTTAACAGAGAAGCAAGTAACTGAAGTGTGAGAAAAGAAACTAAAATACAACGCAAATCGCCATCTTTGTTCCTGAACCTAGTTTTTTTTTATTCTTATTTCTCCTTACTAAAATCTTCTAATTCTCTTTCACTCTCAATAACCTCTGGCGTCTTAGTGGTATTATCGCCTTGTTTGAGGTGAAATTATTAGAAAAAAAAAAGACAAAAAAAGTATTACGTTGGTGCAAAAATAATGTCGTTTTCTCACATACTAACATTTGTGAGAAAACGACATTATTTTTGCACCAACCTAATAAATACAGAAGAAAACCTGTTTCGTCTCGTTTTTACTTGTTCTGTTTTTTTTAATAAAATTTCTGAAATCTTTTTCATGTAATATTTAAAATTTTGACGAAACGTTTCTTTTTTCCGTTCGTTGATTTTCCAAGTCATCTTTTCCTTTTGTTCATCTCAATTCAGGTTCTTCGCCGCTGACAAATGCCTCGATCCCAAACCAACGAAATATCTTCCATAAGGCGGTCAGGGAGATGGAAGTGACGACATTACAACCAGTGAATATTGGAGAATCAGAATCCACAGACTACATTAGACACACGGATTCCAACGGAACAAGCCCTCACGAATCAAAAAACCAAAAGCATTTCAAATTGAAAGAAGAGGAAAACATTTTGGATGAAGACATTTTGGGGAGGAAAATTGTCGTTCGAAGACTCTCGCAAAATATGATTCAGTCGCTGGATTCGGGCTTGCAGGGTTCCGGAGAATTGCGTCAAAGGGTTGAGAAAAGAGGACCAGGAGAGGAGAAGGAGACGACAAGAGGTCGGTCTAAAGAAATGCAAGATTTTGTCGAGACGTCACCTCCGTCGCCAGAGGATGGAGTTAGCAGGAATATCATTATTAAAATGCCGGAAATGATTCATACAGAAGAAAACGAGCAGGAGACTTCTACTGAGGTGAGGTATTATTTAAATAACACTAGTGTGTGTGTGTGTGTGTGTGTGTGTATGTGTGTGTGTGTGCGCGCACACACACACACACACGCACGCACACACATATATATATATGAGACAGAACTTGTCCATATAATTTAACAAAACATGTTTGAGAGAAGTATTGCTCCCGAAATACACCATATATATATCTATATCTATATATATATATATATATATATATATATATATATATACTATTTACATTATTCGGACTATAGTTCTCATCCTTGCCGCCATATTTATTACAACGTTTCGGCCGTTGTACGCTCAGGTCTTCTTCAGCTGGTTGGAATGTCGAACTGAATTCTTTATTTCGCTCACTAGGGTAGACTATTATAGTTACACGTGCCATGTTTAATGGATGTCAGTTATCAGTTATCTCCTGTTAATTAATGGACACATAGCACAGTAGATAAAAGAGTTGGTTAGATTCAGTGACAGAAGAGTGTGAGTTCCATACCCGGTTAAGGCGGTGGAGAACCTGGAGAGGAAAATTAACAGGAGATAACTGATATCTGACATCCATTAAACATGGCACGTGGAACTAGAACAGTCTACCCCAGTGAGCGTAATAAAGAGTTCAGTTCGATATTCCAACCACCTGAAGAAGGCCGGAGCGTACAACGGCCGAAACGTTGTGATATTTATACTTCCAGCAGCTGCAACAGCTGTTGGAAGTATAAATGTGCATTTAGTGGTTCGAAATCTAAATGAATAATACTCCGATGATCCAACTATAAGCACAACATTATGATGAAGCGAGGATTCTGTGCTCGGTTGTGCAAATTAATCCTGATCAATCCACTGCTTTCTTCATTGAACATTGTTGTATGCAACCCACTTTTCATCACCTGGTATGATATAGTTAAGGAACGGTTAGTTAGAATGACGCATTCATCTTCACAATTGTGAAGATGAATGTGTTCCCAAAATCATAAATTAGCCATGACTCAACGTAATAGATTTGAAGACGAAAGGCGTCGGTGTTAACTACGCAACTACCTCAGCTAGCAAACTTACATTAATAATACGTGATAGATAGGTAGATAGATAGGTATAGCCTCTATGATTGTTTGCTTTCTTTGCCTTTGCCTTTGCTTGTTTCTAATTCGCTCTAAGCAAAATTTATGACATCCTGTAGGAACCCGATACTGCGTCCGTCGAAGAAGAAGAGCCCTGCCGAGCGATGGAGTCGAATCAAAAGATATTTGGCAATGCCAACGCAAATCAGGAAGCGGCTGAAGCCTCTGACAGGAAGCTGCTCTGTTCTCCCTGTCCGGATCCAGACCATACCGAACGTCCCTTCATTGCTTCCAGCACGAGCAAACGGCCGACCCCGGGATGGAGCACCAATCAAAACGATGCCAATTTAAACCTGATGCCAAAAACGAAGAGAGGTAAAAATGCCCCCAAGGGAGAATTCAAAGTTAGTAAGTAACATTCGTTGTAGAATCATTTCTCGCTTTCCGAAAAATATAATAATTTCTGAAAGGTTTCGGTAAATCCTCTTTGCATCGAATTCGGAATCTCTTATTATTCTGTTTTATTGATTGATTCATCGATTGATTGATTTTTTTATGTGTCTTGTCTTTTATATTGTGCTCATGTTAAATGGAAAATGTCTGCCGATGAAAGAGAAATAAAAATGATGAAGACTTCTGTACAAAACTGATTTTAAATGAGATTTATTTCAAAAGTAAATAGAAAGGGAGCCAGCTAACGAGATGAGAAGTGATAGATAGATAGACAGATATGAATAGAATGAGATAGATAGATAGAGAGATAATTAACAAACCTGAGACTGATATCAACTTAAATAGATATATAGATAGATATGAACTGAGATAGAGAGATATAAACAGAGGTCTATCTATATTTCTATCTATCTCTCGCGCTATATATATGTGTGTGCGCGTGTATATATATATATATATATATATATATATATATATATATATATATAAAAGTGAACATAGAAGTCAACACTTAGAGGACTCTAAGTGTTGACTTCTATGTTCATTTTTATATTTACACACACTGTATCTCTGATATTGAGCACTTTATCCCATAAATATAGCACATCCGTCAATATCATTAACCTCTCTCTATATAGAGATTAATGATTTAATGATTTGTTTTTTGTATGAATGATTCATGAATTTATAAATTATATTTGCACCTTTTAATTGAAATTAAAATAACTGATCCAACGTGCAACTCTCGGATAATAAGTGTGACATTACTGTAATTATTGAACAATATAGTTCATGCCATATTCACGGAAAATCTACCAGTAAAAAAGAATTCTCTTATTGCCATATTTGTACAAAAACGTACAACCTTAAAATTTAAATTCAAACTCAGCGTTGCAACCGCACGTTCCAAAACAATGACACATTTCTCATAGGATTTTTTCGGATTACATCTCTATTTTCGTTGTCCTCTTATTACCGAGAAGTAAAAACAAGAACAAAATCTATTTCCATACCTGAGGATGTCTGTAGAAACAGACGAAAGCTTGTAAAAAATTTAAAAGACCTTTTGTAACTGGAATTTATAAACAGGGATCATATCATTCATATACAGGTTCGGGGTTGGTGTATCTTATTTATATTGTTTGCGATGATGTATTCTCGCTATTTAAATCATTAACCTCTATATTTGTTTTTTGTATGAAGGATTCATGAATTTATATATATATATATATATATATATATATATATATATATATATATATATATATATATATATATAGTCCAAAGAGAATTTTGAGCAGAAAAGGATTTACATAGGAATATCAGCGGGAAGTTGGAAACACTGACTGTATAACCATCGCCAGTCCTTCAAAGATAAATGTAAAAAGAACCAAACGGCACTGTCAAAGCATTATTGGGATTTGTTGGATGGTGGCTTAACCCCACAAATAAAGTGGAAGATAATCTCGAGAGCCAGAACTCCAATAAATTTCAGAGACAGATGCGACTTATGCTTAAAAGAAAAAATCCTCATAATAAAACATAAAGATCCGGATTTATTACTAAACAAGCATAATGAAGTAATTTTTAAATGCCGACATAAGAACAACCTAAATCTAACTAAATATATTTAGGAATAACTATATAGGAAGACTAATATTACATGATCTTGGTTTTTTGTTTTTGGAAATGTTGCTATGCACACATAAGTGCGAACACATAACTGTGTATATGTAACTATGTAATTGAACTTGAACATTGACACGTCTTTTGATATGTATATGTATATGCGTTTATATGGAAAGATAGTCATGCATGTGTTAATTTTGTGTATTGTGGGCATATTTTTAGAATGGGTGGGTATGGTTATGGATATATATGTATATATACTTGTATGTATATAGATGAGCTGTTTTTTATATGTAATAATATGTATATATGGGTGTAAATATGTGTATGTGTGAGTATGTGGGTACATGTATATGTGTGTATGTGTATGTATACAATTTTTTAATAATTTCTATATATGTATGTGTGGGTATGGGTGTGTATATATAGATGGGTACATGTATGTCGTTCCATAGATAGTGTATGTATATGAGTATAAATATAAGTAGTCGTGAGTTCATATATATATATATAATATGGTAGAATATAGATTTATTAAGATAATTAAGTATGGATTTTGATATGTTTTTTGCATGCACGCACATGTGGGTGTATATATCTATATGTATATTTGTGTGTATGTGCATATGTATGTATATGTGTATATGTATATGTGTTTGTATATATGTATATATGTGTATATGTATGTGTATATGTGTATATATATGTGTATATATATGTGGGTATATATGTGTAATTGTATGTGTATGTGTATATATATGTGGGTATATATGTGGATATATGTGTGGGTATATGTAAATGTGTATGTATGTATGTGTGTGTGTATATCTATATGTGAATGTGTGTATGTATGAGTATATACATGCACATATATATATGTGTGTGTATATGTGAATATATGTATATATATGGATATGTATATGTATGTGTGTATGTGTACGGATATGTGTGTAGATGTATATTTATGGATACATAGAATATTATAAAAGAAGGACTTACAGTCCTGTTATTAGTGTTTTATCTCATTTTCTCATTTAATATTTTCCAATTGGAAGTGTGAGTTTAAAATTCTTTCTAATAGGGAGAAAATTTTTTTAAATTGATAATTTAATTTAAATTGAAATATATTACTCTTTAATAATCATTATTGATGATAAAATATTTAAATTGGAAAAACTTTTGATATTTAGGTAGATGTTAATACATGAAGTTACCTGTGTATTTCGGCACATGGGTACTTGTATGAGTGATTGAATATGTAAGAGAACGTGTGTATATGTGATATTTGCATGGATGTGTATACAGTATATGACAGAGCAAGATCTTTAATATTACCTTCAAATATTACCACATACTAACTTAACTAAAATTTAAGTAAAAGAGATTACCTATCTAGAAACAGTCACGAGTTAAATCCGTGAACAAAATTCAAACGGATAGAGATGTAAACTTAATAATCAATAATAAAAATTTTTTAAGAGTTTTAAAAAATGATTACTAGAAGTAAACTTATATTTTAAAATTTGTATTTTCTGTGAATATTTTTCTAATCGACTATTTCATAGAAAATCCCCAAAATTTTAAAAATTTAAATCACTAACAAACATCAAATTAAATTATTTGTAGACAGTCTAGAGACATTCAAATTTATATCAAACATTATAATCTTTATGAACCCCGAAAATAACACTTTCAAAGTAAAGCAAAATAACAGCGTCTGTTTCTAGCTTTTTACAAAGAAAATTAGTGAGAAAGAGATGAACTGAGATAAATATAAACAGAGAAATCTCTTTCTCTCTTTTTCCCTATATATATATATATATATATATATATATATATATATATATATATATATATATATGTGTGTGTGTGTGTGAAAAAAAATTTCGCTTGAAGATGGAACAGAGCTTGGTACTTTAATTCAATTTAATTCAAATAATTATATTGAAGTTTTCAACTCTTGTTTTGAAACATGAGAACTCTTATGTAGCGTGTTGGAATCATATTTTTAAATAAATAATTATATATATATATATATATATATATATATATATATATATATATATATATAGAGAGAGAGAGAGAGAGAGAGAGAGAACGCTCATAGATATTCATTAGGCTATCCGAAAAGACAAGCAAACTATGGAAGACGCGAAGTGACACAATTCAGTGTCTACTAAACGAAAGTGAGTAAAGGTTGTTCTTGAATTTTTCTCTTAATGCAAATCATTATTTAAATTGTTTTACTTTGGTATTAATTTATACTGATTTCATATTTTTTTAATAATATCAGGTTATGAATTTAACCGTTAGACACGTATGTTGGCTTGTGAAAATAGTAATTCTTTCAGGAATGGAAATATCTGAAAAAAAAAAAAAAAATCCGGGTCGTAGATTTATATTTTGATAAAATTCGATAGCGTCACTTTCGAGAATTTTCCTTCTAAGTAAATTATTTTCTCTTTCAATAAATATGGCATTGTTTAGATTAAAGTTGGGCTTAAATTTATTGCTATGTGTATATTCATGAGAGTTCTTAAATTTTAAAAAAATTAACTCTACATATGTTTACTACGTTACTTAAAAATCAAAAACTGAAGTGAACTTTAAAGTCAACACCCAGAATTGACAGTCTGTTCCATGCTAGACGCAACTATTATGCTATGTGCGTTTTTTTTTTTCGTCTATTTATATACACAGGTCAATGATGCATTGTGAGTAGTCTATTGTATTGCATTGTGGGTAGTTAGTTAACCCTAACCCTTCCTTTTTGAGTAAAATATTTTCAAATGGGTCCGATTCTAAAAATACACATGCTAATACACTGATAAGAAGAGACCATTGGCAAATCAGATTTTTGCTTGTAAAAACTATTGGGTTGGTGCATAATTATCAGGCGTTTTTCAAACAATATTTATTATGAAAAAAGAAACAACAATTCAACAATAACATTTTGAAATGACTATACCGGAGCGTAGTCACCATCTTCTATATTTTTATAACCTGTAAAGAAAACAATATTTTTTATTAAAAAAGGCAAACAAAACAGCAATTTTTATTAACAAATAACTCGCCTACAAAAACGCCTGATAATTATGCACCAATTCAATATTACTGATTCGGCCTCTACACTCACCGGTCTCTATACCCAACGACCTTTCACGGGTATCTGTAATATTCTGTAACTAGCTAGGAATGTTGAATTTGAACAAGGCATTTACAGTTCGGATTCTCATTTTAGTGTCTTTCTGAAGAAGTTTCACAACTTATAACCATCATTTCTTCTTTAGAATATTAATCTGCCTTTTCATTGAGCTGGTTTTCGTCACTAGTATAAAGAAACACGAACCCAAAGAAGGCCGAAGATGTGTAGCGATTAAAAACAAGAAAGATTTAATTCTGTTGGGTAAACTGATTTTTTTTTAAATATCGCAGATCTCTCCCTCTCTTTCTGCCATGCCTCTTCAGTACATATTCAATAATAGCTCTCCACAGCTTCCTCTTATTTTTATTTCAGCAGTACATCTTTTAAAATGCCTCTTTGTTTTTATTTTAATTATTCCATCATGCAATTCGTCAAGTTTGTTACTGACTATTTTCCTTTACTTCTCTTGGCTTCAATATGTGTTGTGAGTGTTAAATTCTCCAAGCATTTTCCTCATTCTCTCCCTGTGCTTTTTCTCTTAGGGACGGGGAAAACACGGTTCTCCACAGCTTCCTGTCTTTTGTTGCTTTCAGTAAGATTTGTTTCTTTATGATCTTTGTGACATTTTTTCCTCCATTTATTTCTTCAAACTCGTCAAGTACGTTGCTATACTATTTCCTTTTGCTTCTCTTGTCTTCAGTGTACCTTGTGTGTGTTAAATTCTCTAAACCTTCTTTATAATAGACATCGTAGATCGATAGGAAACTGATTTGTTTGGAAAAGGATGCGTAGTAGATTCTTTTTGACATTTTATTATCAAATAATTAAAAATAATTTCCTTGCATAAATTTACCAATGATATTGCATTTTTAAAAATTTATTTATGAATTTATTTTATTTTAATTTATTAATGAATTTAATTTATTTTATTTTAATTTATTTATGAATTTAATTTATTTTTTTATTTTTTATTTTAATTTGATTATGAATTTATTTTATTTTATTTTAATTTATTTTATTTTAATTTATTTATGAATTTAATTTATTTCATTTTTATTTATTTATGAATTTAATTTATTTTTATTTTTTATTTTAATCTTTTTATGAATTTATTTTAATTTATTTCATTTTAATTTATTTATGAATTTAATTTATTTTAATTTATTTAGGCCGTGTCGATTATACGAGCGAGCTAAAGAGACTTTATTCCCGAGCAGAGAACACCAAAGTTAAAATGGCTGATATAAAGCGTAAGTGATAAATATTTTACAAGCATACATGAACGTACTCATGTGCACATACACGTACGTTGAGCTATAAGTCTGCAACCCGACACTGAATATTAGCTGAATTTTTATCTGACATATTCAGTGTAAACTATTTTTAACTTGTGGATGTATACAGAAAAATGTATTAATTACATTGACAAGGAAGATGATTATCTTGAAAAGTAATTATTTATCTGTCAGCATTTCTGAGATGATGAATTATAATTATTTAAATTATTTACATGGTCCGGACCGTTGCCCTCATCTTTATTGCCACGTTCACGACGTTTCGACCGTTGTACGCTTCGGCCTTCTTCAGGATCTGTCTATATTTCAAAGATGATGTATTGTAATTATTTACACTATTTACATTGTTCGGTCTGTTGGCCTTATCTACGTTGCCATATTCACGACGAGCTTACAACGGTCGAAACGTTCTGAACGTGGCAATAAAGATGAGGGCAACGGCTCGAACAATATAAATAATCTGAATAATGTTAATAAGTAATTATTTGTATAAAATTGCTTTCTTCAGTAACCATTAGTCTACGAGCATATATATATATATATATATATATATATATATATATATATATATATATATATATATATATATACATGTTCTTTTTATAGATACAAATATATATTTCAGTAAATGCTCTGTTTTATAATAAACAGTATTAAACAACATTTACCGGCCTGAATGTCCGAGAAATTTTCATAGAAAATGTGTCCTCCGACAGGAATCGAACCTGTATCCTATACGGAAGCGTTATATAGCCTGACGTGCTTTTAACGATTGGGCTACAGAGGAGCGTCGATTTGACTGCTTTTAAACTACAATTGTCCATGATTTTCTCTCGTACATTCATATCTGCTCAATGCTTATCCAAATGTAAACAAATGACGTCACACATTATGAAATGGACAAAGTCCGACAATTATTTATAGATAAATGCTGTTAATACTGTTTATTATAAACAGAGCATTTACTTAAATATTTGTATCTATAAAAAGAACGTATAAACATAAAAAAATGTCTTAAAAATAATTGTCGGACTTTGTCCATTTCATAATTTATATATATATATATATATATATATATATATATATATATATATATATATATATATATATATATATGTTAAAAATACTAGTTTTTAATGTCGGATATTTTCTATTAAATGTGTAACAATTATCAATATTTGGTGTGATATGTTATTTAACTAATCTTAACGAAGTGCATACACTTCTTGACTTATATATCATAACGCTTCGGTAATTGTATACGACAGCCTTCTTCATGTGTTCGTCGTTGTAATATTGCATGGTTGATCATGTATTAAGGGAAATGGAGTCATGATAATAGATAAATAAAACCAATAGGAGATAAGATGACTGAAAGAATCAGTGCCTATGTTATGCCCTGACAACCACGCCAGTAGACCTAGCATTAATATAATTACTGTTTGGAAACTTTTGATTGAGAGAGAAACGATATTCAGACAATTTCCATCACGTGGGTACAGACCTTACGGTTCAGGTTCCAAAATTACAGCAGGAGACTTTTCAAGACACATAGAGCCCAGTGGAATGGTTTCCTGATAGTTGTGAAGTTCAATTCATAATTGAGTGGAGGAAACACACACGTGATAAAACGCGAATAGAATAAAGAATATTCCTGTGGGCGAGATATTCCCTAAGAATTGAAATGTTATGAGAACAATCTTCTCCACCCCTGCGGGTTAAATAAATTCCACTGAGGTTATTACGTACAATGATAGCAACTGAGAAAGGTCGGAGAATATAACGACCTATAACAATGAGCATAGTAACCAAGATGAGCATGCTGGTCCAAATCGAAAGGCATATAATAATTATAATTGTTCATTGGCAAAATTGTGTAAAGGTTCATAACTATATCACCCTATAGAAATTCGAAGCATTTTAAAGTTCATGCCTTTTAAAATATATTAGCAAGAGTTTAAACAAATTATTGATTTACGTTTTTTGCTTGCAGACGATAAATCAAAAACCAAAGAAAGAAAAACAATGAAAGGTGAGTAAAACATTGAAGTTATCTATCTATCTATCTATCTATCTATCTATCTATCTATCTATCTATCTATCTATCTATCTATCTATTTGACAGTCTGTTCATGATCTATCTATCTATCTATCTATCTATCTATCTATCTATCTATCTATCTATCTTTATGTAAAGAGTTATCGCTTCATTTTTGCCATTTTGGCTGGGATCAATGTGTAGTATCTGTTTGCACTAAGAGGTGTGTCCTTAGTCCATATGCTTATGCATTCGTATGGACACCCTACGTACAAAAAAACAAAACCTTCTACATTCTGCCTTGGTGTGGAGGCCACGTAAATAGAATCTATCTATCTATCTATCTATCTATCTATCTATCTATCTATCTATCTATCTATCTATCTATCTATCTATTTCAGACTTCTCATTATCTATCTATCTATCTATCTATCTATCTATCTATCTATCTATCTATCTATCTATCTATCTATCCCAATTTTCTCATTATCTATCTATCTATCTATCTATCTATCTATCTATCTATCTATCTATCTATCTATGGGAAACATTCTTTCTTTTATTCATGTTTCATTGAATGTGGCAGACAAAGACATTTTTATATTTTTTTTTTATTCATTTTTAATTTTCTTTCAGTTGTTCTTTCATGAGTAGTAAGGCAGTGTAGAAATTGTCCCAAGCGCCTTCGGCCAGTTCATTCGACATTTTTTAAAGGTTCCTTGTTAGTATATTTCCTGTGTTTAACTGCTAAGTTGTAATGTGCGGAAGTAGTAGTAATTCTAAGCTGTACTGAATGGGGAGTAGTAACAATTTCATGTTGGCATATCTTTAAAGACTGCCAACAAGTTTTGAAATAGGGTAATCCTGAGACTTGGCTTAAACCGTTTTCTATAAAGTGCTTCAATTATATTAGGACGCCTTTTACGATTAGATATTCTTAAAATGACTGTGTTATCTCCAGAGGTTTTTCTTATGAGACCAGATAGTTGTGGGTGAGCGTTTAAGTGCTTCCTTATAGAACTCAGACCGCTTATGTAGTTTGTGGTATAAGAATTCATTATATATATATATATATATATATATATATATATATATATCTTTTCCCCTTTTCTTCTCCTTTTCCTTTTCCCATATCATTTCCGTTGAGCTGACCAATTAAATAGGTCAATGTCTGATCCTTACCCCCCACCTTCCTCAATATTAACTATTATAATAAAAATAAATATAAAAATAAATTTTAAAACTCTCCCTTCCCTCTCTAAACTCGACTATGTCTCTCATACCATTCCTCACCACCCTCTATATTAACTTATATAAAATTAATTCTGCCCGTCAAAAGTGTAAATTTTAAATTCATTTTTCGTTTCACCTTTTGAAAGTGAAGTCTGAAGATCGAGAGAAAAATAGAATTCTCTGGTGAAATAAATTATTACAAATGGAGATTAAAGTGGTCTGTTTTTATTTAAATTAATATATATATATATATATATATATATATATATATATATATATATATATATATTAACTATAATTGAAAAAATAGAAATAAATCTATTTTCAAAATCTACTACAACTTTAACTGTAGAAGGTACCTATTAGAATGCACACTATGCCAGAAACAATATGTGGGGAAATCTGAATGGCTCTTTCACTACAGAATTAATAATTATTGGAATCAGATCAAATCGGCTCCCCAAGAGAAAGCTTGTTACCTGTAGAACAACATTTCTGCCTAGAAAAACATGATCTATAATTGAAAAAATAGAAATAGAAAAAATAAGCTTAGAAAAATACTAGAGGAACATGAAGACAAATGAATTTGTGCCTCACAACACTTCATCCAGACGGGCTTAACCACAAATTTGACAGCATACATAGAATTAATATATAACCCCATAAATCAAGCTCTACCTATAGTTCTCACTCACACAAGAAAGATATGCTTGCAGAGGTGTTGAGGTCTCACACTTATACACACACTCATACAAATATATACACATGCACACATCACACAGACTCCCAAAGAACTAACAGATAGCATACACTTAAGGCACACATCCCATTCCCACCAACCAATAAAACTGTCAAAATGACCAAGGAAGGAATTCTGTAAATGAGAAATCTTGCATCCTCTATCTTAAAAACAACTTGAAAGAGGCTCTTTGACCAACACAAGGTCTGAACAAAATGAACGATAAAAAACTACAGATAAAGTTCACTTTCTTCAAAAAACATTCATTTACTCCTGTAGTCCACTGCTACTAACAAGCAGGGACTTTTTCTCCTGATGATGGCCATGCTGACCGAAACTAGTCGAACGTAATTGAAATAATAAAACAAAAAATATTACTATACAACACAGTGTGTTTGAAAATTTTAATTTTTAAAGTAATTTTTTAATATTTTTATTGTTCAAAACACACACACACACACACACATATATATATATATACATTGTATATGCAATCCCTAAAGAATAAATTAATTTATTTTAATTCTACATTTTTATTACTTCAAATGTCACTTTTTATTGGGTTCCTGTGGTTGAGTAGACGCTTCGTTTTTTAATAAGTGTATATTACGGAATGTGTAATGAAGACAATTTAATAAAGAAAGTGTGCTCTTCGCCAGTGTTTGAACATGCGTCCTCTTTTCTAGGAGAAAACACCGTCACAGTACAGCAAGTTTCCATTTTTGTCTTTTAAGGAATGCATATCCCCTCGTTCAAACATTGGACCCTTTTGGAGAGTACATATTCTTTTAAGTTTTCTCGAGTTCTCGAGCCGGTAAACGTAATACACATTGTGTAAAAAAACAAAATAATAATAAAAAAAGACGAGGCGTCTACTCTAGCACGATTAATTAAAATGAATCCATTAATTCTTTAGGAATTGCTTTGTTTACGTTTCGGATACGAATTCAAGCAGATATGGGCCTTTGAGAAAATCTTAATGACAAGGTGTGCATTCCTTAAAAGGATAAAGGCTCTTTGGAATTCAAAGAACCTTTTAAACCAGAAATCCGATGTTCTTGCTTACATATTAGAACATTTTTCGTAAGCACATATGAAGCTGGATAAATTTTTTTTAATTATCCTCCCCCACATTTACAATACACTTTCTTCTTCTTCTTCTTCTTCTTCTTCTTCTTCTTCTTCTTGTGTGTTTGTTTATTTATTTTTGAAAATAATAATGTAGCATTAATTAGTTTAAAAAATAAAGCGTTAAGAGGCCATTTGATAAAAATCGCCTGAGGAGACCGTAAAGTTGAAACCAGGGTAGCGGATTTAACTGACCTCCTAATTTTTAAAGTATATATATATATATATATATATATATATATATATATATATATATATATATATGGCCTTGAAAATGACGGAACCCATTCTTTTAAAAGGCGAAACTAAAGAAGGTAGACACGGTGGGTACCACATGTAAAATAAATTTATTAAAAAAATCAAACAAATCGGTGTAAATAAGCCCTGAGAGAGTATAAAACATGAGTAGAAATTACATGAAAAGAATTACTAAAAACACACCCGTGAGACTGAAAGAACGAAGAAAGTTCACTTTCTTCCTGAACAAAGTCGATGAAGCTTGATGTAAACAGCCCCTAAAAATCGTAAATGTTTAACCGATCGAGTCCTGTGCAGCATCCTAAACGTTACGTCTATTCAGAATCGCATCCCGGGTTATTAATTAAATGAAGCCCAATCGCTGACTCACAAACTGACTGACTCAGGTGATTACTGTTAATCACTACACCCTGTCTTATAGACAGGCAAGTGTTGACCAATCCGGGGTCTCCAACCGCCAGTTGGTTCGCTCCACATAGTCGGCCTCGCACCAACATTTAAATTGATATATCACAGAGCTACTTTGCAGGTAGGGCAAACCATCCTTAGCGATAAATTGGAACAGTACTAAATACAATACACAATTTAACAAAAGGAAAGCAAGAAATCACAAACGCCGATACCCTATCAGCAAGTGTCCGACTCTCCCTGCCTAACCATAGTGGTTTTAAATAGACGGGATAGACTAGGTCCCAAAAATTTTGTTTATATATATATATATATATAAAAGCTTAATGGACAGCGTTGAATCAAACCAGGAAACAGTAATACAGTGTAACCAGGATATAAGAGACCCTGATATAAGAGAAACCCGGATATAAGATAGATTTTATCTGGTCCCAAATTAGAGCCTGTGTTAATCTATATAAATTAGACCAAACTCGGATATAAAAGAATTCTTCTCCGGTCCTGACAACTCTCTTATATCCGGGTTACACTGTATTAAAAAGTGCTCAATTCACGTGTAAAAAATAAAATAACATATAGTAAAAATAACATATAGAGCTTTTAAATTTAAAAATCAGGAGGTCAATTGAATCAACCTTGGTTTCAACCTTACGGTTCCCTCAGGCGATTTTTATCGAATGGCTTCTTAACGCTTTATTTAAAAAAACAAAACAAAAACTAATGAACGCTATATTATTTTTCTCCTGATTTTTAAAGTATATATATATATATCTTACCCTCTTGGAAATATATATATATATATATATATATATATATATATATATATATATATATATATATATATATTGACCACTAATATTATCTATCTATCTATCTATCTATCTATCTATCTATCTATCTTCGTATATATATATATATATATATATATATATATATATATATATATATATATATATATACAAAATACCTTACCGTAACAAAAATACGTATCTGTTATCTTGATGCCTTTCATGTGCGTTGCCTACGTTCGATCTGCAAGATAAAAACGTGTGATTGCAGAAGAAACAGTGAAGTGCTGACTAAATAAAACATGACGGGTATTGATGCAAAATTCCAATCAGGTGACCAGGACATCTTTTTCGTTTGAGCGATAGCAGACTACCAAGAGAACTTCTCTTTGTCAAGGCAGTTGGAAGGACACTCTTGCGTTAGAAAGACAACCTGAAGCGATGAACAATTCCATTTTCTTCTGAGGAAACCAAAGCGTCAGAGCGAAGGAGCTGGGCGCCCGTCCTGCTTCTCATTTGAGCGAGACCGTATTGAATATTGGGATCAACTACGTGCAAATATTAAAGATGGCAGCATGTTGCTCCTCTCAATGATAGCCTTACCTGCCACTGTGACTTAGACGCACGCAGTAAAGCAGGCCTTGGTATCCACTTGCGGAAACATGTGGTAATTGATCCTCGACCACTCAAGCAAAATGGCTCAACCATCTGTCTAAAAGTTTGCAAAACACCTACAGGACTTGGGATATATATGCGTGTCCATAAAATTTGGCCAACTCTTATTTTACAGCCGGTAGCTGTATTTTGATAAAGAAATTCAAAGCATTTTAAAGTTCATGCCTTTTAAAATATATTAGCAAGAGGTTAAACAAATTATTGATTTACGTTTTTTGATTGCAGACGATAAATCAAAAACCAAAGAAAGAAAATCAGTGAAAGGTGCGTAAAACATTGAAGTTATCTATCTATCTATCTATCTATCTATCTATCTATCTATTTGACAGTCTGTTCATGATCTATCTATCTATCTATCTATCTATCTATCTATCTATCTATCTATCTCAGTCTGTTCATGATCTATCTATCTATCTATCTATCTATCTATCTATCTATCTATCTATCTATCTCAGTATAGTCATATCTATCTATCTATCTATCTATCTATCTATCTATCTATCTATCTATCTCAGTATAGTCATATCTATCTATCTATCTATCTATCTATCTATCTATCTATCTATCTATCTCAGTATAGTCATATCTATCTATCTATCTATCTATCTATCTATCTATCTATCTATCTATCTCAGTATAGTCATATCTATCTATCTATCTATCTATCTATCTATCTATCTATCTATCTATCTATCTATCTATCTATCTATCCCACTCTGTTCATTATCTATCTATCTATCTATCTATCTATCTATCTATCTATCTATCTATCTATCTATCTATCTATCTCAGTATAGTCATATCTATCTATCTATCTATCTATCTATCTATCTATCTATCTATCTATCTATCTATCTCAGTATAGTCATATCTATCTATCTATCTATCTATCTATCTATCTATCTATCTATCTATCTAAGTATAGTCATATCTATCTATCTATCTATCTATCTATCTATCTATCTATCTATCTATCTATCTCAGTATAGTCATATCTATCTATCTATCTATCTATCTATCTATCTATCTATCTATCTATCTCAGTATAGTCATATCTATCTATCTATCTATCTATCTATCTATCTATCTATCTATCTATCTATCTATCTATCTCAGTATAGTCATATCTATCTATCTATCTATCTATCTATCTATCTATCTATCTATCTAAGTATAGTCATATCTATCTATCTATCTATCTATCTATCTATCTCAGTATAGTCATATCTATCTATCTATCTATCTATCTATCTATCTATCTATCTATCTATCTATCTCAGTATAGTCATATCTATCTATCTATCTATCTATCTATCTATCTATCTATCTATCTATCTATCTATCTATCTCAGTCTGTTCTAAAAAAACCGCCATTAGAGGACGCTTTGTGATTCATTTTCTTTAGTTCTTCTACACACATTTTACATATACGAACAATTCACGTTTTCTCAAATACATACAATATCATTGTCTTTGTCGCTCGCAGCTATGTAACATTTTGTCTTGTTAATAATAGATTATCATTTGTTTATACACTCTCACACATATACATACATACATACACACACACACAAACACACACACACACACACGTATATATATATATATATATATATATATATATATATGGGTTTTAGTGGTTCCTTTTCATTTTGTTACCCGGAAACACATTTTTGTTGTAGGATAAACATTCCAGAATACGCGTGTTTCCCAACAAAACCCCACGTACATACCACCTGCAACAATATATATATATATATATATATATATATATATATATATATATATATATGTATATATATATATATATATATATATATATATATATGTATATATATATATATATATATATATATATATATATATATGTATATATATATATATATATATATATATATATATATAACTGTCTTATTAGCCGGCGCGTTTCATCCAATGACCTTAGCAACTATAAGAATTTAGAAAACACTATTGTATTTATATTGTAATTTTCAGTTGACAATATGAATACAATAGCATTTTCTAATTTCTATTTGCTAAGGACATTTTCTTTGTTGCTCATACTTAATTTGTTTTCAGTAAATTCATATATATATATATATATATATATATATATATATATATATATATATATATATGCTAATGCATATTTCGGCAGTAACCTTCCTTTTAAACTTATTTTGTTGAATATGACAAAGAAAATCTTATTAATTTTGACTTAGTTTTATTTTTCCTTTTGGTAGGAGCAAACGAGTCTAAAATGTCCATTGTCCGTATTTTCCATTGTCCTAAGTGCTTTCAGTCACTTTTTGAACAATTTTCAAGGGGGTTTCTTTTTGTTTCTCTTCGTGTTCGACTGGATGGTATCCTAAACGCTCGGAATAAAGGCTCCTACCAGTATTCATACTCGAAGCAGTGTTTATTTCGAGCTTCACGGCTGGAATTCAAGTGAGCGTCTTTCCATTGTTTTTAAATAATTGTCAAAAGTCTGAATTCAGGTCATTATTTAAAGATGTAAGAGGCTATAATTGAAAAGATTGAAAATCGAGAATTTTTTCTATTTCCCGAGAAGCAGGCGTTAAACACACGAGAGTGTTAGCGTCTTCTCTATCTTAACTTTCTTTCTTTTTCCTGCCGAAACCATTTTTTTCTGAAATGTCTTTCCCGCCTTTTCTTGGAATCAAAACGGAATAGTCCATTATTCATTGGGTACTGACAGGAGGTAACGTACGCGCCACCTAACTAATTAAAGAATGAAGGAACAAGCAGAATAATGCGATGGCATTGAAAAGAAACACGTTAGCTACAACTGACGAAAACGCATAAGCATTGCATAACTCTTACACACATACATGCATATGCATATATATATATATATATATATTTGAAATCTTTTTCACTCAACATTTTTGCCTTTACAGCTCGCTTGTCACATGTCATTAATTTTCAGTGTGATGAAGCTGGACAGTAACTCAGTCTGTTAACAACTTCATCTTTTTGACCGCCACAATGAATCAATTTACAAGTTGCATCAAAATCAGAAATAACATTAAAGAATTCTTCAATTGCCTGTTTGGCTTTCTTTTTCGTTTTTCGTTTTTATTTGCTTTAAAAGAGCAATATCTTCTTTTCGACATATTATTTTATATTCTGTTTCTTTCTTTCTTGATCTGTTTCTTCTATGCTTTCTTTCTTTCTTTCTTTCGTTGTCTCTTTCTTTTTTCTTTCTTTCTTAATCTGTTACTTCTATGCTTTCTATGCTTTCTTTCTTTCGTTCTTTCTTTCTTTCGTTCTTTCTTTCTTTCTTAATTTGTTTATTCTATGCTTTCTTTGTTTCTTTGTTTCTTTCTTTTGTTCTTTCTTTCTTTTTTCTTTCTTTCTTAATCTGTTTCTTCTATGCTTTCTTTCTTTCTTTCTTAATCTGTTTCTTCTATGTTTTCTTTCTTTCTTTCTTTCTTTCTTTCTTTCTTTCTTTCTTTCTTTCTCTCTTTTTTCTTTCTGTGTTAATCTGTTTCTTCCATGCTTTCTTTCTTTCTTTTTTCTTTCTTTGTTAACCTGTTTCTTCTATGCTTTCTTTCTTTCTTTCTTTTTTAATTTGTTTCTTCTATGCTTTTTTCTTTTTTCTTTCTTTCTTAATCTGTTTCTTCTATGTTTTCTTTCTTTCTTTCTTTCTTTCTTTCTCTCTTTTTTCTTTCTGTGTTAATCTGTTTCTTCCATGCTTTCTTTCTTTCTTTTTTCTTTCTTTGTTAACCTGTTTCTTCTATGCTTTCTTTCTTTCTTTTTTAATTTGTTTCTTCTATGCTTTTTTCTTTTTTCTTTCTTTCTTAATCTGTTTCTTCTATGTTTTCTTTCTTTCTTAATTTGTTTCTTCTATGCTTTCTTTCTTTCTTTCTTAATCTGTTTCTTCTATGCTTTCTTTCTTTCTTTCTTAATTTGTTTCTTCTATGCTTTCTTTCTTAATCTGTTTCTTCTATGCTTTCTTTCTTTCTTTCTTTCTTAATCTGTTTCTTCTATTCTTTCTTTCTTTTTCTGTTTCTTTGTTTGTTTATTTTCCTTTGTTTCTTCCTTTTACTATATTTCTTCTTTCCTTCTTTATTTTTACAATTTTATTTGGTTTTGGCGTTTCTTTCTTTCTTTCTTATTTAGTGTTTCTTCAGTATCATCTATTTCCTTTCTTTAAAAATTTAGTATATTTTTTCTTCTTTTTATTTCTTTCTCATTTGATTACTCTTTTTCTTTCTTTCTTTATTGCTTTCTTTCTTTCTTTCTTTCTTTCTTTCTTTCTTTCTTTTCCTTTCTTTCTTTCTTTCTTTCTTTCTTTCTTTCTTTCTTTCTTTCGCCCTTCATCTGCTCTTATTTCCCAAATTTATACACTCTCCAAACTACTTCCCTCTTCCCTTTCGGTTCATTTTCCAGTGGGACCTTCTATTCTAAGACAACATGGCTTTATTAAAAATTGGCAGGAATGTCAGATAATTGGTCGGTTGCTAAAATACTGTCATTTTACAAATGGCAAGAAGACGCAGCTGATGGCGAACGAAAGTCAGTGATAAACGAGATTTTCATCCAGATATAAATTATGCGAAACGTTCATTTTTGAAATATATTTTTTCTTTCTCACCTTAAAATTTTTGTTCATAATTTCCTTTCTTTGGTTTATTCATTTTTTCCCAACCCAGTTTTTTTTTTTTCGGAAGTCATTAAAAGTACGAAGAATCCCGAAAGCAACGTCAATACTTATGGCGACGATGATGATATGGTTGATAAATTTATTTTAATTAAATTAAATCGATTTTAAATCAAAAGTCATCGAAAAACTCTGTGGGGAATATAATAAATATTTTATTTCCCAAGTTTTCTTGTCTGAAAATACATAAATAAATTATCTTACAAACGCATCGAAATAGTCAATCCTCTCGGCGGGTTTCGGATAATAATTCGCATATGCCGTTCAAATCTTGTCTGCTTTCATATTAATCTTAAATATAAGACAACGAAGTTATAATCCAATTGAAATATAGAATTTATGGATTGTGACATTAATTTACCGAGAGAAAAAAAGATATTACTTGAAACATATTATTTCTGAACAATTTTGGTGGTGTTGGAATGTTGCTTAATTTTTTTGCCAGTGACCAATGTTCGCGTTTCGATAATAACCAAGAAAATAAATGTCAACACAGACAGAATGTATCCACTTGAGAACTTTGAGCTATAGAAGACTTTTGAAATTTATCATTCAGTACAATTGTGTACTTGCAAAATCTGAGATAAATAAAATTATGCGGTATCCATTCTTGAGACAAAATGGCGTCGAATTTGTTTCCGCGGATTCAGAGTTAGTTTTTCAATCTTGACGATTGCTGTGTTTTAAATGTCATTAGATTATAATTAGATTATATCACTTTACCTGCCAGAACGCCTACTATGTGTCTTTGCATTCAGGGATATGAAATCAAGGGCATAAACCGTGTCTTTCTTATTTCTGAACGGTGATCTAGTAGCGATAACCACAAGAGGATTCTTCCTTTTCGAGAGAACACTTTCCAGGCAGGCGACTACTAAATTTCAACTCATCTACGTGACGCTCAAGCACAAACACATATACACACAGATAAAAGCGAATAGATACATATATATATAAATAGATATGAACTGATTGAATAGACAGATTGAATTAGATAATCACCGCAGAGGACCTTTTCTGTCTGAATGCTAATCTTCAGTAGAGCATCATTCCAAGCTTTCTTGGTTTAACGTTTTCCGCTGACATGAAGAGGGTCGACTATATATCGAATCAATTGCTACACTTACTGCTAGGAAAGTTGGTTGACTATGTGGTGCCAGGAATTTTTCTCGTTAGAATTCAACTTGCAAATTTTATAAATCTACCATTCGTCCGTGCATTGAATACTGTTGCCAGATCCAGTGTAATGCAACTGCTGTGCATCTCGCTATTCTTAACAAAATCCAAAGAGGTATCTGCAATGTAATCGATCCTGACCATGCATCTCGACTTTAGTCACTTTCTCACCGATGTGACGTGGCTTCCCTCTGTCTTTTCTACAAATATTTTTATGGCAATTGTTCTGAGGAGTTTTTTTCCTAATGCCTCGCCCACATGAATTTAAGCGTGCTAATAGATTGACAACTACGTCTTATCATTTTACTGTTGAACTAAATAGATGCAACTCTTATCTCTGTTTTTTTTCGCACTTCTCACTTGTGGAACTCCCTTCTGATTTCTTGCTTCCCTGATAACTACAAGCTTCAAAAATTTAAATGCAACATCAATCGCCATATCCTGTCTTCTTGAACCACGTTCTTTTTTTCTCCTTTCCTCAATCCTGCTGCTTTTCAGTCTTCCCATTCTCTTTTACGCTCAGTAAACCCCCAGAAAATTGTGGAGAGCCATGATCGTCAATGTCCTAAAAGGACACGGCACATAATATAAAAATTACGATAAATGCTGCAGTTTTAAAGAGTGTTATTTTTAATCAATCTCCAGCGATCATGAGCAGAACGTAGCAAATGCAAGAAATTCAATAAAAAATCAACATAATCCTTATTAAATCGTTCAATAATTTCCTCCTGAATTATTGCCATTGAAATACATTTATTTTCAGTGCCTTTTTTTACAAACGATCCTGTCTTAGCATATCGGATTCAGTCACTTTCTCGCCGACGTGACGTGGCTTCCCCCTGTCTTTTCTACAAATATTTTCATGGCAATTGTTCTGATGAGTTTTTTTCCTAGTGCCTCGCCCACATGAATTTAAGCGTGCTAACTACGTCTTACCATTTTACTGTTGAACTAAATAGATGCAACTCTTATCTCTCTGTTTCTTTTTTCGTACTTCTCACTTGTGCAACTCCCTTCTGATTTCTTGCTTCCCTGATAACTACAAGCTTCAAAAATTTAAATGCAACATTAATTGCCATTTTCTGTCTACTTGAACCTGTTTCTTGCTTTGTCCTTTTCTCAATCCTGCCAATTTTCAGTCTTCGAATTCTCTTTCATGCACCCCCGCGTTCTAGCGGGATTATATAAGCAATAATGATAAAAAATATATAAACTGAGGATGACATATATGATGAAAACGATTTATATATGATCTTTTTTCTCTGGTTCTACGATTACATAAATTTAAGTGTTCTACTAGATTGACAACAAGCCCCTACCATTTTACTGTTGAAATATCTAAATGCAACTGCCACTTCTACTATAGCATCTTTTCTAGCACTTTGCACTTGTGCAAATCCCTTCTGATTTCTTGCTTCCCTGATAACTACAAGCTTCAAAAATTTCAATGCAACGTCAATCGCCACTTTCTGTCTTCTTGCACCTGTTTCTATTTTGTCTTTTTTCAATCTTGCGGATTTTCAGTCTTCGCATTCTCTTTCACGCTGCGTAATGATAAAAATATATAAATTGAAGAAGATAGATATGGATATATATATATATATATATATATATATATATATATATATATATATATATATATATATATATATACATACATACATACATACATACATATATATATATATATATATATATATATATATATATATAAGCAAATATATGGATATAGATCCGACAGTATGAAGAAAAATATACGGAAAAAAAACAAACAAAAATCCTTATATGCAATAATGCTGTTTTTATGTTAATATGTCAACGTCGGACGTTTCGGTTTAATAAACCATCTTCAGGACATATTCATAAAATATAATATATATAATTAACATCAATTGAACATGACAAAGACGACGGACACAAGAACAAGACTTATCCAAACAGACAACTGAAAGTTTTATATGATCAGCGTTTCGTTTTAAAACATGGTCACGTTGTCGTCACGTGGGTGACGCTGTGAAAACGTATTCCCAAATTTGAGTATTTGTATATATATATATATATATATATATATATATATATACATATATATACATATATATATATTTTTCGCACACACGCGCACACGCACACACGCGCACACGCACACACATATGAATGTGTGTGTTCATACATAGACACATATAAATGTGGTGTGTGTGTTCATACGCGCGCGCACACACACGCATATGTGTGTGTGTATGCGCACGCGCGTGCGTATTAACATATCGGGAGAGAGATATGAAAAGTATGACACACATAGATAAATGTGAACAAACCGTGATAGATGGATCGATCGATAGATGAATAGGAACATAGATAGATAGTGACAGACTGATATATATATATATATATATATATATATATATATATATATATATATATATATATATATATATATAAATGGTAGTACTCATTTTGAAAAACCTCGGATAGGTCAACTTGCAGTAGAACAAATCGTTACCCGAGGAAAAATGGGAAATGAAAAAAGAAAGAACCAAGAAGATTAAACCAAGACGAAACAATCGTCCAGTGTTTAAACTCCAAGTCCAAAGAAAACAAAAAACAAAAAACAAAACAACTCCAAAACAAGTAAAAATACAACGACGTAGATATAATTTTTTTTCTGAAGTTATTCATGATCACTTGAAAATGGAACAATAATATTAACATTAAGTTCCGAGACATAGAAATTTCCGTGTCACTATGATAAAATATTTTAAAAATATTTAAATAATAATATAATATTATGCTCTACTTTGTATTGAGCACTTTAAAAAAAAAATGCTAAAGAATGGTGGATTGTTAATACTGCTGTTCCTTCTCTTTATTTGTATCTCTCTCTCTCTCTCACTATATATATATATATATATATATATATATATATATATATATATACAAACACGCATACACACATATATATAAATATATATAGATAGATAATCAACAGACCGAGATAGAGCGGGAGATAGATACGAACAGACTGCAGTAGATAGACATGCACATAAATAGATAGATAGATAGATAGATAGATAGATAGGATGTGAATAGACTGAGATCATTAAACACCGCATTAAAACCTTTTGTCTCACTTCTGTCTTTTAATTCATTCTGCTATATTTTTTGCCATTATTTTTCTTTGTGTTTTAGCAAAATCTAAACCTTCGAAGAGAAAGAAATTGTCCAAAAAGCACAAGAGTAAGAACAAATCTACGAGTAAAAGTCTAGATGAAGCCGATGAATCCGAAGACAAATCCCCCAGCCAATGGGAGCATGAAGATCGGACGTCTGGAATGGATGCAACATTAAACGAAGCTATCCAGCATCCTGACCAATCACTGACCGATCGAAATAAAAACATTAAAGAAACAGATGCCATTTCAACCTGGATTCAAGACGCGACAGAGAAGCTGGCGTCTGACGTCAGCGATAACGAGAAGGGAGATAACTCAGTAAGATTTTATTTTCACGGATCCATCGTGAGGTTATGGAGCAATTTAATTTCTTTAAAATTTTATTGAATTTTTTTATTATTAATTATCAATTAATGACTTTTTATTCGGTCCTCTTTTTTTTAACCTCCCACCAATGTCTTTACAGGATTCGTTACGAACGCTGCATGCTTTTCTCGACTGAATATTTTGTTTTGTGGTTCGTCACTTGTTATGGGATTGCTCATTTAATACGCACCATTCTTTGATTTTATCCCTTTAAGTTACAACTTGTGTTTACTGCATGTAAATTGACTCGATTATATATGTAAGGTGGATTGAGGAATCGGAGAGCCGAGTTCGAATTCCAGTCGAATTCATTGGGAAAGGTATGAATCCTCTTCTTCCCCCAGCTATGGGTAAATAGCAGGAAAAACATGGTTCTATAGTCTTGGATAGCAACTGGTTTAGGAGAAGGACAACTCTGAATTCAAAACCTGCGGAGGGTCGTTTGGGGATATTGTGGCACGTAGGTCTCTGTATTCGGCTCTTCAAAAAGTGTGGTTGGTTCTGCACAAAGCCTTCATCATTATAATCGAATCATATGTGCAGCTGTTTGAGCTGTGAGTTCCTAGGAACTGAGTTGCTTGACCCTCATACGTCGAAAGAACGATGAGAGAGTTCAGTATATAAGTGTTAATTCGCAAGTGTTACCAGTTATTTGCCTGGAATTATCGTAATCACAGCTTCCAAATAATAGTATCGATTATCTGATTAGCCATTAATAGATTTAGTATAGGAATGTTGTTGATGGTTATATATTAAAATATCTACTCGTAATATGATAAGTAATTATTTCTGAAATCGGTATTATGTGTCGATATAACGTTCGCAGGGTCATATATATATATATATATATATATATATATATATATATATATATATATATATATATATATATATATATATATTCACCTACGTGCTAATACTGTTGGGAAATGTATGAATCCTCTTCTTCTCCCCCTAGCTATGATAAATATGGTAAATAGCAGAGCAGACTGGGTCCTATAACCTTGGATGGCAACCGGTCTAGGAGTAGGAAAAACTCTGATTTACAAACCATCCTGGAGAGGATTGGGCTCCATCAGGTTATCTTTCCCAAGAAACCGCTGTAGTACACATGGTGTTCCTACGAACTTATGGGTCACGGGATATATATATATATATATATATATATATATATATATATATATATATATATATATATAATGGACTCTCCCATCGAGTTTGGTATATGAGGTTTCGACGACCACGAATATCTGCATCCCTATGATGGGCATGGCTTTTGAGATCGGCTCGAGAATTGCACAAAAGACCACAAACAGTACAGGAGGATATATTGTATCCAAGTGCAGCAAGAACACTGTTAGCCGTCTTATTTTGCTTTCGTGTTTCACGCAGTTGACTGATGCTTACTTCTTGATGGTACATTATTCCTGAATGGCAGCTAGAACGATACTCTGATCTCTTCATAGCTAACTCTTTAAAGTTCTTGAATGGAATGTTGACGCAAGAAAGGTTACTTTTCAGTTTATCTTTATACGTGAGCCAACGTCTACAAACATTTCTATGGCCACTATGGAGTTCACTGTAAAAAAGAACTTTTGGTATGCGATCATTACTCATCCTTGCCACATGGCCAGCCCAATGTAGTTGTGATTGCATTATGAAGGTCTCGATGGTTCCAATCTTGCATTTCTCAAAAAGGTCGACATTTGACACTCGGTCATCAAACGTCAGGCCACAGACTGTTCGGAGACAACCTTTATGGAAGACATCTAATCGTTTAATGTGCCGTCTATAAGGTGTCCAAGTTTAAGAGCCATACAAAAGAGTTGACAAATCGACAGCTCAATACACTTGTATTTTAGTGCAAAGTTTTATTCCCCTTTTGTCCCACAGCATATGAGACATCGAAGCAAAGGAAGCGCTGGCTTTTGCAATAGGATTAACAGTTCTGGCAACTATTAGGTTGGTGCAAAAATAATGTCGGTTTTTGACGTTAAAAAATACGTCAAAAACCGATATTATTTTTGCACCAACCTAATACATCTAATATATATATATATATATATATATATATATGACGTCACACATTATGAAATGGACAACATCCAACAATTATTTTAAACATAAACATAAAAAATGTCTTATATATATATATATATATATATATATATATATATATATATATATATATATATTGAGAGAGAGAAAGAGAGAGAGAGAGAGAGAGAGAGAGAGAGAGAGAGAGAGAGAGGGGGGGGACGGGGCAAGAGAACAGATGGGAAAGACAGAAAAGGAGAGCAGGAGAGAATTACAGAGAACAACTGAAATAAAGTGAAGGAAAGAGAAAATTCCTGGAAGAGAGAAAGAGTGTGATAGACGAAAGATAAAGATTGAAAAATAGGGAATGAGTGTGTGTGTGTGTGTGTGTGAGAGAGAGAGAGAGAGAGAGAGAGAGAGAGAGAAAGACAAAGAAAAAAAAAAGAAAAATAGAGAGATAAACAGAAAAAGAGAAAGAAAGAGTGAAAAAGAGAGGAAAATAGAAAAAGAGAAAAAGAGAGAGAAAAATAGAAAAAGTGAAAGAAAGAGTGAAAAGAGAGGAAAATAGAAAAAGAGAGAAGAAGAGAGAAAGATAAAAAGAGAGAAAGATAAAAAGAGAGAATAAGAGAAAAAGAGAGAGAAAAAGAAAGAGAAAGAGAGAGAAAGAGAGAGAGAGAGAAATACATAAATAAACACAGAGAGAAATACAGAAAAAAACAGAGAAAAAAGTGAGATAGATATCGAGAAATAGGGAGGGAATTGCCTGACTACTTTATGAGTCTTCTCGGCTATAGTTTAAATAAGCGTTTCAGCAGTGAAATGTCATCGAGCCTTTGGGGGACATAAAATCTTCAGTGACGTTTCTCTTTCGCTTTCTTCCATTTTCACTGGTTATTAGCGGCAAATAAATAAAAGTACAAGTTTCATGGCTAGTTAAAAAAAAATCAAGAAAAAAATATCCATAAATGAAAAGATAAAGAAAACGAAGGTCGCAGAGTAGAAATAAAAGCTCTGTACAATTAAAGAAATTAGCTAAATTGGCCTGGCTTTCTTTACTCAACATAAATTTCAGTCTTCGTTCCACGTACTCAGTCAGACATATTTGAAAAATCAAGAATGAAAAGTTAAAATTAAAATTCTTGAAAGAATTTTTTTTAATTTCGTCGAATTAAATGTCTGTATTTTAATTACATTGAGGGAACGATAGAATGAAAAACTTATGGGATGAACGAATGACTGATTGAAAGAATAAATGATTAACGGAATGAAGAAAGATTTGCATGAACGAATGAATGATAAAGAAATGAACAAAGGAATGATTGATTGAAAAAAATGAATATTTGAACAAGTGATTGAGGAATGAATGACTGAAAAACTAAATGAATGAAATAAAAAAGCAGGAACGAAGGAATGAATAATTGCAAGATGAAATGAAAAAAAAATGAATGAAACAATATATTATTGAATGAATAAAAGAATGAAAACCTACGATTGAACAAACGAATGAAAGAGGGAATATTTGAGTAGACGCTTCATTTATTTATTAAACAGTATATTTATTTATTTTCATCTACCGACCTGAATATTCGACAAAAACTCGTTAAAGAAAAATACGCGCTCTCCGACAGGATTCGAACTTGTGTCCCTCTGGCCGTCGCTAGCCATGTCGATCAAGCAAAGTCTGAAGCGATATCCTACTCGTATAAAATTCATCGAAGTTTTCATATTTGCTCAGTTTCGTATTCACATTTAAACAGAGTAATTGTGGCAAGTCGGCTGCGGGGCTGAGCTGGCTAAAGCACGTTGAATCTAGCGTAGCTCGTCAAAATATTCGCCATCTTTATAGCGACAAAGTAGGGAAAGACGTCGTGTCATCTGCAGGAAAAGAGGTAGAAAAAAAGCAATGAAAAACACTTATAAACTGACAAATATTAGAAATTTACAATGATTTAAAGCAACCAAGGTTTTATATATATATATATATATATATATATATATATATATATATATATATATATATATATATATATATACGTTTCATTAAATAATATAGATAAGTGTTGTCTATTTATTTTATGTATCAAGAGATACATATGTATATATGCACAGGAACATATGCATAAGCGTATATAACAAAAGTGGGCAAATTTAGTTTATATTAGAGTCACATACGATTATTTTCAGATGTTACAGAGCCGTTAGACATGAACACAATCAATAGATGTTTTATTGTTACGTAATTCTCTTGTTAGAAATATTTTTATGCAGACATTAACAAATACATGAACGCAATAATATTTATTCACGTATATAATTTCTCGAAACAGTTCATTTGTAATAGTTTCAGTAATCACAAGGACATTCACACACAAACACATGTTATACAGGGTGTCCATAAAGTTGGTGTGCACTTTAAAGAATTTATAACTTTATTTGTATTTGTGATAGAAATAATTTGTAAAAAGGATTAGAAAGAAGTAAATCTATGTTTTTCAATGTTTTATTGAAATTTTATTTAAGTTTCCACATCTCCATCATTAGCAATACAAAGGGTAATACGATTTTGCAGTTCACGGAAAACATTTGCCAACTGATTTACAGAAATGCCTGAAATCACATTAGTTATTTTAGCTATACTTAAAACTAGGTACATTAAACTTTATAACATATGAATATTGTTGTCACTTATAGCCTGGTGCTCCTGCTATATATTTAGAAATTCTTGATAAAATACAAAAAAAGTATCTGCAATATTCTTGGTCCTGACATGACATCTCGGATTCAGTCCCTTTCTCACCGCCTTAAGGTAGTTTCCCTGTGTTTCTCTATAAATACTTTCATGGGATTTGATTTGATAAACTTTCCGTTGTGGTGCCTAGACTGTTTGAACGGCCTGCAATCAGTCGCATATCTGCCCATGAAAATCGAAAATAGGCTCCAGAAAATTAAGGTTTCAATTTTCTCTGACTGGTCAAATATTTCATATAGTGATGTTAATTTGAAACCAATAGACACTTTGATTTAAACGGTGTGTGTTGCATTGTGGATGTTTTTGGCATATTCGTAAATATTATCTATTATTGGGTAGAAATAAACTTTGGGCGTGTTTTCATATGTTATGTATTTGGGTATGTAATTGTGTTGGTTTATTTCCTATATTTGTGGCTTTTTTATAAATATTTTCATGGTACCTAGACTATTAAATTAACCGCAGTACTAGAGTGTCAGGTAGGTCTCATCATTTTACCGTTGAGATGGCTAGATGTAACCGTAAGTTCTATGTAAACAGTTTCTTTTCTCGCATTTCTCGCTTGTGGAACTCTCGTCGCAGTCATTGATCTTCAAAAATTTAAAACCAATTTCATTTGTTATCTTCTATCAAAATTCTTATTCTTTTATTGTCCTCTCTCCTTAATAGTAGTTTTTCTCATATTCTCTAACACTCAGTAACCTCTTGCATCCTAGTGGCTTTATTGCCTTTGATCTTCAAAAATTTAAATGCAATGTCAATCGTTATCTCCTGTCTTCTTAATTCTTATTCTTTTATTGTCCTCTCTCCTTAATGGTAGTTTTTCTCATATTCTCTAACACTCAGTAACTTCTTGCATTCTAGTGGCTTTATTGCCTTTGATCTTCAAAAATTTAAATGCAATGTCAATTATTATCTTCGCTCTTCTTAATTCTTATTCTAGTGCAGGGTTGAAAGCTGAAACTGAAGGGTTTATCCTTGCTGCACAGGACCAATGCTTGCTTACTAGGAATTATCAAGCACATGTACTAAAATATTGTGTCAGCCAAAAATGCAGATTCTGTGATAGATATCCAGAAACGATTGATCATCTTGTGTCAGGTTGCACGACATTGGCACCCACTGAATATAAAACCCGGCTTGACAGAGTGGGCCAATATCTGCACTGGAAAATCTGCAACTTCTACGAGAAGGAAACTGAAAGAAAATGGCATGAACACCACCCAGACCCGGTTACGGAGATAGGACCTGTTACAATTCTATGGGACTACACAATACCCACTGACAGAACAATCAAAGCCAACCGCCCATATATTGTTATTAAAGACCACAAACAAAAAAGTGCCTTCTTATTGATATGACAGTCCCTGCAGACTGCAATGTATCTTTGAAGATACTCAAAAAGCTGTCAAAATACAAGGACCATGAAATAGAAATCTCGAAAATGTGGCATATGGGATCATCAACAATCTCTGTTGTAATTGGAGCCCTAGGACTGGTTGGAAAAGATTGCAGTAGACTAATTGAGGGGATTCCTGGAAATCTATGCCTCAAGGAGATACAAAAAATTGTTCTGACAAGTACAGCCCACACTTTACGAAGGGCTTTATCTATGTAATTTTTTTTTCTCAGTGGAAAGGGTCATGATGCTATTTCTAACCTTAGGTCCCTGGGACCCGGAAAGAAATGTGTAAACGCCAGAAATCAAAGAAAATAATAATAATAATAATAATAATAATAATAATAATAATAATAATAATAATAATAATCTCGGTATGACAGAGTGGGCCAATATCTGCACTGGTAAACCTTTACGGGAAGGAAATTGCAAGAATTTTTTATGGACACCATTTAGAGCAGTTTACAGACATAGGATATGTAAGTAGTTTATAGGACTTTACAATACACACAGACAGAACAATCAAAGCTCATCGACCAGACATCGTGATCAAAGACCACAAAAACAAAATGGGCTTTCTTATTGAGATGGCAATCCTTGCAAATTGTAATATATCTTTGAAGATCTTAAAAAAAACCTCTGAAAACTACAAGAATCTTGAAGTGAAATCTCAAAAATGTAGCAGATAAGGACATCAACAATTCCAGTTGTATTTGGAGCCCTGGTATTGATTAGAAAAGGTTCCGATAGAATCATTGAAGGGATTCTTGGTAGCCCATGCCTTAAATAAAAAAAAAACTGTACTCACAAGTACAACCCACACGTTACGAAGAGCTTTATCTATGTAAAATGTACATGATATTTGTTTTTTACAAAAATGATCATTGAAAAATATCATGAAGCCATTTCAGACCTTAGGTCTCTGGTTGGGACCCGGAAGGAAATGAGTCTACAACTGATATAAAAGGAAATACTAATTATAAATACTGACCTGTAACAATTTTATGGGATTTTACAATACAGGACAATCAAAGCTGATCACCCAGACATAGTGACCAAAGATCACAAAAAACAGAATATGCTTTCTTATAGACATGGCTGTTCCTGCAGACTGTAATGTATCATGTATCTTTGAAGATCTTCAGTGAAGTGGAAATCTAAAATCTGTGGCACATGAAGACATCAATAATTCCAGTTGTGGTTAGGGTTTTATTGGAAAAAGTTCTGATAGACTCATTGAAGGTAGCTCATAAAGAAATTTTAAAAAAAATTGTACTCGCAAGTTACGAAGAGATTTCTCTATATAAAATATGCGTGATATCTGTTTACAAAAATGCTCAGTAGAAAATGTCATAAAGCTCTTACTGACCTTAGGTCTCCGGTTGGGACCCAGAAGAAAGGAAATGCGTCTACAACAGAAATCAAAGGAAATAATAATAATAATAATAATAATAATAATAATAATAATAATAATAATAATAATAGCAGTAGTAGTAAGAAGAAGACATTGTAATGGCAGAAAAGGCGAAAATACAGAGATACCAAAACCTAGGAAAGCAAATGGGGGAAAATATATAAAACAGCAGTTCCAGTTTCCCATGTTGTATTTGTCGCAATCAGAATTATCTTTAGGAATCATTTTATCTCGCAAGACGTCGTCTGATGGATACCTGACATTTTGTTGGCAGTGCGCATTTGGTAACTCTGCTTGGAATATTTGTGTCCCAGTATCACTTTGTTGGCGTATTGCTCATTCATTCACTAGTAGTAGCAGTAGTGATAGTAGTAGTAGTAGTGGTGGTAGTAGTTGTGGTGGTGGTGGTCGTAGTGGTGGTATTAGTAGTCGTAGTGGTAGTAGTAGTAGTACTACAACAACCAATCAAAAACTTGCAAACTTTGCTTGGAGGAAAAAATAGCTATCGTTACTTTCCCCGACCAAAATAAATTATTAAATAAAAGATCGGAGCTCATCTCAAAATGCAGACATGAAAATAATTTTTTACTACGTAACTTAAAAAATGAAAAACGGAAAAAATAAAATAAAAACAAATAGATATACTAAAAAAAAAGAAAAAAAAATTGAAATAAAAAATAAATAAATACTATGTTATTTAAAAATCGAAAACCGAAAAGAGAAAATATACAAGTAAAATAAATTGACCTAAATTCATCCAAGTAAATAAGTAAAAAAACCGATCCCAAATAAAGGTAATCAATTAAAAACTGTTCTCGTCAAAATAATAGTTAGAATGAACTACAACTGTCAACCCCAAAATTGAACAAATAGCTTTAATTAAATTCTCAAAGCAAAACAAAACTGTTAAATAAGTGATATAAACAAATTTTTACTACGTTAATAAATAAATAAATAAAATAAGAAACAAAAAAAATAAAAAATAAAAACAAGCAATATAATTTGACCCAAATAAATAAACAAACGACTTCCGGTAAAATAACCGCCATAATAGAATACCCACAATGCACCACTAACCGGTATATATATAAATAGCCGAGAAAAATAACAGCATATGTGGCCTGACGATTGCATATAGCATGAAACAGATTGTCGCCTCTAAGTGTTGACTTCTATGTTCACTTTTATATTTACACACGCTCTATCTCTGATTTTGAGCACTTTATTCCATAAATTTAGCAGACCTTAAGACTATATTTCTTTATATATATATATATATATATATAATGATAATAATAATCAAGAAGAAAATCTTAGCAAATGGGTCCATTTACTAAGAGATTTCGATCTGAAGAGATGAATATATAGAAATATTCACAAAATAAATTATAACCGAAATATTCTTTAGGGTTTTCTTATTAATTTTATATATATATATATATATATATATATATATATATATATATATGTGAACATTGTAGTCAACACTTAGAGACGACAGGCTGTTTCATGCTAGACGCAATCGTGGCCTGACGATTTTGTCTAGCTTGTCGCTTATAAGTGTTGACTTCAATGTTCACTTTTATATTTACACACTCTCTATCTCTGATATTGAGCACTTTATCTCATAAGTCTATATTTCTTCATATATATATATATATATATATATATATATATATATATATATATATATATATATATATATAACCATACATAAACAGAGACTCATAGAGGTATAAATTCATAAAGCATATGCTCTTATAAAAATGGGTGGGCGTACACATATTCTCTCTCACTCACAAATACAAATACGTACGTAAAACTGTTCATTTTTTTATACAGCTATGCACGCATTCGACAGAGAAATTTAAAATGACAACTTTCCAGGCAATATTTTCCATTCGTAATTTTTCAAAATGCAGTCTTATTTTTGAATTTTCTAAAATAATGAAATTTCGTTTTTCTTTAGATTTTCGATGTATGCCACTTTTTTCGCATTTTTTCTTTTTTCTTTTATTTTCTAATCTCACAATTGATTTTTATTTGTGTTTAAGAGAATCTTAAAAACGAAATAGCGAGAAAGCGAGAAGTCATAAACTGATAAACATTGAATGCTCATGAAAAATGATATCTCTCTCAGCCTGTTCATATCTATCTATCTATCTATCTATCTATCTAAGAATTATAGCTTTGGTTTCTGTTTTTTGGATGAGATCAAAGCGTAGTTTTCTCCCTATTTAACCATTGCACTAAGGTGTGTGGTAATATCGACACCAGCCTGACAGTGATCGCCGGTACTGGGTTATTTTTTGTCATTGTTCATATGCAGTTTTTTTACGTTGGGTACCCATACAAATATGGGTACCCAACGTAAAAAAAAACAAAACAAAAAACAAAAAAACAAAAAACTTGCGCTACATTCTGCCTTTGTGTCAAGCCACGTAAATAGTATCTATCTATCTATCTATCTATCTATCTATCTATCTATCTATCTATGTCTGTTCATAGCTATGTGTCATCATAGTTTTCCAAAGGTAACTATTTTAACCCGACCAACACTTGATATAGCTCATTGTATTTGCATCCATAATAATATTATCATTCAAATACATATCTCTATACTCCTATAATGTCTATTTATTTATTTATTCTCTCTCCCACCAATCGGTGTTTGCCTATCGTCCGGTTCACACCCCTTCCGTATCTTTCGAACAGGAGTAGAGGTTCATCCCTTATCTGCACCTGAACTCTGAAATGTTATTCACTAATTAAATCTTGACCTCTTCAATTCTAGCGTTAGCCTTTATTTTTCTGAATGAGATCCAAGAACTTCACTTCTTGTCCTAGCTTACGCTAATGCAATACCGTACAGTAACCCTATTCTTTGAGTGGCTCTTGTGCCTTGGATTGAGTGAACATTAGTGAAAAAAAAACAAAAAAACAAAAACAGAAAAAACATCTACACATGAACTATTTTACAACAAGAAATGCTCCCTTATACCCAAACATATGCAATCATCCTGCATAGCTGAGGCGGTTACGTTTTTTCTACTCGTTACTAAGTTCGATATTCAAGACTCAATTTAAAAAAAAAATTAAATGCTGATTTTCGAGTCATTCAAATCTCCAATCGCCACATCAAGTTTACTTAATTGTTCATTGTGGTTTGTTCAGTATTGAGTTTATTAAATATAAGTTTATATTGTCCTATCCATCCGTTTTCGTCTATCAGAGTTGTTCACTATTTACATTTCTCGGACTATCATCCTCATCTTTGTTGCCATATTTGTCACAACGTTTCTGCTGAAACCCTTTATTTAACCAGTAGATAAAGGCGTTAGTTAGATCCAGTGACAGTACCCAAAGAGTGTGAGTTCAATACTCGGTTAAGGCAGTGGAGTACTTGGAGAGGGGAATTAACAGGAGATAACTGATAACTGACATCCATTAGATATGGCACGTGGAACTAGAACAGTCTACCCCAGTGAGCGAAATAAAGGGTTCAGTTCGACATTCCAGCCACTTGAAGAAGGCCGGAGCGTACAACGGCCAAAACGTTGTGATAAATATGGCAACAAAAATGAGGAAGATAATCTGAGCAATGTAAATAATGTACATAATACCTCATCTCAGAAATATAGACAGATACCAGAGTTGTTGTTTAATATTAGCTGCTATTATTACAAGTGAATGGTAGCTCATTGCACATGATGCCGTGAGGTATCTGTTTCAGTCCCTTGTTTTGTGTGTGTAATGTTCATAATGAATTCTTCGCCGCAAATTTAAAAGCTGTGACACAGCATTATGTCCGTTTTTGTTATTACTGTTCTCACTAATTTTGTTACCTTTGATCATTCGTATCATCTGCATCAGCCATTGTTTTGTTTTGTTCCCAGAACAAGTTATTCAAGCAAATTACACAAATAAGTATCTTGCCGCGCCATCAACGGTTTAATTACATTGAAGCTAAAGACCGCTTCACATATCGTATGACTCAGTCGATAGTCGTGACTACCTTATTTCACTCGTTCTTTCATCGTGACGCTTCCGCTGGGTAAAATAATCCCTGTCAAGTTCTAAGGTTTATCTGTCAAATATCAGCATGGCTCAGATGTGGCATTTATGTCGTAGTTAGATACCCAATGAGGCATTTTAGTGGCGGACTCGCAAAATAAAGTCTTTAGGCGAAGCGATTTTTTTTTTTTATGTCGGCTGCTTGTATGAAATATTGATCGGCTCAATCGTTATATCTACTACCCGGACATTGTTTACTGAAGCAGGAACAAAATGCACCTAAACGAAATTAAAAAAAAAAACAAAAAAAAAAACACCAAAAGAAAACAAAAATAAAACGTATCAAATTTTTTTCTTTTTTAAGCTCTCAAATGTTATGATATTACAAATAAGATGGCAGACATATTGTCTCTTGTTTGATAATTTTGTCGCCTGTAAGAGTAGATCATTAAAATACACTGACAGTAAATAAAATTGCAACAACCTGACGGTTCCGGCTTTGACCTAGGTATCCAAATGGAAGGATCAATTTTAATATATCAGGAAATGATTCTTCAAATGGATAGCTCAACAGTTCCTATTTTTGTGATAATATATTTTGGAGAAATGGAACTTCCATCACTAAAGGCAAAATTCAGATAACGGCTGGATTTTCAAAATGAAATTCAGTTCGCTATCAGTTTTATACGTCGACCGTTTTTTTTTTTTTATAACTAAGGGAAAGTAATAGCAGTCAGTGTATTAAATGGTTTTATTATTAGGTTGGTGCAAAAAATAATGTCGTTTTCTCACTTAGTAACATATGTGAGAAAACGACATTATTTTTGCACCAACCTAATAGTAATCATTTGATACGGATTTTTAACTTTGGCATATAATAAATTTGAATATTTTCTTTGTATTCTTGATATTAAATTCGCTTGATTTTCATTTTTAAATTTAATGGTTTAATACGGAAGGTAAAACAGATTTTGAATCTCAAAGGAAGACAAGCTTTGTAAAACGTTAAAAATCGCTGAAACTCATCTCTCCTAATTATGTAAATAGTTCAAATGTAAAAAAATGAAGAGATACTGAAACGATAAATATGAGGACTGAACAAACAACCTTCGAGGAGGTGATCTTATTTAAGAATATGATGATTGAATTTATCGTAAAACTGATAGATATTGAACACTGGAATTTTTAAAAGTATGTTATTATCATTTGAATATTATATATATAATGAAATGGACAAAGTCTGACAAGACATTTTTTATATCTATACGTTCTTTTTATAGATACAAATATTTAAGTAAATGCTCTGTTTATAATAAACAGTATTAATAACATTTAGCGGCCGGAATGCCCGAGAAATTTTCATAGAAAATATTCGTCCACCGGCAGGAATCGAACCTGTATCTTATACGGAACCGTCATATAGCCTGATGTGCCTTAACTGATTGGGCCACATAGGATCGTTAGGTTAGCTAGGTCGATTTTACTGTTTTTAAACACAATTCTCCATGATTTTCTCTCATACATTCATATCTGCTCAGTGCGTATCCAGATGTAAACAAATGACGCCACTTAAATATTTGTATCTATAAAAAGAGCATATAAACATAAAAAAATGTCTTAATATATATATATATAATGATAACAATGTTGGCAATGAGATTATTGAAATTTATTATATATTAGCCTATTTTCGGAATTTTCGGACACGGCTGTTGTCATTTTCAACGAGACGAGGAATAAACAGAGAAGTGGGACAATAAGTAAAAATATATCTGTAAAAGACAATAGGAATAAAGACAAAAGGGAAACTGTTCTTTACCGACGCGTTTCGTCCTCTGATGGACTTTATCAAGACAAATGTAAGGATGTTATCTTGCAACATACATTTATAAACAGGAGTAAAAATATCGTTAGCTCATAAATATCCTTCAGGCTGTGAAAGTCAAGGTAAACTATTTAGTATGTTAAGTAATATAATGTCCGAGAAATTTTCATAAAAAGAACGTATAAATATAAAAAAATGTCTTAAAATAATTGTCGGACATTGTCCATTTCATAATGTGTGACGTCATTAGTTTACATTTGGATACGCATCGAGCAGATATGAATGTACGAGAGACAATCATGGAGAATTGTAGTTTAAAAACAGTAAAATAGACCTTGCTAATCGAAACGCTCCTCTGTGGCTATATAACGGTTCCATATAATATACAGGTTCGATTCCTGTCGGAGGACGCATATTTTCTATGAACATTTCTCGGACACTCAGGCTGGTAAATTATTATAAACAGAGCATTTACTTAAATATTTGTATCTATAAAAAGAACGAATAAACATAAAAAATGTCTTAAAATAATTGTCGATTTCATATATATTCGACAGATTTTTATAACTTTCAACGTTAGTTTTAGTGGATGCCCGTGCAATAGGTAAATTATATTTTTAATTTCGTGCATGTTGTTTGTTTTTGATTTTATCAACTGCACAGTATAATAAGGTCAGTTGGGCACCGTCTATGAGAAAAAGCGCACTATTTTGATTCAATTCACTCTGCCAGAAATTTGGAAACTTTATGCTGTACTGTTTGGCATTCGCACCGAAATCTCCAATACGAACATTTCAGAGTGTTTGGGTGTTATTCTGAGGACAGTGCAATGGATTCAGAAAGAGTTGGATGAGTCTAATGGTGATTACGAAGGTACGGGAGTTCGGAAAACTCATTCTGATCGTTCTGATTAGAAAAACAATTCTGAATTTGTTGGTGAGGGCCTCAAACACAGAAGCCTACATCAAGTACCTTGAGGGGGTAGTGCTGCCTTGAGTCAAGTGGGTGGCTGCTGGAAAACCCTATGTCTGGCAATAGGACTTTGCATCACGTCACACAAGCAGGAGAACCCAGTTATGTGTGTTAGACAATTTCTGTGGCCACATCACCCGTTACATCTGGCCACCTAACTAACCAGATTGCAACCCCATTGATTATTATGTGTGGGGCGCAGTCTTGCAAGAGACCAAAAAAAAAAAAAAAAAATAAATAAATAAAGAAACTCCTTGTAACACCAAAGATGAACTGAAGGCAAGGATTATGGCAGCATTCACCAACTTAAGCAAGGAGATTGTCCAAAAGAATTGCAGGAGATTCCAAAGCCGTAGTTGAAGCCAATGCCGATTTTGTTGAATAAATTTACTCTTTCTCTTATAATTTCGGTAAATATATCTGTTAAAATTATATATATATATATATATATATATATATATATATATATATATATATATTTTTTTTAAGCATTTCACCCCAAGCAAGGCGAGAAGCCACTAGGACGCAAGGGGTTACAGAAAATTTGGAGCAAGATCAGATAGGAGTGATAGAGGAAAGGATGAGGAGAAGGGTAGTGGATAGATCAAGGCAATTGGAGATGTCGATTGACATTACATTTGAATAGCTGGAGATTATAGCTCTCAGGGAAAATGGAATAGGGAAGTGTGATGCACAGGCGAGAAGTGCGAGACATGAAGCTATTAGAGTAGAAGAGACGGCTACATTTAGGAGTTTCGACAGTGAAAGGGTGGGGGCGGGATGCCAGCCTCGTAGGGCGCTTGAACTCATGAAGTCTGGGAACCAGCGAATGCAGCTCCTCGGAGCAATTGCCATGAAATATATATATATATATATATATATATATATATATATATATATATATATATATATATATATATATATATAGCTTGTCTCGCTAGAACAATTACGAGTAGTGAGTTCCAGCCTCACTGGGTGCCCGAAACTTTCGGCCTTGTTCCACATCTAAGCTACGCTTGGAAATTCACTATATATATAAGTTTTAGAATGATAAGGCACTAATTATATTCCGCTAAGAAAGAATATATCATTTGTAAATGATTACGTTATTTATTAGTGGAGTTATCTTGAAAGATGTGTCAAGTTTTACACAAGACAATGTAAACGCCAATTACGTTGAAAGATGTCGAGGATTCACATTTTTGAGTAACTCCTTGTCTCTTCGTTTATTCAAATGAAACTCTTTTTTCCCGAGAATGTAGAATGCTCATAGTATTCAGTAGTAGTAGCAGTAGCAATTATAGTAGTAGTAGTTAGAAATTTCTTCAATCTAAATAAATAAACGGCAAATTCTGTCTGTCTGTCCGTATATCGGAAACTCCTCTAACCCAGGCCACACTTGCTCTACATATACATATTATACCTTTTTGGAATCAGGATGATCCCAGGATCGAAAATCTGCCCTTCATCTGGTGCTTGAACGTCCAGCATTGGGGTTTGTGCCCGGATGAGGAAGGATCAGTTAAAAATTTAAATTTTAAAATAACTGAAAACAATTAGTGATTTTAAAAGTTTTAAATTTATATTGAGTTTAAAGTAACCTAAGAACTTTGTGTATTTAATATTTTTTTAAAATTCAGTTTAAAATACCTCCAAAACTTTGTGAATTGAGGAAGCCAATTTTATTCCCTATTATTATTTAATCTGAGCTTAAGTGAGAGGTTTCGTGACGTGAGGTTTTAAAGTTCGAAGAACACAATTTTCGGCTTGAATTGAAATTTCGGCCCAAATCGGAGTTTCGACCAAAAATGAAATTTCGGTCTAAATCGTGCTTTCGGTCCAAATCGTGCTTTCGGCTCAAATCGTGCTTTCGGCCCAAATCGTACTTTCGGCCCAAATCGTACTTTCGGCCCAAATCGGTCTTTTAACCAGAATTGGACTTATAGCCCGAATCAGAGTTAAAGTGAGGTTTTGAAGTTCCATGGTGTGAATTGAAGAATTCAAAGTTATTTCTTCAAAAGTATCATTGCTGTTTTCGAAGCTGGACTAGAGATTCCTTTAGATTTGGACCCTCAACATGAGCTACCTTAAAATTCCCCATGGATTTTAAGCTAGTATTTAATAAAAGTGGTGTTTGGAATAAGAATATCCAAGGTGGATTTTTCTCCGCAAAAGAATAATCGTCCCTGGTCGTCTTTTTGAAACTTAAGAGTATACTTGATAAAATCTATTTGAAATGTACATTTTTATCTATATTTTTCAGTTCTTTTCTTCTTTTTAGATGTCTAACATTTTTTTTGTTCATTTTTTTTCCTGTCTACTTTTTTCTTTCTCCCATTAAAAGAATTTAAAGAGATTACCAAATGAAGAACAGATATCCGAAATATTTACTAAATGATTTATCAGTCCATTAATTTTGGCACACCTCTCTTTGCTGCCATATTAAATTTTTTACTTCATTTCGATTCTTCTGTTATTTTCTCCGGATGTGTGGGTAGTGTCACGGCTAACGACTCTCAAAGAGAAATCTGCAAGCCGAGTTCAAATTCTAGCCGAATTCGTCACGTTCATTGAATCTATTCTCCCCTGCCCAGTTATAGGTTAAGTAGCAGAGCTGACTGGATTCTCTTTCCTTGAAAAGACAACTAGACTTGACTTGGATTAGGGAAACTCTGAAAACAGTTCGAAGAACGATGGGCTCCGTCAGGTTATCTTAGCCTAGAAATACCCCTACTGCTATATGTACATCTAGTACATGTGGCATCCCTACTATATCAATGGGTCACGGGACATATGACGTGAGGTGACGTAGTTTTCGCAATATTTGCCCCAAGCATCTGAGTATTCTTGAGAATTTTTTTGGTCTCACTCCTGTTCTCAAGAACTTTAAAACTCAAGAGGCCTTAAAGACATCCATCTGCACAGATTGTTATACTTCACACACACACACATGCACATACATATACACGCACATACACACACATGTGTGCTCGCATCTGCACACACACAGACACACACATTGACGCTGACATGCATGGCAGGAAAAATCTTCGTAACATTTGCATTAGTATCGATATAATTATTTTCCTTTTATCAGCGCATGCGCGAATTCCTTTGTGTGCATCTTTCGTTGCCTTACACTCTAGTCACGTGATAGGTCGAGTGCCGGAAATCTATTCTTCATTCTCTGCTTTTGGTCACACAGGGACGTATTCAATCGAAACAAAAGGAAGGAACATGCCTTTAAGTATTTCTCTCTTCACTTTCGTTGATAGATAGATAGATAGACAGACAGATAGATAGATATAACTAGCTAGCTAGATAGATCGAGATAGATATATAGACAGAGAGAGAGAGAGAGAGAGAGAGAGAGCGATAGATAGATCGAGATATATTTAGATGACTAGAGAGAAAGAGAGGGAGAATAAGAGATAGATCGAAATAGAGAGATAAAGGAGACGAAGTGCGAAAGATAGAGAAAGAGATAGATGAATAGACAGACATAGAAAGAGATAGATAGATAGATAGATAGATAGATATACCTCTGATATTTCTCTATCCTTCTTGAAAGATGGGTGTATATAATCCATTGTAGTAAAAGTTCGTTGGTTAACGAAATATGGATCCGAGCCTAAAAGGCTTGTTTTTGTGTCTTCATTGTGAAAACCTTTGTCTTATTTGCTTCTTAGCGTTGAACATTCTTCTCTTCATATTGTATTTTCTGCATTCACTACTGTTCACCAAGGGGCATTGATTATACTAAAGTCCAAGGTGTATGTTTATATGCAGCCATATGCATATTCTTCTTCTTCTTCTTCTTCTTCTTCTTCTTCTTCTTCTTCTTCTTCTTCTTCTTTATCTATCTATCTATCTATCTATCTATCTATCTATCTATCTATCTCAGAACCCGCTTGTATGTATGTATGTATGTATGTATCTATCTATCTAAATTATTCTGCTTAAATCTATCTATCTATCTATCTATCTATCTATCTATCTATCTATCTATCTATCTATCTATCTATCTATCTATCTATCTAAATTATTCTGCTTAAATCTATCTATCTATCTATCTATCTATCTATCTATCTATCTATCTATCTATCTATCTATCTATCTATCTATCTATCTAAATTATTCTGCTTAAATCTATCTATCTATCTATCTATCTATCTATCTATCTCAGAACCCGCTTGTATGTATGTATGTATGTATGTATGTATGTATCTATCTATCTATCTATCTATCTATCTATCTATCTATCTCAGAACCAGCTTGTATGTATGTATGTATGTATGTATCTATGTATGTATGTATGTATGTATGTATGTATGTATCTATCTATCTATCTATCTATCTATCTCAAAACCCTCTCGTATCTATCTATCTATCTATCTGTCTATCTATCTAAATTATTCTGCTTAAATCTATCTATCTATCTATCTATCTACTATCTATCTATCTATCTATCTATCTATCTAAATTATTCTGCTTAAATCTATCTATCTATCTATCTATCTAAATTATTCTGCTTAAATCTATCTATCAAACTATCTATCTATCTATCTATCTATCTATCTATCTATCTATCTAATATGAAATACGTATGCGTGCATTTATCTATTTAGCTAATTATATATGCGAGTTGATTGATTGTTCTTTTACGGCTTGTCAACCGTTTGAAGGTTATTTAAAGGCATAGAATATTTTTAGATTCTAAGTACTTTCTTTGGCGATAATAATGATTTTACTGATAGGAATCCTAATGATCAGCCCAAAGTTGGAAAGAAAAGAAGCGGATTTATACATTTCTCAAAGGTATTTGCACATAAGTGAATAGAAATAACCCTACTGGAAATGGAACTCAGCACTTCGATTTTCGATTCCTAGCCGATATCCATTACTTCTCTTGCACATCCAACCTTAATGCACCTTGTATTTCCAAACGATCATCCATCCTTAAAAATGTCACACAAGTTACCTCCATTCCTTGGCATCGAGTTAAAAAAATATTTTTAATTTCCAGTGTTAAAGCATACTACATCCATAGATATACAACCCCTAAAGATGGCCTCAAATGAGATCGAAAGTACTTGGGGAAAATAAAAATTATTTTATTCAGCCACCAAGAAATTAATTCCTGGACTTGAATAGATTAAAACTAAAATTAATAAATATAATATGTCTAAATTATTTACCCGCCATGCTTGAATGAAAATATACTGCCTAAATATCCATATTGATAAGCTGTGATATAGCGAAACAGTATGTCTGTGGATGACAATATATATATATATATATATATATATATATATATATATATATATATATATATATATATATATATATAAAATAAAAATGCTTAAACACTAATATTCCATGGTCATAATTTATTCCATTGGAATCGTAAATACGATCCAATTCATCAGACCTACAAATGAATTGGATCGTATTTACGATTCCAATGGAATAAATTATGACCATGGAATATTAGTGTTTAAGCCTTTTTATTATATCCTTACTCTTTCCTGGGGTTCTACCTGGATTCTATCCTCTTGGAATTTTTTTTTTTATACAAATAATTTATGTATTATGTTTATGTATGTATGTATGTAAATATATTTTGCATAGTATGTGTATATTTACCACTAATATTATCTCTCTCTCTCTCTCTCTATATATATATATATATATATATATATATATATATATATAGAGAGAGAGAGAGAGAGAGAGAGAGAACAATAAAAAAAATAAAAAAATTAAAATCTTCAGACACACTGGGTTGTAGATTAATACTCTTTCGTTTTTTATTATTATTATTTCATTTGGATTCCTCGACTAGTTTCGGCCGAAATGGCCATCATCGGGAGGAGAAATATTTCTGCTTGCTGCTAGCACTAAACTACAGAAATGAATGTCTTGATGGAGAAAATGAACTTTTGTCTGTAGTTTTCATTTGTTTTTTTATTTTTTTATCTTTTTAACATGAATCTTTTAACATTCCTTGTGTTGGTCAAACAGTCTCTTTTAAGTTGTTATTTGAGATAAGAGCTGGATGGATCTATGCTGCTCTGAATTCCTTTAGTCAGTTTGACAGTTTTATTGGTCCTGGAGATGGGATGTGTCTGTGTTTAGTGTTTTTGTGTGTGTTAATTGGTTCTTAGGGAGTGAGTGAGTATGATATATATATATATATATATATATATATATATATATATATATATATATATATATATATATATATATATATTTAAGCGTTTCACCCCAAGCAAGGCGGGAAGCCAATAACACGCAAGGGTTACAGAGCGTTGGAGCTAAAGCAAATAGGAGTGATAGAGGAAAGGATAAAGAGAAGGATAGGGGATAGATCAAGGCATCTGGAGATGTCGATTGACATTACATTTGAATAATTGGAGATTATAGCTATCAGTGAAACAAGAAAAGTGGAGGGAGTTCTACAGGCGAGAGATACGAGACACGAAGCTATTGGAGTAGAATAGACTGAACCCTTTATTTCGATCACTGGGGTAGACTGTTCTAATTCCACGTGTCACGCTTAATGGATGTCAGTTATCATTTATCTCCTGTTAATACCCTTCTCCAAGTTCTCCCCTGTCTTAACCGGGTATTGAACTCACACTCTTTGGGTCCCGTCACTGGATCTAACCAACGCCTTTATCCACTCTGCCATGTGTTCTTGAGGACATCCATTAAACAAGGTACGTGGAACTAGAACAGTCTAATCACAGTGAGCGAAATAAAGGGTTCAGTTCGAAATTCCAACCATCTGAAGAAAGCCGGAGCGTACAACGGCCGAAACATTGTAATAAATATGGCGACAAAGATGAGGACAATAGTCCGAATAATGTAAATAGTGAATCAAAATTACATACCTTTATTCGGGTTACATTTATACTAGGACACCATTTATAACGCTTCTGCGTTTTCACACGACATTTCGTTTAGTCGTTTTTAGTTATTCATTTGAAGATATGGAAACGCGATATTTGAAAACGCAGAAATTGGCATAGCACAGCCCTGTCAAAAACAATATTTGATGATGGCTAAACTGTATGCAGATATTAAACAATTTATATTAAAATCTGTACAAAAAACGAAGAAAACGATTCGAAAATGAATAAAAATCCCTAACAGGTAACTTTCGTTGTTTTTTTTAACGAAGCTAATATAAAGGTGATGAATATACGTGTCAAAATATTCTTATCGAAAGACTTAAATAAACTTAGGCATTAAATCTAAGCAAAAACAAAATAAGAAGGGCCGATTTATTCTACTTGTCACAAAATGTTTTAATCCTTGGGTGAGACTGCAAAAGGAGTAAAGATCACAGTAATGCGTGAAACTGACAGTCAGTTTGCAATGTTGATTCAAAAGTCTATATTGAGAACTTTTCCTTATAAATATAGCATATTTAATCTATCTATCTATCTATCTATCTATCTATCTATCTATCTTAGTCTGTTCATATCTATCTATCTTAGTCTGTTCATATCTATCTATCTATCTATCTATCTATCTATCTATATATCTATCTATCTGTCTGTCTGTCTGTCTGTCTATCTATCTATCTATCTGTCTGTCTGTCTATCTATCTATCTATCTATCTATCTTAGTCTGTTCATATCTATCTATCTATCTATCTATCTATCTATCTATCTATCTATCTTAGTATGTTCATATCTATCTATCTATCTATCTATCTATTTATCTATCTTCCACCCTCTTTCTCTCTTCAAATGTGTCGAATTCTGTTCCTATCTATCTATCTATCTATCTATCTATCTATCTATCTATCTATCTATCTATTACACACCAGATGGATTTTCCCCTAGTGATTTAACAGACTTAAAATGGCGTCATTTAAGGACCTTAGTATATTAATTTTAGAATTTTAATTATTTTATCTCGTTTAATTTATATCCTCGAAATCAAATTAAACCCTATTTTGATTTCTTAATTGATATTGTATTTTAGGGCCAGCGTTTATCATGCTCATAAATTGATGTTCATTTAACAAATATTTCGCCTTCAAATTATTTAGAAAAAAACATTCTGATTATCTTCTGTTTGTTTTTATTAAATAAGAAACAAAAAGATTAAACGAAAAGACGCGCATGACGACAAAATAGGATAATCGAGGCGTTTTTGTCGCATTTATTGGGCATCGATACAATTAAGTCCTTTACTACATCCAATAAACCTTCTCTCCAAGTTTTACTATATTGCTCGGGAGATTATATATGTCTGTGGGATTATTATCTTGAATATGTGTTCTGATTGTTTGCCATAGGTTACCGTTGGGGGCGAGAGTTAGCAATTGGAAAGGCTAGTCTATCTATCTAAAACAATGTTAGACAAATGTGGTTCTTTTAAAGTGGCTGGACTTTGTCAAACCCCTTGCAGAATTGCCAGATCAAGTTCAGAGGATCTTGGAAAAAGAAAAGAGAGGAAAGTGTTTGGAGAAAGAATGCAATGGCTCACCTTCCTCCCCCTCTTTTTTTCTCTGTTTATCACTTGTGCTTCTTTCATTATTCACGAATTTTACTTACACTATCCAAACCGACCTCCAGGATTGAAAAATATAGTTTTGTGGGAAATGGCCGATTAATAAAAAAAGAAAAAAAGAAAGCGACAATGATTGTCACTTTCTTTCTTTCTTTTTCATTCTTTCTTTCTTTTTCTTTCTTCTTTCTTTCTTTCTTTCTTTCTTTCTTCACTTTTTCATAGTTTCTTTCTTTCTTCTCTTTTTCATAGTTTTTTCTTTCTTTCTTTCTTTTTCTCTTTCATTCTTTCATTGTCTTTCATTCTTTTTTCTCTTTTTCATCGTTTGTTTGTTTGTTTGTTTCTTTCTCTCTCTTTTCTCTTTTCATCGTTTCTTTCTTTCTTTTTCTCTTTCATTCTTTCATTTTCTTTCTTTCTTTTTTCTCTCTTTTTCATCGTTTCTTTCTTTCTTTCTTAGCCGTCAAATGCGTTTTTTTCTATTCCCTTTTTTTAGCCGTACTACTTTTCTCAAAGGTATGCATTTACGGGTACCTACTGAAATGAAATTGGGCACCTTGCGCTTATCCATCTCTTGCAGTCTCCTTTAGTTGAGTTTTTGTTGTCCAGATCATTTTCTGTAGCATCGTATGTTGAAGATTTCAAGGACAATTACATCTTAGCCATTCAGAAACACTTCCAGTGTCTTGTGATTTCAAGATCCTTACTGAAATGCCACTTCTGAAATTCAGGACCCTCTTTAGTTATCATCTGAGGGACCCTTTTATCATTCAATATCCTCGGCATGGTCTCTTTTTGACAAAATTCGAAGTAATAAGAAAATGCAGGACTTTGACGTAAGAATTTACATTATAGAAATCAGTGCTATTGGGAAAAGAAAAAAATGCTCAGGTGACTGAAGGCTTTAGATAAAACCATTTTTAGGAGTAGTCGCCAGGATTCCTCTCCAATTCAGAATCCCTGGTTGAACATTTGACTATAATATCTTCAAGAGAGTTAATGTTTCATTTGTCGAAAATACGATGCTAATAAGCTGACAATGATTGACAATGTTTTTTAAATGATTGGAGTGTTTTGCATGACAACAGAAACTATGATCTGGTATTGTAATGAAAGCAGTGATAGCACCGACCTTGAATCCATCATAAAAGTTCAAGAGGTCGAATTAGTAAATATTAAACACTTTAAATACCTCAATATGTGGATCAGTTATAAAAAAATATTAGTATATGAAATAAGGAAATTAATAATAGTATAAGCTGTACTAGAGGTATTAGGTTGGTGCAAAAATAATGACGTAATAATGTCGTTTTTTGAAACATATTTTTTAAGGTCAAAAACGACATCATTACGTCATTATTTATGCACCAACGTAATAGTTACGTCCAACATAGTAAATTGTTATAAAATCCAAACGTTAATCTAAATGTAGTCATCAGATCGTTTGGTTTGGTTTATTTTGTTTTACGGCATATCAACCTCAATGGGTTATTTAATGCCGACAATATTTTTATTTTTTATTTTTGGTAATATTTTGTTTTGTCAAAAATCTGTTTCTGGTAATATTTTTCCTTCAAAATTGTATTGCTGGTAATAATTTTTTCAAAAAAGTATTGCTGGTAATAGTTAACTATTTGCCCATAGCTGGGACCCTAACAGGTGCTACCACTTCGGGTTAGGGTGGACCTGGGAACACCAGCAATTAAGAGGTGGTTCCACACTCCTCAAAACCTCCAATTTCTTGACCAGAGGCCTTGCTGCTGGATGTAGCTTATCGTCTTAACCAGGACGCGGATCTAGTTTAACGTCTTACACCGGGACGCGGATCTAGTTTAACGTCTTATCCAGGACGCGGATGTAGTTTATCGTCTTACCCAGGGACGCCTCATCAGATCTTGACTTTCATATTGATTTCATGCATGAAGCCGAACTTATTCAGAAATGTCTAAACTGTCAGCAGTATTAAACTGATTTCTCAGATTAATGATCAAAAATAGCTACGCACGAATGAAACTTGCATATCCTAGCGAGGATTAGTCTTCTTCAAACCTCATGGCGCTACAGAATCACAGACGAAGAATTGTTCCAATTAACAGAAACTGCATCACTTTCAACAACAGCTAAATTATCACATGTAATTCGATGAGAAAAATAATGACATAATCAAGATATTGACATTCTACACTACTTCAAACGAAAGGTTAGGAAGGAAACTCCCATCAGTAATGGAAAGAGCGATAACAGTTACTGGACTTGAGAGATTTATTTTCTTAAAGAATTGTTTTCAGAGAAAATTCTATATATTTCAACCGACGGTGGCACAGTCTTTTGGTCAATGTTTCTTTACAAGGAAACAGTTAATATTACCATTAGCAATATCTGAAGTATACCTTTCGCTCCCTATTTTCGTCTTTTTTTTGTCTTTGAAAATATGTCTCCATCTTATAGATGTGAAGTCTATCTTTGCTCTCTGGCGCCATTTTCTCCAATTTTGTCTTCGCTTATTTCCTTCTTTTTGCTTGTCTTTTTATTTCGTTCAGCTTTGGAAAAATGGAAATAATTCAGTTTCGTATAAATAAATACGAATGGCATTTCAAATCAATATTTCGATCGTAAATGATGTTTACAAGATGTTTACTTCATTAAGATAACAACGCAAAAAAAAAGGTTTATTCTTGGAAAGTAATTACCATTCGAGAATAATCATTCTCACTTTTTCAGCTAAAAGCACGATTATGATTTTAAATCCTTCAATCAAATGAAGATGTCTTCGACATAATCCAATGTCGTAGAATGCTTCTAAGTTGTCTGGGATTTTGATATATTCTTGTTATTTCTTGCTTTCTTATATTTTTCTTGTTTTCAACAACTTTTTTATGATGATGTAGTCTTTGACTCCATCAAAATAATTTCTCGAAATTATAAAAAGGAAGAATTTTTCAATGAGATATTACCATACTATTTACATTATTCGGACTACTGTCCTCATCTTTGTCGCCAAATTTATCACAACGTTTTGGCCGTTGTACGCTCCGGCTTTCTTCAGGTGGTTGGAATCTCAAACTGAACCCTTTATTTAACTCACTGGGGTAGACTGTTCTAGTCCCACATGCCATGTCTAATAGATGTCAGTTATCAGTTACCTCCTGTTAATTCCCCTCTCCAAATTCTCCACTGCCTTAACCAGGTATTGAACTCACACTCTTTGGGTCCTGTCACTGGATGTAACCAACGCCTTTATCCACTGTGCCATGTGTCCTTAAGGACATCTGTGTATGAATTTCTGGTTGCTGAAAACATTAAGTTTATAAATCCCAGATCAAGGGATGCTGAAAAATTAACGACCAAACCTATTTCGGACGTCTCTCTGACCATAGCTCAATTAGGTCTCATTTAAATACACATGAAGACCTACCAAACTCTATCCATCACATATTCGTTGATAATACAAATATAATAGCCTCATCCATATGTAAAAAGGTTAAAAATAATGAAAGAATTATTAATAAAAAGAAAAAGCTAACATTCAATAATATCAACTATGAACACGGCCACAATGTGCTGAACTTGTTTGGAAAATAAAACATTCTTATAACTCTAGATACATGAATAAAACAATCCATATATTCAGTTACGAGTAAAATGTACCCTGTCACTGGATCTAACTAACACCTTTATCCACTGAAGAAGGTCGGAGCGTATAACAGCCGAAACGTTGTGATAAATATAGCAACAAAGATGAGGACAATAGTCCGAATAATGTAAACAGTGTACATAATACCTGATCTCAGAAATATAGACAGATACTGAGATATTACCATACTAAACCCATTCCTATATCCTAAGATCACACTGCCGGGGAGCTGTCAAGATTTGACTCAGTACAAGACACGAGTGAGTTTAGTAAAATTAGGCATATTTCTGAGAGTAATAATTCACAAGGAGGTCTCCCTGGTCATCTGAGATTGTTCCTTTGTTTTCCATTTTGGTATTTGGATAAAGAGACAAAATGTACGATTGTGAGCAGTATGGGTAGCCTAAGTGAACATCAAACAGGTGCGAAATTTGTTGTGCGTAATAACAGACGGAAAAATTATCACACAATTTCGAATGAGTATATGAATAGTGAAGTATTGTTTTCAACGAGATCTTTACCCGACTAAAACTATTTCTATATTTTAAGCAGGCTTACGGACACATCACATTTAAACACCTGTTCTCGTACGATCACCAGTTAAGCAACGTCGAGCATGGTCAGTACCTAAATTGGAATATCAGCTGCTGTAAGCTTGAATGTGCGGGTGATGGAATGGGTAATGGCTCGGAATTGTTAAACGGAGAACCGAGTTCTAATTTCTATTGGGTTCGTTATATTCACTTACGCGCAAATACCCTTGGGAAAGGGATGAATCCACCCCTTCTCCATCCAGCTATGGGTTAATTATAGGATTTCTGTCAGTAAATAATTACTATTTCCAAATTAAAAATATTTTCTTAGCTTAAATAACTTGCAAAAGGTTGATAAGCCGTCAAAAACGACAAATCAATAAATCAAATTTGTTATGGTAGCCTTGAAATATCGTGATTGCAAAAAAAAAAAAATCATATTTATTTGTACTTCTCTTATCTTACATAGAGTTTACTCCCTGCACTGAACACAATTACATTTTATTTCTTGATTGCGTAGAATCTCACAATAATTGAACAATTTGCCGTATATACTCATGTAAAAGTCGACTTCATGTACAGTGTGAATTTTTTTCGCATAGATTTTAACCCACCTAGAAAAAAAATTACCTTGTTACGGTGCAAACGTTCACCGAAAATGTATGATTTTTAACCACTACAAAAAAATACCTGTGTATAGTTTGATCTCCTATTTTTTGCATTAAAAAATGATGGTAAAAGCTCGCCCTATACTCAAGTATATACGATATGTGGATTGCACAACAGAAAAATTAGGCAAAAGATTTACTGGCCACAAGTATGATATCCGACACAACGAGGCGACATCAACAAAACATCTTATCACAAACACTTGAAATTTTAATGAACAACTTAAGGTACATATTGTGAAAAAATATCCCAAAAATACCGACCTTTCAATCTTTAAAACACATGAAGATAATTACATATGCAAATTACTGACGTCCCCCCCCGGGCATTGAAAAAATAACTGGGAAGTTCCATATGATTTATACTAAACTATTTGATTAACCTCTTGAGCCTTGCGTTCCTGAACAATTTTAACCCTTCCGCCTGAACTCCTGAGTTAAAAATTCACAAATAATTGGTATGTAACATTTCACGATAGATATAAAAATAGTTACAAGTGTTTACCCACTGTTCAACCGGTGGCTGGGCATTAAGTGATTTTTCTCTACCATCAGTAAAGCGGCGGCTGGGCATTTCCTTAGACACCACTCTAATTTGAGCCGTGCGTTTCTGAAGAGTTTTAACCCTTCTGTCTGAGCTCCTGAGTCAAAATTTGCAAATAATTGGTATGTAATGTCTCACGCTAGATATAAAAATAGTTACAAAAAATATAAGAGAGAGAGAGTTTGATTTCATGCCTTCAGTTTATCGCCAGGATTCTTTCTTTGTGTCCCGGTCTACCCAAATAAGACAAACAATAGCAAAACACGATGCAAATGTTTACCCACCGTTCAACCGGTGGTTGGGTATTAAGTCATTTTTCTCTACCACCGGTAAAGCGGTGATCAGGGCTCAAAGGCTTAATACGCTTACTAAACTAATCGACTAACGGAAAATTTCAAGATACGTACGCTCCCCCTTCATATTATTTAGATTTACTTGAATTTGATTCACGCTGTCTACGTTTCATTCGTTTTGATGTAATGAATATGCATACACCTGGGTTCCCCCTCGCAGTAATATGATTGGCTGGTGTCAGCCATAAATACAGACTGATGTGGAGGTACAAGACGACGCCTATTGTCTTTGCCTATTGCCTACCACTACGACGAGGACCAGTCCATTACGGTTACCTGCCAGATTGTCCTACCCGGTTACAGTAGTCAACAACCACTTTGCTAATTCGAACAAATATATCTATTTTCGGGACATATCACGTTTTGTCACGTTGATTACCACTACAACCGTTTTCTCAAGACAAGCGATGTTTGTACAAAGACTTGTATTTTTAAAAATATTTTTTTATATTGTATGCCATTTAAAAAAAGACAGACGTTTTGTAGAATTATTAAATCTTGCCTTTTCTTTTTCTCTGCTTAAATCTCCCTCTTCTCTGAGTGTTGCAAAAATTTGAAGAGTTACGTCAATCATTTTTAATAATAATAATAATAATAATAATATTTTTTTTTTTGTCAGTGGAAAGTGTCATGATGCCATTTCTAACCTTAGGTCCCTGGGTGGGACCCGGAAAGAAATGTGTACACGCCAGAAATCAAAGGAAATAATAATAATAATAATAATAATAATAAAGCCGATGAGAATATTGAAAAAAATGGCTTATCGCCCCCCTCCAAACCATACATCAATGATCTAAGTTAATAAAAATTTCCCCACAGTAAACATCAAGCATTTGTATCTATACATGCCTATTACAGGTGAAGGCGTTATGTGCATATATATGCATTTAAATAGAGAATTACTTGGTTATCTCTAAATCTTGAAGCCATTTCTACTATTTTGCCCAGCCTTCCCAGCCTAGTCTTTCTCACATTCGCAAATATTTATAACCTGCCTTAATCTCCTTGTCATAAGCATTCTCTCACCCTCCTCCTGCTTGCACACGCACGTATACACACTAACGTATACGGTAATACATCCACCGAAATAGCATCTGAATGTCGATAATGGAAAATTTGTAGTAATAACAAAGCATTTAATTGACTTTTAAAATCTCGAACGCGAGAAAAGATTGTCGCCCGAAGAGGTTAACTTGTTCGAACCGAGGGCTTGTTCATCCAGATAACATTTACAAATTATGATAAATAATTTACTCGTAAGGAGATGGGAGCGCGAGTTAAAGGAGAACAAACAGACGAAAAGGAGAAAAAGAAAAGGAAGGTGAAGAGGAAAATTAGGCCTTTTCCTTTGGTCGCTTCTGTATACACCAAACAACGCCATTACTATAATCCCTTTGCCCCTTGTGCGCATGTGTGCACGCAGAAAAATGCTGACTCATGTAACGACAATCTTGTTATGAGCACAATATCGTTACGATGGGCCCCTGTTTTTTTTTGTTTTTTACATTCATGTCATGAGAAAATGTATAAATAGTTTTTTAATTTTGTTTTCTTCAATTTTGGTTAATTAAGTGCATCATTTGAGTTTTTGAAATTTAAAGCTTAATTACTTTCTTAATTTGTAAAATTTTTTTATGCCAATCTTTATTATTGTTATTGTTGTGATAAGTAAAATACCCATCGCTTTCGTAGCGATGGGTATTTGGAAGTCGCCTAATAAAACTACTAATGTGACCCAGAGTACTACTAACTCTTACTACTTCCAGGGCAAGGGCAAGACTCGAATCTATGGTAGGTGGCCTCCAACACTCTACTACATTTCAATTTTTATAAGATAGTATTCATATAAAATATAAATTTTATTGTAACCTAATTATGCACAATAATGGATCATATGCAATAGAGGTGAACAATTCAACTAGAAAAATTGAAAATAAATACAATGTATCTAAATACAAATTAGAGTCAGTTATGTGCCATGCGTGATACACGCTTAGGCGATCATGTATATTTCGGTACATGACTGACGAGGCAGATTTTTTTCCCGCGGTAGGTTGCCAGTAGGTTTCCATTTCTGCGGTCGATCAGTTGCCATCCAATTCTATGGAACCCGTCTGTCCTGCTGAGAGTGAGGGGGTTAGAAGAGATCAATCCGAGCTCAAATTAGAGATATGTCATAATAGATCATTCAGTCTTAAATAAATCAGAAATTATAATCATAAATCATAAATGAGCAATCATAATCATAAATCATAAATCAACAAATTTGTTATAGCGTTATTTCGAGACTTAGCATGAGCAAAAACAAATGCATGGATTGGACGAGGAAAAAATCCCCACAATGACGTCAGAACCCGCGAAAAGTTTTCATCCTTTAATAATTGTACTTTGTTTAATTTGTAATGTATATAAATGTAAGTATAAAAAAAGCAAATGTTGATAAGATAACGAGAGTCACCAAGAATTGCTCGGGACCCCCAATCAGGCTTGGGGTTCGGGGTTAATACGCACCAGCTATTGCTCCTTCATGTAACGCTTTTATACTGTCCACTACTTTTCGTATGTACATTAGGCAGCATCTCACATGTTAATACGCCACTACAGCTGTCGGAAACGTAGTGGGGTTTTTATACCCTTACTTGGAGTAATGGATAGCGGATTGAGGAATCGGAGAGCCGAGTTCGAATTCCAGTCCTTCTCCCCCCAGCTATGGGTAAATAGCAGGACAGACCGGGTTTTATAGCGTTAGATGGCAACTGGTCTGCCGCGGAAAGAAATAGCGAGAAATCTGCCTGGTCAGTTATGAATCGAAAGATACATGATCGCCTAAGTGCGTATCACGCATGACGAATAATTGACTGTAGATAGTGAGGTTCTGTAAATTGTTTATTTTTTGGATATTACTTTCTTTCCGTTTCTTTCTCTTTGAGATCTCCATATTTGCTTGTTTGATATTATTATTCTTATATTATTAAGTCGATGTTAGGTGTTTCGGAATTCTTTTGGCTCTGTTTACCATCCGTGACCATATCAAATGAGCTCCATTTCTTTACTTCCATCGGTTCAGACTTTTACAGCTGGGAAACGCCATGTTACTTCCACGGAGTCGAATCATCCTCATATCCCTCATGTTTCAAAGGTAAGAAAAAGTTCCCCCTCAGATTCCTCCAAGAACTGACTCTTGTGTGGTTGCTTCATTGGTGACTACGTAACCCCTCAAGTTCCAGTCGATAACACTCCTTATCCTCATAATCTTGACTTCCTACAACCTTCTCTTTTACTCAAATAACATAGCTCATTCGCCATAACCATTTTAACAGTAATTCTATAACTTGAGTGTCTCTCGAGACTTGTGCTGGGTGAATTTTTGTATAAAAAGCTGGATCATTTCCGAACAAATCTCGGATATTTTGTTGATATTAGTAAAAATGTAAGAGGGAACTGAATGATATGTTTTAATCCTTTCACCTCAAGCAAGGCAATAAAGCCACTAAGGTATAAGGGGGTTACTGAGTGTGAGAGAATATGAGAAAAACATTATTAAGAAGTAAAAACAAAAAAAGAACAGGAATTAAGAAGGCTGAAGATAACATTGCATTTAAATTTTTAAAGGTCAGAGTAGGCTGTAAAGCAAGAAGCCGGAAGTAAATTCCACAAGCGAGAAGTGCGATAGAAGAAACTTTTGGCATAGAACTTACGGTTACATCTAACTATTTCAACAGTAAAATGGTGAGATCTTGTCGCCGATCTTGTACTGCGCTTAAATTCATAAAGTCTAGGTACTAAAGAGGAAATATAAGAACAATTAACACGAAATTGTTTATAGAAAAGGCACAGGAAAGCCACGTTACGGCGGGGTGGGGAAGTGACCTTATTTAATACTGTAGAGTCATCTTTCGTTGTTGGTCTGCAGGATGCCTCGATGAAAAGCACTTTGTCCTTCTCCTCTTCATATTCTTCTGCATGGGCTAATATGCTATTCGCATATTTGCATCAAGAAATTTACCTTTTTCCATTACGACCCCTTACACTTTTATACTGCAATAATAATAATAATAATAATAATAATAATAATAATAATAATAATAATAATCTTATTGACATGGCAGTCAATGCAGATTGTATCGTATCTCTGAAGAACTTGGAAAAAACTAACAAAATACAGGGATCTTGGAGCGGAAATCTAAAAAATGTAGACATAATAATTCCATTTGTAAGTAGAGGCCTCGGAATGATTAGAAAAAGGTTCCGTTAGACTCATGGAAGGAATTTCTGGTAGCCTATGCCTTAGAGAAATACAAAAATTGTATTCACAAGCATTCCTCACACATCACGAAGAGCTTTTTCTATGTAAAATGTGTGTGATCTTAGTTTTTCTTTTTTTCTTACAAAAATACTTAGATCTCTGATTGGGACTCAGAAAAATGAGTATACAATAGAAATCAAAGGAAATAATAATAATAATAATAATAACAACTACAATAATAATAATAATAATAATAATTTACCTGTTACAATTCTATGGGACTACACAATACACACTGACAGAACAAACAAAGCCATCCGCCCAGACATTGTCATTAAAGACCACAAACAAAAAAAGTGCCTCTTTATTGATATGGCAATCCCTGCAGACTGCAATTTATCTTTGAAGATATTCAAAAGCTTGAGACCTTGAAATCGAAATCTCAAAAATGTGGCACAGTGGAACATCCACAATTCCTGTTGTAGTTGGAGCCATTGGATTGGTTGGAAAAGATTCCAGTAGACTAATGGAAGGGATTCCTGGAAGTCCATGCCTCAAAGAGATAAAAAAAAATGTTCTCACAAGTACGGCCCACACTTTACGAAGCGTTTTATCTATGTAAATTTTTTTTTTTAATTTTTTTCAGTGGAAAGTGTCATGATGCCATTTCTAGCCTTAGGTCTCTGGGCGGGACCCGGAAAGAAATGTGTAAACAACAGAAATCAAAGGAAATAATAATAATAATAATAATAATAATAATAATAATAATAATAATAAAACATATTTCTGATCTTAAACAGCAACGTGCTTTGTTTTGGCGAATGAAGATGAGCCATAGAAAATTTGCTTGTCAGATGCCTGATCTTAACCTGCTGGGCAGATGCATTGTACACTTCTGTACACGAGCAGAATTAGCCAGGTTAGCATCATAGCAGGGTATCAAGAGGACTATTCTTTTAGGCTTGAAGGATGAGGCAGCTAATGCAACTTAGGAGCCAAATCTCGATACTTGAGAACATCCTCAATCGGAGACCGTCTTAGTGGCAACTTCATTCCAAAGTTTGGTATTTCCTAAGTTTGTCAACATCTTTGATAGTATCATTATTGTTGTTGCTGTTATTATTATTGTTATTCCTCCACTCGTCCTTAATAAATTTCATTTTCGGACATAGCGCCTTGTCATTATTCCATGTATCAACGGCCAAAACGTTGTGAATATGGCAATGAAGATGAGGATAAAGGTTCAAATAATATAAATAACACAAGTAATCTTAATACCTCATCTCAGAGATATAGGCAGATATAAGATATACAGATGGCACAGTGCTGACAGTTGACACAGAATGGAAACTGCAGAACCTCCTACAGGTGGGGAGCCCAAGAGGTAAACTACAAATTGGAGAAACCAAAATTAAGCACGTACGAAGAAATTTTTCTCGCTGGAGTCAATTCTTCAAATCTACAAATTCGCCCTTGCATGGAGTATTGCTGCCATATTTGGTCTGGAGCCCATTCTGTTTGTCTCAAGGTCCTTGATAAAAAACAAAGATGGATATGCAATGTAATTGGCCCTGACCTACCACCTAGTCTGCAGTCGCTCTCTCACAGACGTGGCATCGCGTCCCTCTGTCTTTTTTACAAATACTTTCACGGCAACTGCTCCAATGAGATGCTTTCGCATGTTCCCAGACTTCATGAATTTAAGCGTTCAACTAGACTGACACCTCGCTATCACCCTTTCACTATCGAAACTATTAAATGTTACCGTCTCTTCTACTCCAATAGCTTCATGTCTCGCACCTCTCGCCTGTGGGACCACCTCCCCATTTCTTGTTTTCCTGATAGCTATAATCTCTAACTATTCAAATGTAATGTCAATCAACGTCTCCAGATGCCCTGATCTATCCCCTCTTCATCCTTTCCTCTATCACTCCTATTTGCTCTCGCTCCAACTCTCTGTAACCCCTTGCGTGCTAGTGGCACTTTCTTGGGGTGGAATGCTTAAAAAAAATATATATATATCCCTTTCTATTTTTGTATATTTACTGAATTCATTTTTTTTCCGTATACAGCCGGTTTCCTGACAGTAATATAAAAATATTGGTCTTACTGGACATAAAATGGCGAAACAGTTTTCTTTTGTTAAACAATGAACTACATCTGAATATAATAATTTGAAAGTAAACTTGAAGATTAACAGGAGAAAATCTCGCAATAAGTCTAAGGAATTGGTGGCATGGCTGAATTCATATGATGGATCCTCTTTCCTCCCGTCAACTTTGAGGTATGAGGTTCTAAAAATTGATTTCGTAGAACTGAAGAGCCGGAGTATCTGCTCAAATGATTTGATAAAAATGTTGATCAGAACGTTTGAAAGAATGGGACACAGAAAACTGACGCAATGATTATTTCCCTACTATTTAACCCATAGCTTAAGGTAGAGCAAAAGATGGATTCATGACTTTTCCATGAGCATTTGCGCATGTTAATGTAATGAATCACAGTGAAGTAATGGATAGCGGCTCGGATTAAGGAATCGATGAATTTGAATTCCAGTTGAACCCATTACACTCACTTTGGAATTTACTTCTTCCCCTTGGGTGGCAACCGGTCTAGGAGAAGGGAACTCTGAATTCAAAACCGGCCTGGAGAAGATAGGGATCCGACAGGCTATTTTACCCAAGGAACACCAATTCTAATGCGACTACAGTGCCCCTACAACCCTTAAGAACTGATAACTGATGCCCGATGAACACGACTGGAATTGTTATATATATGTATGTATAAGTAACGAAAATCTTGGTAATATGTATGGATAATTCCAAGGAGGATAAAATCAGAGCGAATAAATTTAATTTAAAGAAAAACAGATCACTTTAATGCTCCATTTGTTATAATTTATTTCACCAGAGAATTTTATTTTTCTCTGGATCTTCAGACTTCACTTTCAAATGGTGAAACGAAGATCTAGAGAAAAATAAAATTCTCTGGTGAAATAAATTATAACAAATGGAGCCTTAGAATGGTCTGTTTTCCTTTAAATTTATATATATATATATATATATATATATATATATATATATATATATATATATATATATATATATATGTCTGTGTGTGTTTGTGTGTGTGTGTATTTGCGGTTTGTGTGTGTGTGTTAATATCTTCCGTGAAAAACGGTTTTCAAATATACATTTGGTGTGTAGTTTTAAAAAGGATTGCTGGGATTGCACAAAACGAACATATATGTATATCTATCTATCTATCTATCTATCTATCTATCTATCTATCTATATGTGTGTGTGTGTGTATTACAAAAATTCAAATATAATTAAGAAACAAGAATTTTGTTGGAATCGTGTGCGTATTTGTCTCTGTATTTGCGTGCATGTATATCTATATGCGTATGAATGTGTATATTTGTGTGTGGATATGCGGACGTGTCTGTATCTGTTTGTGCGTGCGTCTGTCTATCTGTGTTCGTCTGTCTATCTGTGTTCGTTTGTGTGCGTACGCGTGGCATTTCTATACGTATGTGTGTGTGTCGTATTTACCGTTCTATGTACTTGTTTGCGACTTCTGCTGAGAACTTGAATTCTCTCTTTTGCATGTCTCTGCCAGGGGCCAAATGACTAAGTTCCCTCCCCTCTCTTGTACTGTCTCCACTTGCAATGTTACCATTTCTCACGCTCCATTCTCCGCCCACCGCCACCCGTTCACAAAATGGAAGGAAATGACACACAACAGTCGACGCATTTTCTTCAGTCAACCATTGGCATAACTCGATAAAGCTTGTTCCTTGGGACCAAAATCTGAAGTATTTCCGGGTCACGGAGGACTGTGATGTTTGTTTATTCGCCTGGATTTTTTTTTTTAGAAATATGTCTCACCCTTGCCTCTACGGAGGACAACGACTTAATATACAAACGTGAATGTTCCTTTTGCATCTGCAATCCATATATATATATATATATATATATATATATATATATATATATATATGTTAACTGTAAATTCCTGATAGAAAAAATCCTGACTTGATACTGAAAGGGCAAAAATGATTATTTTCCATTGAAATATAAAAGAACAGTCATTTTCTTAAGAATACAACATGATAATTATGAACAAAATTCTCCATCTCTCTCTTTATATTACGTTGTCACATAGGATTATTCTGTCTATATCTCTGAGATGAGGTATTATGATTACTTCCATTATTTACATTATTCAGACTGTTTCCAGTATCTTCATTGCCATATTAACAATGCTTCGGCCGTTATACGCTCCAGCCTTCTTCAGGTGACTGGAATTTCGAACCGAACCCTTTATTTCATCTATCGGGGTAGATTGTTCTACTTCCACGTACCCAGCCTCAATTATTTCCCTTTAACTCAACTCTCCAAGTTTTTGGTTTACCACTGCCGTGGCCTAGTTTTGAACTCTTTCGGCATAGTCATTGGATCTAACCAACATCTTTATCCACTAGGCTTAGTGGATAAAGACGTTGATTAGACGTTGGTTATATCCAGTAACTAGACCCAAAGAGTTGTGAGTTCAATGCCAGGCCACAGCAGCGGTGAATCAAAATCTTGGAGAGTTCAGTCAAAGGAAAATAACTGAGGCATCCGGAAGAGGCATGGCACGTGGAACTAAAACAATATACCCCGGTGAACGAAATGAAGGATTCGGTTCGAAATTCCAATCACCTGAAGAAGGCCGGTGCGTACAACGACCGAAACGTTGTGAATATGGCAATGAAAATGAGGATAACATTCCGAATAATGTAAATGATGCAAGTAATCTTCATACCACATCTCAGAGATATAGACGGATATTGAAGAAAAATCCCAGTTACTTGAAGAAGGCTGGTGCGTACAACGGCTGAAACGTTGTGAATATGGCAATGAAGATGAGGATAACAGTCCGAATAATGTAAATAATGCAAATAACTTTGTTCGCTCTATATAATTTATTTTAATATTTATTATTCATTAATGTGACACTATAAAGTGTCACGAGTCGTAGTTGAAAGGATTGTGACACTAATGTGACGTCTCGTATGATTGTTTAACCTGTTCCAAGTTTTAGGAGCATGAAATACAGTGTCACCATAGAGAGCTTAACAGGAAGGGTTAATTTTGTTGTATCAAAGATTGCATAAACCAACTGAAAACTAACCCAGCGGCATTTTTCGATCTTTGTTATAATATTAGGTTGGTGGAAAAATAATGACGTAATAATGTCGTTTTTTGACGTTAAAAAATATGTCAATAAACGACATTATTACGTCATTATTTTTCCACCAACCTAATATTTATATTTTCACTGACGGAAACATTCTTGTCCTTTTTTATAACACGGTTCCGTCAACTCGATACGAATGGACGTTGAAAAATTCTCGAGTAAGCCACAAACTCCTTTGCCCACAAAATCTTGGTAATTGGTTATTGGTCAGTATTTGGGAAGAAAATCGGTCTAAGAATTGATCAACACTTTCTGGTAAATATTCCTGCATGTTACAAAGAGGAAGAGAGAACAAAAACGAACGAGGGACAGGGATTTCCCTTATAAAATCTGCCTGTGGGCGAAAAAAAGAAAAAAAAAGTGACTCTGAGTTAGCTCACTTCTTAAAATCTAATGTAATATCCAAAAATAACGGTCTTCTTTTTAGAATTGATCCTTGAACAGGCCAAGAATGTTTCACAAACCTATATATATATATATATGTATATATATATATATATGAAGAAATATAGTCTTAAGGTGTGCTATATTTATGGGATAAAGTGCTCAATATCAGAGATAGAGCGTGTGTAAATATGAAAGTGAACACTGAAGTCAACACTTAGAGGCCTCTAAGTGTTGACTTCTATGTTCACTTTCATATATATATATATATATATATATATATATATATATATATATATATATATATATATATATGTATGTATATATATATTAAGAACAGTATTTGTTGGTTATTGGAATTTATTCCGTATAAACCAATCCTATCCTTGATATTAGCTCCTATTACTGTTGAGCACTGTCTATTCTATTCTTATACCATGGATGGAATCAATTTCGGATTATCTTTAAAGAACATTCCAACCATAAACAAATCAGTGATAAGATCACTTGATAAAACACCAGAAGTGTTGAAACAAAATGGCTATTTTTGTAGCGATTTTATAACATTTTTATGTTATAATTTTCGAATAAATGATTTTATATGAATATATATATATATATATATATATATATATATATATATATATATATATATATAGCTTGCAATTGAACAAACCAATATCCAAGGAAAAATGAGGGATAAAAAAAGAAAGAACTAATAACATGAAATTGAGGCGAAAACAATCGTCCAGAATTTAAGCTCAGACTCCAAAAAAAAACAAAAAATGAAGTAGGGAAAACCTAATATAAACGTCTTTAGGTTTATATATATATATATATATATATATACACGTGTGTGTGTAAAAAAAATTTAGGTAGAAATAAATTGTATATGTAAAGACAATGTAAAAAAGAAAGAACAATCTTCCTTTTTTATTGAGGAACACACTTCCTTCATATAATTTTTCATCTTTTATTATATATATATATATATATATATATATATATGTATGTATGTATGTATGTATGTGTGTATATATATAGGGTGCGATGGACAAATTTTCGTTTAAATGACGCAAAAATGAAAATAACACAGGTCTTATTTTAACACATATATTTACCAAAATTACACAAAAATAAATTGAGATACTAAAAAGTAATTTTTTTTCAATAAAATCATTATTAAACCCCCAAAACAGGCCCTCTGAGAACTTCGGAATCTCCTGCAACTCTTCCGGACGGTCTTCTTGGTGAATACTGCCATAATTCGTGCCTTCACTTCATCTTTGGTGTAACAAGGATTTTTTTTTCTCTCGTTCAACTGTACCTCGCACATAATAATCAAATGGGGTTGCAGCCTGGGGAATTAGGTGACCAGATGTAAGGCGTGATTTGGTGGCAGAAATTGTCTGACAACCATGGCTGAGTACTCCTGCTTGTATGACATGGTGCAGAGCCCATTTCCCAGACATAGGATCTTCTAGCAGCCACTCACTTGAGCCTGGGCAGTTCTACATCCTCAAGGCATTTTATGTAGGCATTTTATGTCCGTATTGAGTGTGAGGCCCTGTAGGAAGATGAATGGCATAACATCACCATCACCAGTGCTCACTCTAAACACCTTCGTAATCACCATTAGACTCATCTATCTCTTTCCAAATCCTCAGCTAAACACTCAAACAATTTGAATTGTTCGTATTGGAGCTTCCTGTGTGAATGCCAAGCAGTACAAGATGCCTTTTCCAAATTTCTGGCAGAGTTAATTGCGTTATGCTGCTCATTTTTTCATAGACGGTGCCCAACTGACCCTACGATACTGTGCAGTCGACAAAAGCAACCAACGCACATACGCGAATTGAGGCATATTTCGTAGAGAAAACGCAGAGCTTAGGAGTAGGATCTCCAACTGAAGCCAAATCGGTCGAATTTCGATCCCGGCTTGAAGCAATCGAACGTCTAGCCACACTGAAAAGCTGTGATACAGCGAAACATTCTGTCTGTAGAATATATATATATATATATATATATATATATATATATATATATATATATATATATATATATATATATAGTAAGAATAGAAGCTAAATATAGATTAATCTGCGGGCTTAATGCCGAAGTCAACAAAGCTATCTATCTATCTATCTATCTATCTATCTATATATATATATATATATATATATATATATATATTAAACTAATGTCTTTAATACAGTAATATAAAAATCCGGTACTCAGAGAATCATGCAATAGCAATCATCAGGGGGACAAAATATGTGTCAATAGCTATAATCCGTTTTAGATAATGAACAGACTGGGATAGATAGATAGATAGATAGATATGAGTGGCAGGTATATATTACCCAGGTATTCGTTTATAATTAAATACTTATTATTAGATATTATTTTGAATATTCGGAAAAAATAAGCGCTCTTCGGTAGGATTCGAACCTGCGCGCCACTTGGCTGGAAGAAGCGCCGTTAGATCTGATATATCTTAGACCGACTCGGCCAGGGAACTGTAAAAAGTTTATCCCTCGATATGAAAACAGATATCAACTTCAAATTATAAAGAAAAGTCTCTTTGTAATCTCTTGGCTTGCAAATAGGCAGTTTTCAATGTTGCTCTGCTTCGAGTTTCTCTGATTGAGCCTGTTTATATATATATATATATATATATATATATATATATATATATATATATATATATATATATATATATATATATATATATATATATATATATATATATATATATATATATATATATATATATATATATATATGGGCAGGTACCTCTACTAGTCTGCGTAAAAAAACATCATAGCACGATAAAAAAAAAAAAAAATAAAAAAAATGCTCCAAACCCAATAAAAACAAAGTTTTGTTATGAAAATGTTTATGTTATTATTAAGAGGAAAGACCAAAGTATTTTTATTATTTTTTGAAATTTTTTATTCCTTTTTAGCACAGTATAAATTTTAGTAAATGTTGTTAATACTGTTTATCACAAACTGAGCATTTACTTAAATATTTGTATCTATAAAATGAACGTATAAATATAAAAAAAAATGTCTTAAATAATTGTCTGACTTTGTCCATTTCATAAAATTATTGTTAATCAATGTTTTATATTTTTGTGTTCGTTAAAAATTTTCGCAGAGAGGAAGTTAGGTGTGCTCTACATCAGGATTTTTTTATCATTGCTATTTTATATCGTTTTCACTGGTGCAATTGAGAAGCTAGGAGTACTTATTGTGGTTAGTATAAAGAATTATTATGGGCAAAAGCTTCGTTCTTTCCTTCTCCGACATTTGCATGATAGACGTTGAAAACGACGCCTTAAAAACAAACCAAAAACAAACCAAAAATAAACCACACATCTACACAAGGTACGCCGACGACATTTTTTTTATTGACAAAAAAATAGTAAAGATATTGAAAACATTTGAAAATAAAATTCTGTACTAAAATTTTCCCACAAACTTAAAGTTAACAATAAGATCCCATTCCTTGATGTTTACCTAGACTATGACACTAATATTATTTACTACGGAGCATTAAGTCAAAATGAAAAATTACCGTAGAAAGAGTAATTGGGAGTAGCCATCTTTCCAAGGCAGAATTTGTTGATATTTACTAAGCATAACTTATAGATCGGCAGTAAGAGAGTACCCTTGCTCAGCCCCGAATCACTATATTAGCTATGAGAGATCCGTTTGTTATCCATAGCCGTACGGCAGGTACCTGTCTCGGGGTATGGTGTAAATTAGTGACCATGATGAAAGTGTTGGGTTTTATTTAGTGGTATCTTTATTAGTAAAATCTTTCGAATTCTTTTAGATATATTATCGTATGAACTTTAACGCACACAAAAGCACACAAACACACACACAAACAAACAAACACAAACAAACAAACAAACACACACACACGCACACACAAACAAACCAACAAACATAACAAAAAAAAAAAAAGCAAACTTTTGTTTTTCTCTTAAGACTTTGACGTTTAAGAAGGTCCATTTCTATCAATTACAATCAACATTTTAACACCTACCAGGAATTGTATTTCACTCGGTCAGGACACGTTTGACACGACAGAAAGGCGAGACTGCATTGTCAATGTTAGATTAATGACACTCCTTTCGAAATCTTACGCTGAACTGTGTATGTATATATATATATATATATATATATATATATATATATATATATATATATATATATATATATGTGTGTGTGTGTGTGTATGTGTGTGTGTACACAAATACATATATAAATACACACGCGTGCACACACAAACATATATATATATATATATATATATATATATATATATAGAGAGAGAGAGAGAGAGAGAGAGAGAGAGAGAGAGAGGGAGAGCGGAGAGAGAGAGTAAAAAAAAAACTAGATAAAAAGGGAAAGACACAGACATGGAATTTTGTAATATGACTTTGTCTTTCCACCATGACAGTTGTCCGTCCATTGCCGACATAGATCCAATCCGTTCAATACATTATGACGCCTGGTTATTTGTATTGTTGACAGATAGTCACTGTCCTATTGCAATTCTAGTTTGGTATGACGAATGAGAGAGGCTCATTATTTTTTACGAGACAGGAGTCAGCAGAGAGAAAAAAACACATACACACTCATATATATATATATATATATATATATATATATATATATATATATATATATTGCCTCATTATTGGTTCGTCATTAAAAAAATGCCGTCATTTTCGAGGTTTTCTCGCTTGAATTGTGTGCGTGCTTGGCAGTTATTGATACTTAATGGCAGAAGTGAAGATAATAAGAAATCATTGCACAACTATTGATGTCATTCGCTGTCGAGAAAAGATTTAAAAAAGATTATCTATCTATCTATCTATCTATCTATCTATCTATCTATCTATCTATCTATCTATCTATCTAGCTAGCTAGCTAGCTCAGTCTGTTCATTATCTATCTCATTCTGTTCATCATTTCGTACAAGACCTGTGATGTACTGAAACGTTTCCTTATGATTGACATTCAAACATGGAATTAATTTAATATCCGAAAAAGGAATAGGAAATACTGTCTACCGCATCCATTCTTTGATATTTCCTTTCCCCAGTTTCGCCACAAAAAAAATTGATATAAAGTGACTTTCTATTCCTACTTACAATCAATCTGTTTCTCTTTTATCTATCTATCTATCTATCTATCTATCTATCTATCTATCTATCTATCTATCTTTTTTCTTTTATCTATCTATCTATCTATCTATCTATCTATCTATCTATATCTATCTATCTATCTATCTATCTATCTATCTATCTATCTATCTTTTTTCTTTTATCTATCTATCTATCTATCTATCTATCTATCTATCTATCTATCTATCTATATCTATCTATCTATCTATCTATCTATCTTTTTTCTTTTATCTATCTATCTATCTATCTATCTATCTTTTTTCTTTTATCTATCTATCTATCTATCTATCTATCTATCTATCTATCTATCTATCTATATCTATCTATCTATCTATCCATCTATCTTTTTTCTTTTATCTATCTATCTATCTATCTATCTATCTATCTATCTATCTTTTTTCTTTTATCTATCTATCTATCTATCTATCTATCTATCTTTTTTCTTTTATCTATCTATCTATCTATCTATCTATCTATCTATCTATCTATCTATCTATCTATCTTTTTTCTTTTATCTATCTATCTATCTATCTATCTATCTATGTTTATAAATATATTTTTCATTTCATCTAGTTTTCTTATCGTTTTCCTACTCACATTTTGACCTACATTTCCTGCTTTAAAAACACTTTTTTCTTCTCCTCCACGCCATAGTTTTCTCAATTCTTTCCTGCTCAAATATTATTATTATTATTATTATTATTATTATTATTATTATTATTATGCAATTTCCTCAGACAAATAAAATTAACTGATTAAAGCTATGGAATTCGAACTTCAGATAATCTCTGTAATCTATAAATTCAATTGGATAAACTTTATAAATTCCATTCTACGAGGCTGTGAATCGTGTAATAAAGACATCAAACACAAAATTGCTTCTTAACTCACCATCTGAGTAACTATTTGAGGAAGTTTGATAATGAATCACTTAATCATACAAAGCTCCCTGCACTCATAAGAAAAATCCTTGTAGATTTTACTGTGATTTTAAAACTATCGTTTTTTTTTTTTTTTAATCATTTCACCCCAAGCAATTCGGGAATGCCACTAGTACATATGGGATACAGAAAGTGAAAGCAAGAAAAAGACTGAGTATATGGGCGATTGAGGAAAGGATAAAAGGTGAACGGGGTTCAAATCAACAGAAGGTGGCGTTGACGTTGCATTTACATTTTTGAAGATTGTGCTTATCAGGGAAGCATGTAAACGGGAAATGCGAGAAAAAGAAAATGTTGGAGTAGAAGTGGCTGTTACATTTAACCATTTCGACAGTAGAAGGGTGGGACCTAGACGCCAATCTAGTAGCACGCTTAAATACACGTCGTTAAGGCACCAGGAAAAAAAGCTTGCCATGAAAATATTTGTAGAAAAGACAGAGGGAGGCCACGTCACGTCAGCGAGAAAATGACTGAAATCGAGATGCCAGGTCTGGACCAATTACATTGCAGATCCTTCTTTAGATTTTGTCAAAAACCTTGAGATGAATAACTGGAGCATCAGACCAAATACGACAGCAGTATTCAATGAACGGGCGAATGGTAGATTTGTAAATGTGCAAAATGGACTCTGACAAATAAAAAACTTCTGGCACGACACAGTAACCCAAATTTCCTTGCAGTAGATGAAGATCCTTCTACTTCAAGTCAGTCTCCAAGAGTCGAGCATCAATCATACTGATGGCGGACAGGAAAATTTCTCTGTGTTCTTGGTTAAACAAGAGCAGTTTCGTCTTGGCGACATTAAAATTTACAAGCCTTTTCCTGCTCTAAAAACTGCAACCACTGATTGGAGGTCCTTTTCAAGAGCAGCGGCTAGGTTAACTGCCTACTTGGGGAACTGATGACATCAGTAAGATCATTAATAAAGTTCGGAAACAACGTAGGACAAGGTATAGAGATTTAGGGTTGACCCGCGTCCGTGTGAAAAGATCTGCAAGCGAGCCCGTTCAAAACGATCTTCATTTCCCGTTTTGATAGGAACGATTGGATTAAATCAAACAATCGTCTTGCAATACCGTAGACTTGGAGCTTACGTAGAAGACCAGCGTGCCAAACAAGCGTACTCCAGCATTGAATTACTACTATTACTATACAACACAGCATGGAATACAAACACAAAAATATATTAGGTTGGTGCAAAAATAATGACGTAATAATGTCGTTTTTTTGACGTATTTTTTAACGTCACAAAACGACATTATTACGTCATTATTTTTGCACCAACCTAATATTAACAACGAACCCGATTAAGAGGGCTTTAGAATTGACCGAAAACGTTTGGGATTGTTTCTACACACTATACACTCTTAGTGCTCATAAAAGAAAAAAATGTAAGATGACTACTAAACGGACAAAAATACTTACATTTCCCTTCTACTTCACATACATACACACACACAAGAATATATATATATATATATATATATATATATATATATATATATATATATATGATAAAATATAGTTTTAAGGTAGACTATATTTATGGGTAAAAGTAGTCATTATCAGAGATAGTTCGTAGGAAAATATAAAAATGAACACGAAGGTCAACACCGAGCAGCGACAGACTGTCTTAAGCTAGAACGCAGACTTCATGCCATGAACATTGCATTCAAGTATGTGACATATCATATATATGGCCAGATTACCCTAAAGATGCATTTAGGTGAAACCTAGGTAGATTTATTATATATATATATATATATATATATATATATATATATATATATATATATATATATATATATCTTACCCCTCTCTATAGCTTTCATTTACTTCTCATATTCGTCCCCCATCTCATACATACACTCTCACTAAATTTTATTTTTTATTCCCGGAGTTATTTTTTCCAATTTCTTTTTGACTTTGTAGGTCTGATGAATTGGATCGTAATTACGATTCCAATGTAATAAATTATAACCATAGAATATTAGTGCTTAAGCCTTTTTTTATTATATTCTTACTCTTTCCTGGACATTGAGTTCTGCCTGGATTCTATCCTCTTGGAAACTTTTATATGTATATGTATGTATATGTATGCATGTATATATTTTTATATAGTTTATATATATATATATATATATATATATATATATATATATATATATATAATTCATGAATCATTCATACAAAATCTACCAGTAAAAAAGAATTCTCTTATTGTTATATTTGTACAAAAACGCAGAACCTTAAAATTCAAATTCAAATTCAGCGTTGCGACCGCACGTTCCAAAATAATAACACATTTTTCATACCATTTTTTTGGATTACATCTCTATTTTCGTTGTCCTCTTCTTACCGAGAAATAAAAACAAGAACAAAATCTACTTCCATACCTGATGATGTCTGTAGGAACAGACGAAAGCTTGTAAAAAATTTAAAAGACCTTATGCAACTGGAATTTATAAACGGGAATCATATCATTCATATACAAGTTCGGGGTTGATGTATCTTATTTATATTGTTTGCGACGATGTATTATCGCCATTTAAATCATTAACCTCTATAATTGTTTTTGTATGAATGATTCATGAATTTATAAATTATAATTGCACCTTTTAATTGATATATATATATATATATATATATATATATAGTGCTCACGAATATTATCAATATATATATATATATATATATATATATATATATATATGTGTGTGTGTGTGTGTGTGTAGGTAGGATGTTCCTGGCTCTTTCGGATTTATTTCATTTATCCCAACTCTACTTAGCGTATTAATCACTCTACGTTTTAGCTTTATTACTCGCTCGTGTTTTTCCTTTAGACTAAAAACTTAAGGCACTGGATGATTTGTTCGGATGTTTCTAGTTCTTCCTTTTTTGGGCCAATTTTTTCCTCGGTTACCAATTTGTTTTGATATAATTAAAATGTTCGTTATCTTAGGTTTTTGCCAACCTATTCTACTATTAGTATTATATATATATATATATATATATATATATATATATATATATAAAGATAAATATTCTTAAGGTGTGCTATATTTATGGGATAAATTGTTCAATATATAGATAGAGCGTGTGTAAATATATAAGTGAACATTGAAGTCAACACTTAGAGGCAACAGGCTGTTTCATGCTAGACGCAATCGTCAGGACACGATTTCTTCTAGCATGAAACAGCCAGTCACCTCTAAGTGTTGACTTCAATGTTCACTTATATATATATATATATATATATATATATATATGGACATTATAGTCAGCATCCATGCTTAAGCACAATCTTCACCATATATATATATATATATATATATATATATATATATATATATATATATATAAAAGAGAACATAGAATCAACTTCTATGTTCACTTTTATATTTACACACGCTCTATCTCTGATATTGAGCACTTTATTCCATAAATATAGCACACCTTAAGACTATATTTCTTTATATATATATATATATATATATATATATATATATATATATATATATATATGGACATTATAGTTATCATCCATGCTTAAGTACAATCTTCTCCCTATATATATATATATATATATATATATATATATATATATGTATATGTATGTATATTCACCTGATTTTCTCATTTTCGTACCAGCATTCTCTTTCCCTTCTGTTCCTCTTCCCTGTTTTAACCATTTCTTTCCCGCTTAATATGATTATATATATATATTTCTCTGTTAGAAAACCTACCTGATTATAACACAGAAGGTCCGAGGACCTTACAGATATTACACTTTGATCCTAGGTAGAAAAAACGAGAGACGAGAGCGGAAATGCTGAAATGCTTTCGGTTCGATCTTAAATTCAGTATTCTAATTTGACATCATTGAAATACTATTTTTTGTCAAGGAGTTCGAACTGAGAACTTTTTCTCGCACCGACGCATTAATAAAACAGAATAATAGGTAATTGAATATAAATTTACAGTTTACTAACTCTTCTTTTTTAACCCTAGAAGACTAACCATCAATTAAAGTTACACCACTTCTAACCAAACTTTGTACTTTGAGTTAACATTAATAGGAACTGAAAAACATTATTTAGGTAGAAAAATCAGGTATTGAAAATTGTAATTAAAAATAGCAAAATTTGCGCAGGGTAATATATACTCATGGTTAGTGTTCTAGGGTTAATCAGTTCAACTAATTTCTAGTAGCGTGAGTATTCCATTCTCAGTAACCCGTGTAAAATAAATGATTCCAGTTTTAAATTTTTAATATGCGAAGTTATTTTCCTATTTTGATCCTTTTGAGCAGATCACTTAAAAGCAAAGTTATTTGACTAAAAGTTGATATTTAATGATAATAAACATACTGACAATTACTCGGTGTTTTTATTTAAAAAAACAAAGCTGGAAAAATACATGCACAATTCCATCACAGAATTTCATAGCTTAGAAGCAGAGGAATTTTCAGGTTTCAAAAAGAGATTTGTTCGTTAATTTGCAGTTTTTATGAAATCGGGTAGTTATGTCTTTTTCTAATCCATAGAAAAAATGTTAATATCTTTGTCAAAGTCACGATATCAAAACCTTGTTTCATGTTTTATTGTCAATTTTGCTATTTTATCCTTCTCTTTGAATGAGTGATAGCAGAAGAGGAGTATTTGATTTAGATAATTATCAAGAAAAATTCTGGATATTTACGGAAGTATTCGGAGAAGGGAGCTAGTTCGGAGAGGGGAAACTTATCGAAAAAGGAGTTCTCGTGTCATTTCCACGTCAGCGGGACAAGTTGGTTTATCAATCGACTTTTCAAGTATCATCGCTTTCCTTCATACTTAAAACTTTTCATCTTCATCATCCTGAAGTTGTCGGGTCTGTGCTGACCAGCGTCAGTTTTATACATAATGTGACAGGAAAGAGGACGCTTGAAATGGATTTGTAAGTGGGACATGACACCAGTCGATGTGATTGCATCCAATTTGAATATAGAGAATCATTAATGGAATTTTGAGCGTAGAATGGATGTATCTAGTCGCAAATATAGCTGCGTCCTGAATTTAAAAAATCAATTCACTCCAAGCAAGGCGACGATGCCAGTAAGACGCAAGAGGAAACTTGGAATATAAGAGAATGAGAAGAAATTAGAAGCAACCGTAAGCAGGAAACTAGGGATAAACCTCTACTCCTGTTCAAAAAACCGGGGAGAAGTTTGAATCGGGCGATGGGTGAAACTTGGATGATATAGACAGCATACTTTTTCATTATCGGATAGAATTGTCTTTCTCTTTCTTTCTGTCACACACACACACGCGCGCGTTCGCGCATACACACAGCGTATCTTATAAACATAAATAAATAAATAAAATAAAATAAATAAACAAAAAAATAAGTAAAACAAATTAATCCAAACAAATAAAGAAGTAAATAAAATAAGTAATAAACAAAATAACAATTCACGTACGCACAGATAAATACAATAAAACGTAATAATAACAAGCAACAATAAAATAATTAATAATAAAAAAGAAAGTTTAAAAATAAAACTATAAATAGCCAAATAAATGAATTCGAATCCACAATTATTTCCACTCAATAGCCAGCAGAATAATTGGAAACATAACCGTTACTGCCCACCAAAATAACCGTTAGAATAAAACAATAGACTACCCAAAAATGCAATACAATAGACTACCCACAATACACCACTGATCTGTATATATAAATAATCGAGGAAAAAACACAACGAACATGGCCAGATGATTGCGTCTAGCATGAAACAGACTGTCACTTCTAGGTGTTGATTTCAATGTCCACTTTTATACTTACACACACATACACACACACACACGTACACACAAACATATATATATATATATATATATATATAAAAGTCAACATTGAATTCAATACACACAGGTGACATTTTGTCATGCTAAATGCAATCATCAGTCGATTGCGTTTAGCATAAAACAGTCTGTCGCTTCTGAGTGATAACTTCAATGTTCTACATATCCCATAAATATAGCATACCTTAAAACTATATTTCTTCACACACACACAAATATATATATATATATATATATATATATATATATATATATATATATATATATATATATCGAGACTGGTAAAGTTTAGGGTCATATAGGTACCGTATGTACTTCAGCCGGTGTCAGTCGCAGTTGTATTTCCTGGGAAGATAGTCTGGCGGAGTCCAACACTCTTCTGGCTGTTTTGAATTCAGGGTTTTCCTTCCCTATATTTGTTACAGTCTATATAGCCAAGTCAGTTCTGCAATTTGCGCATAGCTGGATGGAGTAAAAACGGATTCATACAGTTCCCAAGGGTATTATCACGTAAATGAAATGGAATTCGAACTCAGCTCTTTTATATACATACATACATATATATATATATATATATATATATATATATATATATATATATATATATATATATATATATTTTAAATATGATTCCATCGTGACACAGAAATTACTGTTTCGAAACTGAAACTCAAATCCTAAAGTTTAATCACAAAATTGAAATTTTGAATTGAATTTTTTGAAATTGAAATTAAAATTTAGAAATTTAAAATTTAAAAATTAAAACTTTGAAATTAAACTTTAGGACTTGAGTTTCAGTTTCGAAACAGTAATTTCTGTGTCGCGATGGAATCAGATTTAAAAAAATAAAAAAAAACTTTTTAATTTTAAGCTCTACTTCTGTGTCGAGCACTGATTTAAAAAAAAAAACAAAACATAAATACTAAAGAGCTATGGATCCTTAATCTAACTCTTTTCTCCTATTACATCAACACACATACACACACACATATATAATTTCATAGGCTGACCAAGATACTATCATGGAATGTGACAAAATCAGGTTGATTTTTCAATATACTCCACGCTTGCGGTCCACACCCTTTTTCCATCGGTGTGGCACTGCTTGCACCCCATTGGTAAAAAGCTAAAATTCTGTTGGTCAAGAAACTCATTAATAGTAGATATGGCGTCATCATCACTACGATATTGGTTCCCATCCAAGTATATTTTATGCTGGGAAACAGATGAGAGTCAAATTAGGAGAATAGGGAGGGCCATCAACCAGCCCAAAGTCACAGTCACGCATAGAAGCCATTAAAACCAAGGAATTGTTTGCTGGATCATTTTTCTAATGTTTTATCTTAATATAGACTTTCGTAACTACCTCAGTACGTTGGCATAGTAGACTCTCCGGAGCGACTATTTTGAAAATAATCAATAAACATAATGCTTTTTTCATTCCCCAGAAAATGAGATCATCACATTCCCTGCAGATGAAACGAACTTGGCCTTCTTTGGAGCTGGTGATGAGGGATGTTTCCATTGTATAGATTGTTTCTCTGCCTCTGGCTCAAAGTGATGAACTCAACACTCATTCTGCGTTAGGAAACATTCAAGAAAACTAGTCAGATTTGTCTCAAACAATATCAGATTTCCTGTGATGTGATCAGACTGATCCGCTTTTGATTTGGTGAAGACGTGGCACTCACTGAGCAGAAACCCTCGTCAAATCAAGTTCATTGTGCAAAATATTCTCAACTCTCACACGGGATATGCTACTAGCATTGGCTATTGATTTATAATCAATCGCCTCTCATCCATCACCATGTGCTGAACACGATCAGTGTTTACCTTGGTGATGGCACTTGCAGGATGTCCAAATTATTGGTCATCTATCCCCCCTCCTAAATTTAGCTGCCCACCTTTGCACTTTTGAAAAAGCAGCATGCATCATACCCTATTGTAGAAACCATGTCAATAGGTCCTTGGAGGTTAAACACTTTTCCAGTTGGTACTTGATAGCACCACGATGTCAAGTTTTCACCATTTTTAATTGAAGTAGCAACTTGTTACTTTTGAGGTCTTCTTTGAAAAGTCAGATCACAGTTTGACTGAAAAAAAAAGAACAATGCAGTCATTAATAAGTTGAAATTAATACATGCAGCATCGCTCATTCATAGTTAGCTTTTGAACTTTTCAATCCAACCTCATATATATATATATATATATATATATATATATATAATATAAAAGGCTCAAACACTAAGATTCCGTGGCTATAATTTATAACATTGGAATCGTAATCACGACCCAAATCATAATATGTAGGTATGATGATTTGGATCGTGATTCCAATGTAATAAATTATAACCATGGAATGTTAGTATTTGAGCCTTTTATATTCTTACTCTGTCCTGGACATTGAGTTCTACCTGGATTCTATCCTCTTGGGAATTTATATTTATATATATATATATATATATATATATATATATATATATATATATATATATATATATATACATATATATATATATATATATATATATATATTGACTACTAATATTATCTATCTATCTATCTATCTATCTATCTATCTATCTATCTATATATATATATATATTATTTTTCATTTTTATACTATAACTCTGGCTTTGTAAAAAAAACAAAAGACAAAAATAGATGATGCGATTTGTAAATAAAAAAATGACACAAACTGATACTTTGTAAAAAAATTAATAAAAAAGAAAAAGAAAAAGACTAAAAACATTCTTACTGCTTGAAAATAATCAATCAGCACTGCAATGTCTAGCCAAAAAGAAAAAAACCAAGTGTTGTCTAAGTTGATACGTAAAAGTGCTCAATGCACTAAGCAGAGCAAAATAGAATACCTGAAGATATATATATATATATATATATATATATATATATGAGTGTGTGTGTGTGTGTGCGTTTATATTTACTAATTTCTTAACAGGTGTTTAGGGCGTGGTCACGACTGTACAATCTTCAGGCATCCGACGCAGCATGCTGCGTTTGAAGTGCATTTTATACAGATAAAGGAGAAACGAAATCCCTAAATCTCGCTTTGCCAGTATGCACACACATGACACGCATAATAACCAAAATCAACGAGGAGGAGGGGAGATCGATGATTGGCTCAGGATGGCAAATTCAAGCACTGTTGGACACACACACACACAACTCAAAAACACACTACTTTCAGAAATACGTTCTCTAAGACAGGTGATCATATTATTTTGGGTAATATATATATATATATATATATATATATATATATATATATATATATATATATATATATTATAATAAAAAGAAAGAACAATAAGATATATAATCCGGTGTTCTTACTGATATTTTTACTTTTACAAAACAGTGCTCAATGTAAAATTACAGAGCACAAATATTATAAATTAACTGATTTAAAATATGGTTTCTTCGCTACGCAAAATTACCATGTTTCAAAAGCCGAAGCTAAAAACTTATAAAAATTATATAATTAAATATAATAATAATGTTTTTTTAAATAAATTAAATAATTCTATTACATTTATTTATTTTAAAAAGAAATATAGTCTTTTAGTAATTAAGAGTGAAAATAATATTTTAAAATTGTAGTTCAATATAACGTATTCTAACCCAAACACCTCTTTTAGTATATATATATATATATATATATATATATATATATATATATATATATATAACCACAACACCTTGTCAGTCGTTTGTAACAGAAGTTGCATATATATATAGCTATTGTCTTATTTGCTAAACTTATATAAATCTACACACAGGCGGGCGCACACACAGATATACATACATATCTTTCTCTGCTGTGCGCTGATAGCTTATGGGTCGATTCTCTGACTGATGCCAAATCGGTGGAGTTTCGATCCAGGCTTGAATCAATCGGATATCTAGTCACACATGGCTTACATATATATATATAAAAGTGAACATAGAAGTCAACACTTAGAGGCGACAGTCTGTTTCATGCTATATGCAATCGTCAAGCCACGTGTGCTGTTATTTTTCTCGGCTATTATATAATATAAAATAGCCGAGAAAAATAACAGCACACGTGGCTTGACGATTGCATATAGCATGAAACAGACTGTCGCCTCTAAGTGTTGACTTCTATGTTCACTTTTATATTTACACACGCTCTATCTCTGATATTGAGCACTTTATTCCATAAATATAGCACACCTTAAGACTATATTTCTTTTTATATATATATATATATATATATATATATATATATATATATATATATATATATATATATATATATATATATATATATATATATATATATATATATATATATATGTCGCTGAGTCAGTACAAAAACGTCGGATTATGACGGATTTCTTCTGCCAAGGAGGATGTAGGTTCTTACCCTGCCGGAAGGCGCGTATTTTTCTTTAATAAGATTTCTCGAATATTCAGGCCGGTAGGCTATCATAAATATACTGTTTAAAAATAGAAAAAAATCGTACTGTCTACTCAAATATGCATATTTACTAAATATAAGGTTTAAGTTATAATATATATATATATATATATATATATATATATATACACTGGCCATAAATATTATGAACATCTGCGTCTAAAGTTGTTGAGCTTTCAAGTTCTCGCAAAATAGTTCTTATCGTGGAGTAATTATGGCCCTTAAGGTTTTCAACTGCCAGCATATTAACAACATTTTTAATTACTGCAGGTTGTCCTGATGCTATCGGACTGGGGAGGGTTAATCCCAGCGTGCGACACCTTTGGAAAGTCTCTAAAAAACATACCACGGGTTGAACCAAACCTGGTCAGTGGAATTGTGTAGACGGAACCATTGAGGATCGTCGATAGCCGTGTTACAAGTCATCGTGGTTGAGGGTTTGAGCGTGCTGGCCTTGATCAAATCACGCTAGATAACACGCTCTTTCCCAGAAACTGTAACTAAGGTCTGCTCAGCATAGTTGAATGGGTGTTGAATAAACACAAATACACCTGAGCAAGCGTCTGCAATAGGGATTGGCTACCCGGACTAGTAGACAGGTATCCTCAAATACGTGTGACCAGCTATACATAGTGGAGGGTCTAGATTACGAATTTGTTGGTTGAACATGTTTCCTAAGCGATCAGTTCCCTAATCTAAAGTAGTGTGTTCGATCCTCACCATGTGCTCTGCATGAGTAGCTTTACTTACGTGGTATGAATTTATATTTAATATATGTTTTAGGCAGGAAAAATTACTTTAAAAAAAAAACAAAACGCATAAATAGAAGAAAAAATTTGTCAATTATTCAATACGAGTTTTTTTGTTTTTATCTTCAATGATTTTAAGGAAACAATTATTTTTCTTTGTTAGGGATCATCGGAACTTGCGGTACGAGGAATGGAAGAAAATACTGAAGACGATTCAGAGAAAGATGTCGCCGTGGAACAGAAGTCAGAAGCGTCAGAATCTGAAGAACAAAAGAAAATGATGTTAGAACTTCAGCGGATTCTAACGCCAAAAGTTAAGAAAACAGAAGAACTGCCGCCAAGCACTGAGACAAAGGTAAGATTGCATATCGTCTAACAGATAAATATACACTTTTTACATTATTCGGATTATTGTCCTCATCTTTGTCGCCATATTTATTACAACGTTTCGGCCATTGTACGCTCCGGCCTTCTTCAGTTGGTTGGAATGTCGAACTGAACCCTTTATTTCGCTCACTGGGGTAGACTGTTCTAGTTCCACGTGCCATGTTTAATGGATGTCAGTTATCAGTTATCTCCTGTTAATTTCCTTCTGAAAATTCTCTACTGCCTTAACCGGGTATTGAACTCACACTCTTTTGGGTCCTGTCACTCAAGGACACATGGCACAATGGATAAAGGTGTTGGCACAGTGGATAAATGCGTTAGTTAGATCCAGTGACAGGACCCAAAAGAGTGTGAGTTCAATACCCGGTTAAGGCAGTAGAGAATTTTCAGAAGGAAATTAACAGGAGATAACTGATAACTGACATCCATTAAACATAGCACGTGGAACTAGAACAGTCTACCCCAGTGAGCGAAATAAAAGTTTTCATTTCGACATTCCAACCACCTGAAGAAGGCCGGAGCGTACAACGGCCGAAACGTTGTAATAAATATGGCGACAAAGATGAGGACAATAGTCTGAATAATGTAAATAGTGTACATAATACCTCATCTCAGAAATATAGACAGATAAATATACCTTGACAGAGCAAAAAGTTTTTTTCTCATACACTCCTATATAAGTCGATTTTATAACAAGATTATCTCTTGATTTTAGGCTGAAAAAAAACAAAACAAAAAAAAACAGACAAAACAGATTTCATGTACAGGACATCTCAAATTTTACAACAGTGTTAACCAAACGTTTTTACTCACGGTGAAGAGCAAAACTGTTTGGCTTGGCGATCTTAACGTTGACCATATTTTAATGTTTTTTTTTCATTTTTACACCACCGAATTTTACTAAATTTTATTTTAATTGAATAATTATTATGTTTTGATAATTTCTAATGTTGATCGAAAAAAATGAACGTCACATCTTCATGCATATCACAGGGATCACAAGTCCGTGATCACAAACAGCAACGCCGGAAATGAGCAAGAAATGATACTGCGATTGGATTAAGAACCAGTCATTGAAATATATCAAGAATTTTCATACATTTATTAATATTTCATTATTCACGACCAAATTGCTTTTCCAGCTTTCCAATGATCCTTTATATTCTAAAATATTGATAGACATATATAGGTTTTTCATTTTCCTTTTCATTTTTCCCTTTTTTATTTTTTAATTATTTTTTTGCTAAAACACCCGGTAATCCTCAGGAGCATTATTGCTATCTTAGTTTTAGGAACCATTGTCTTCGAGAATAATGGGACAAATCTAGAATAAATAAACCGAATAAAGTTTTAAAATTTTATATTCTGACATAAATACTTTTTGTCCCTAATTTTTGTTTAATCTCTTCTTCATCTCTTTAATCACAAATGTCTAAGCGGAAAACCCTCGCCATTCAAATTAGTAACATAAAATATTTCTATAATAAATGTCACCTAGTACTTCACTCGAGAGCCGCTTAAAGCAAACGGTTAAATTGCTAATCATGAAACAGATGTATGATTTGTATAGAATAGAAGTTGTTAAGAACTGAAGATCAAGAGGATTAGGAGGAAATGTTGACTTTTGACATGGAGAGATTAGAATTAAAGAGGTTAGGATTAAAGTGTTAAGGAAAGTATCTACGCGGATGTCTTTTGGCAGTTCTTGGGATAAAAGGCTGTCCGAGTGCAACTTTTTTCTTAGATTTAGAATTCGAAGGAAATGGAAGTGCTTCGACTTTTTGGAAGTGGCATGGTGTATATCAACAAGAATAAAGCTTCCGAGGATGCCTGGACTCGCGTCTCATATGCTCGTAGCTCGTCTTGAATGAAAAGTAATCGCAGACAAGTCTAGACTTACTAAACCTCTTTTATTTAGTCATTTTTGAATTTGCTGTGTATTTATTGGGATCAAACAAGAGGACTACCAACGTTTCTTCTCTGCTTCCGTTTCAGTGTTTCCCTGAATTTCTTTTCATTTTTTTTCTGCTTATCCCCTTCCATAGAAATATGTGTTTGTGTGTGTGTGATTACGTGTGTGTGAGGGATTCCGCGCTTATTGCTTCATCAGCGAAGAAGTCTGAGACAAGATTGCTAACAATTATGTCACGTTAGGCGCCTCTTCTCTCATATCTACCTCTTTTCTTTTTCTTTGTCTATCTGTGTTTCTTCCTTTCTTTCTCTCATTCTCTCTCTCTCTTTCTAGATACATACAATTGGTCTCTGCATTTTGTTAGGTATATAAGAGTGCTCTATTTTAAATGCTCTTAAAAGAAGTTTTTAATTGACGTAGCAATAACATATTTGATTATTTACCCATTAACAGGCTGTTTCACGCTGTGCGATTTTCAAAATGGATGCTTATTTATCTGGGGAGCATCCAAGATCTATCGATCTTTCCAGATTTTTTCGACTGTTCGCGTTCTCCGATACACGGGGTGGGGGATTTGCTATTTTGCATTTTTTTGGGGTGTTAACAAAGCTTATTTTAGTCATGTACACGGACACTTAGTGAGGATCAAAGTTAAGTTACTAATGAGGATCTATTATTTTGCCTTGCTAAAGATTGTTCTATAGCCGGCGTACTATATACAGGGTGTCCGTAAAGTTCGTTTACACTTTAAACAATTTATAACTTTATTTGTATTTGTGATAGAAATAATTTGTAAAAAGGATTAGAAAGAAGTAAATCTATATTTTTTAATGTTTTATTGAAATTTTATTTAAGTTTCCACATCTCCTCCATCATTAGCAATACAAAGGGTAATACGATTTTGCAGTTCACGGAAAACATTTGCCAACTGATTTACAGTAATGCCTGAAATCACATTAGTTATTTTAGCTATACTTAAAACTAGGTACATTAAACTTTATAACATTTTTTGCAGATTATTTCTATCGCAAATACAAATAACGTTATAAATTTTTAAAGTGCAGACGAACTTTATGTATGAGTGTTGACTTCAATGTTAGCTTTTATATTTATATTTACGTACGCTCTATCTCTAATATTGAGCACTTTATCCCGTAAATATAGCACAACGTAAAACTATATTTCTTCATATATATATATATATATATATATATATATATATATATGTATGTGTGAGTGTGTGTGTGTGTATTGGCCGAAACCAGTCGAGGAATCTAAATGAAATAATAATAAAAACGAAGGAATATTAATAAGCAACTCAGTGTGTCTGAAGATGTTAATATTTTAATAATTTAAATATTTTTTATTGTTCAATATATATTATATATATATATATATATATATATATATATATATACAAAATTAAGAAATCAAAGGCCACAAAAATCTTTTCTTTTTTCAGATTGAAGTAGAAATGTGTGCCTTTATTTCATGTCAATATTGTCAAAATATTTGGGCGTGTCTTTGGCCTGGGTTTGACTGTCGTACAAAAAAAAAATGTTTCGACTTCATTGGCGAACATAAAATCACGCAAAAGAGGCAAGTTTAAACAGATACTCTAAAAACATTAAAACCTGACATGCAAATACATAAATATTTCCGTTTTTTTTTATTCGATTTAACTCTGGCAATACTATTATCAATATATTTTTGTTTTGTTTTATCTCTTTTCTTTCCAAAAATAACCCCTCCCTCTCCCACATGGTGATTCCATGTTCTCCTAATAAGAAATGACCCATTATATTTTTCTCATTGGATATGTTTTTTTGTTTGCCTTTTGATATATAAATAGAAGCTAATAACCGTGCAATCACCTTGGCGCATGCGCGTGCGTGGCACGTGGTTACTATCAAAAGGCGTTTCTTATAACCAGAGGAACGTTCAATTTGCGTAAATGCTAACACTAGCTGCCCTTCGCCATCTTTTGACATGAAACATATAACATAAATTTAATAGATATTTTGTCTATTCTGAGTCCCCATCTTTTATTTCTGTATAGTGTTTGATTGCTCGTGTATGTGTCTGTCTGTCTGTCTGTGTGTGTGTCTAAAGACGTTAATTTGGAATTGTGTGGATTCATATAAGATTGACGTCTAACACGCTGATAATAGTTTTAGTTTTTCTTTTTTTTATAATTCATTATTTTGTTTGCGGCCATTGTCATAATGCGTTGCAGAAAAGAAATAAATAATAATAAAAAAAAAACTTATTCAATATCTCTGAGTTTTTTTATTATTTAATCAGAGATTTAGAAGATATGAAATACACAGAGTTTTATAAACCAGGTCACATGTAATTCGTTAAAAAGACTAGATTGAAGCATAGATAAATACATAGACAAACAGACAGATAGATAGACAGATGGATAGACAGATAGACAGATGGATAGATAGA
>OZ010598.1:12807329-12899829 GCA_963932145.1 Acanthosepion lycidas
TCATCCTTTCTTCTATCACTCCTCTTTGCTCTTGCTCCAACTCTCTGTAACCTCTTGCATGCTAGTGGCATCCCACCTTGCTTGGGGTGAAATGCTTAAAAAAAAAAAAAATAAGCAGAGCGTCTACTCAAATATGAGTATCCATATAACATTTAAGTGATAAAATCTGTCGGATTAATAAGTAAAAATATCCACTTCTTCAGAAGTATGGATGCGTAAAAAGATAGAGTATATCTGTAGAAGAACAATATGAATAAACAGAAAAGGTAAACTTAGCTGATGCTTTGCGTGTTACCTATTTGCCCATAGTTGGGACCATAACAGGTGGATCTGGGAACACCAGCAATTAAAAGGCAGTTTCATGCTTCTCAAAACCACCTGATCAGAGTCCTTGCTATCGGAAGTAGTTTATCGTCTTACACTTCGCGGATGTAGTTTAGCATCATACGCAGGACGAGAGGTTGAAAGGCGACTCTGAAAAAAAAAAAAAAAAAATTTACATACATTGAAACTCAAGGAAAAGTGCTTTTGCTATTGTAGAAGCATATCATGTTTAGCTTAGTTTGGCATAAGGCCACAATAATGGCGCACATAGAGAGAAAGAAACTCATTGAACTAGACGTGATATGGGAGTCAGACTAGCTTTTTATTTTATTTTTTAATCATATTATCCCATGCAAGGTAGTAAAGCCACTAAGACGCAGAGGGTTCCTGAACGTGTAGAATAAGAGAAACATATTTAAGGAGTGAGAACAATAGAAGCGTAATCAAGAAGACAGTAAATAACGATTGACATTGCATTTAAATTTTTGAAGTTCAAAATTGGCCGGAAAGCACGGAGCCGGAAGAGTTCCGCAAGTGAGAAGTGCGAGAAAAGAAATTGTTAGCATAGTATTTACAGTTACATTTAGCCATTTCGACTGTAAAATGATGAGACCTTGCCGCCAATCCAGTACTGCGTTTAAATTCATAAAGTCTAGGTTTCATAGAGGAAAGTTCATCAGAACAATTTCCATAAAAGAATTTATAGAGAAAGGTTCAAGGAAGTTATGTTATGGCGGTGAGAAAAAGGACTGAAGCCGAGATACCAGGTCAGACTCTTTTTCCTGATTCTCACTGAAAAGACGAGCCACAAATTGTACAGAAAAGCGTTTCATTTTCGATTTTTTTTTGTTGTGATGTGCTGACATTAACTACAAAACAAACCATTTATTTTCAATTTTCGGTTTTTTCATCAATGATCCGATTGCAATTTTCATTGTGTGTCGAACAGTTTCATAATATTGTTTTGTTCAAGGTCGGTCACAATAGAATTGGTATTTGAATGACGTTTCTCGACATTTTAAATACAATTACCATTCATACATTTGTATTTTACATTAAAAATTACTCGAAGCATTAAAACAGTTTCAATAGCTGTTTTACCTCAGGAAAAAAACTAAATTGTCGGTAGATTTTCTCTTCTATTATCTAGAATCGTATAAATTACCAAACATGCTTGAAAGTTCTACAGAAATGTCATAGGAAACAAATCAGTGAATTCAAAATCGTGCTTGGCTCATAATAGTAACGGCTCGTGATATTGAGCGACATAATGTGCAATTATGTCAAGTTGGTGCGCCACAATCGAATTCAATATCTTTTATTTTCGGTAGCGTGTATTAATCTTGTGATGTCTGAATGAATTTTATATTCCAATATCTATACAAGTTTTGCCATTCCTGAAGAGTCTATAGATTTTGGGGTGGATTTAATTTGCTAAAGCTATACTACCCCTCTCCTTCCTCCAAAAACCCTAAGTACATCTCTTATCTCTTTACTTCTCCATTTTTTCTTTTTTCCTTTTTTCTCCTTTTCCTTTCCCCATATCATTTCCGTTGAGTTGACCGATTAAATAGGTCAATGGCTGATTCTTACCCCCTCCTTCCTCAATATTAAGTATTATAATAAAAAGATATATAAAAATAAATTTTAAAACTCTCCCTTCCTTCTCTAAACTCGACCATGTCTCTCACACCATTCCTCACCACCTTCTATGTCAACTTATATAAGCTTAATACTGCCCGTCAAAAATATAAATTTTAAATTCATTTTTCGTTCCACCTTTTGAACGGGAAGTCTGAAGATCCAGAGAAAAATAAAATTCTCTGGTGAAATAAATTATTATAAAGGGAGTCGTAAAGTTGTCTGTTTTTCTTTAAATTAAATTATTCACTCTGAATTAATATTGAGCTCTAAGGATTTCATCTTTCTTGGGATTATCCATACGGATTACCAAGATTTTCGTTATATATATATATATATATATATATATATATATATATATATATATTTAAATGTGTGTGTGTGTTTGCGCGCGCGCGCGATGGGTGTGATGGGTAAATTGTCGCCATTTTTTAATTTTGCGCATGCGCTGTTTTTGATTTTGTCGACTGTACAGTATCGTAGGGTTAGTTGGGCACCGTCTACAAGAAAAAGAGCAACATGTCGCAATTCACTTTGCCAGAAATTTTGAAAAAGACATTCCTAACTGCTTGGTATTCGCGTTGGAAGCTCCAATACGAACATTTAAAAGTGTTTGGGTGTCAATCTGAGGACAGTGCAGAGGATTCGGAAGGAATTGGATGAGTCTAATCGTGATTACGAAGGTGCGATGCTCGGAAAACTCACTCTGTTCGTTCTGAGAAGAAAATATCTCTCGAATCTTTTGGTGAGGTCCTCAGACTTAACACAGTGGCCTAAATCAAGTGCCTTGAGGAGGTATTGCTGCCCTGGGTCAAGAGGGTGGCTGCTTGAAGAACGTATGTCTGGCAATAGGACTTTGCGCCATGCCACACAAGGAAGGGAACCCAGTCATGGCTGTCAGACAATTTCTGCGGCTATATCACCCCTTATATCTGGCCACCCAATTCCCCCACTGAAAAAGCCTTGACTATTATGTGTGGGGCGGAGTTGATAGAGAGATCAACAAAACACCTCGGTAACACCGAAGATGAAGTGAAGTCAAGGATTACGGTAGCATTCACCAAATTAAGCAACGAGAATGTCCAGAAAAGTTGCATGAGATTCCGAAATTGTCTCGAGTCAGTGGTTGAAGCGAATGGCGAATGTAATTTTTATCATAATAAATTTTCTCTCTAGAATTTCAAGATATTTTTGTGTAATTTCGGTAAATATATTTGTTAAATTGGGATGCCAGTCTTATTTTCATTTCTGCGAAATTTAGACGAGTATTTATCCATCTCACTCAATATATATATATATATATATATATATATATATATATATATATATATATATATATATATGCACACACGTGCGTTCTTTGTATGCGATAAAGATTTACAAAATTTTAGCAATTCTTTTACTCTTGTTAACTTTAGCGGGGATAAAAGTTCGAACTTTATCAGAATCATTGAATATTTAAAATCCAATCAGAGTGACATACGCGCGATAGAAAGGGACCCCTTAGATATTCGGCTCTCCAAATTTAAAAAATATACCCAGTGATTGCCAAAGTCGACGATAATAAATAAAATAGATTTACATCGGTAACACTCCGTACTAACACACACACACACACACACACACACACATATATATGTATATATATTAGAATTATATATTATATATATATTAGAATTATTAATATATTATTATAATATATATATATATCATATATATATATTTATGTATATATATGTAATATATATGTATATATATGATTATTAAGTATTATATATATATTATAATTATTAATATTATATATTATAATACAATATATATGTAATATATAATTATTATATATAGTGTATATATGATAATTCTATTAATATATATGATACTAATATGTAAGAGTAATAGTAATAATATATATTATAATAATATAATAAATATAATAATATATAATATTATAACATTACATATTATTATAATATTATATATATATATATATATATATATATATATATATGTGTGTGTGTGTGCGTGTGTGTGTGTTTTGGAATAAATATGTTTAATCCCTCCCGTTGTTGACTTTCGTTTTTTTTTGGGTCACATGGTCATGTTTTTATGTTGTAGGCTGTTTATATTCTGTTCTATTGTTACCTGTTTGGCCAGCGTACCCTGATGATCCGTGTAGGTGAAACCTAGGTAGGTTTGCCTGGCTCTTTAGATTCATAGTTAGATTCGCTCTACTTAGTATATTGAGCACTTTGCTGCTTAGTTATTTTTATTTTATTTTACTCGTGTTTTTTCTTTGGACTCTGAGCTTGGATTTTGCTCCATTGTTTCCACCTGAATTACATGTTCTTAGTTCTTTCTTTTTTTATTTCTTATTATTCCTTGGTAATTGGTTTGTTTATTTAGAAAGCCAAAACACCTAAGGATGAGTATAATTACCTATATTTATAAGATTATATATATATATATATATATATATATATATATATATATATATATATGAGAGTATCGCATTCCTTGTTTCGGTGGTTTTAACGAATTTACGCTGTTCTTGTCTTATTTCCCATGTAATTCTCCTACGCGCTCTTTTCATCAGAATCCGGATGATAAGTTCTGTCATGTTGCTCTCATTCCAATGGAGCTCGCGTTCATTTACACCTGGTTTCTTAGCGTTATGAAAATGAATATACTATGGTCCTTCCGGTATATCACCACGGTTGTATATGTTTTTATTATTTCCGTAATATTCTCTCATCTCTATTGCAATCCGAATCTTAATGCAAAACGAAATAATAACAACCTGAAGACGCCTGTAATAATAGTCACCAATTTGTGATAGCCGCGGGTTAATTAGCCGAAATATTTCTATAATAATACCAACATCAATCTAGATTACTGGCGGTTTCGAAATATCAGTTTTTAGTGTAAGCAACGCCTTCCAGCACCTTGTCACTTCAGGTATAACTTTTTAGATAATAAATTCTTCGTGTCATGATGCGCCAGAGGTGCGCAGACTTTTCCGTGTTTTGTATCTTTCACTTCACGTGCAGATACGCACAAATGCACGCATATATACAGTGAGACGCAAAATTATTCGTATGGTACAAGCAATTTCATTTGAAATATTACATATATATTTCGAATATTGAAGCAGATATTTTATAGATATACATGAAAGAGAGAATAAAAGAGCTGGCTAAAAACCATGATCCATTTCAAAAACTCTTTGTTCAATACAACAGCATTAAACATAATAAAAAATCATGGTAATTGTTTTCATGAAATTTCGTCTATGGTAGCTAGACTCTATGAATTTAAGCATAGTACTAGTCTGGTTGCATGATTTAACCGTTTCTTCCTTGTGGAATTCACTTCTGGCATCTTACTTCCGAGTCAACTTTGATGTTCAAAGATTGAAATTATATGTCAATCTGTTTTTAATTCTTATTCTTTTATTGTCCTCTCTCCTTAATAGTAGTTTTTTCTCATATTCTCTAACACTCAGTAACCTCCTGCGTCCTAGTGGCTTTATTGCCTTCGATCGTTAAAAATTTAAATGCAATGTCATGTATAATCTTCTGCCTTCTTAAAAAACGTTAGCTTAAATGTCATCATTTCAAGGTATAAATAGGAATTTACCAGGGACTACTTAATAAAACATGGAAAGATTCATGCAACTCAGTTTTATGGAGTGAGGAAATTAAAACTGAATTGTTTGGTTGGAATCAGGCATAGCGAGTGTGGAAATAAGAGTAGAAGGCATGAACCGTAGGAACATCTTCTATAGTATCTGTCTATATTTCTGAGATGATGTATTATGTACACTATTTATATTATTCGGACTATTGTCCTCATCTTTGTCGCCATATTTATCACAACGTTTCGACCCGTCAGTATCTGTCTATATTTCTGAGATGAGGTATTATGTACATTATTTAAATTATTCGGACTATTGTCCTCATCTTTGTCACCATATTTATTACAATGGTTTGGCACTTCAGTATCTGTCTATATTTCTGAGATTAGGTATTATGTACAATATTTACATTATTCGAACTATTGTCATCATCTTTTTCGCCATATTTATTATAACATTTCAGCCCTTCAGTATCTGTCTATATTTCTGAGATGAGGTATTATGTACACTATTTACATTATTCGGACTATTGTCCTCATCTTTTTCGCCATGTTTATCACAGCGTTTCGGCCGAATACATGGCACAGTGTATAAAGGCGTTAGTTAGATCAAGTGACAAGACCCAAAGAGTATGAGTTCAATACCTGGTTAAGGCAGTGGAGAACTTTCAGAGGGGAATTAACAGGAGATAACTGACATCCATTAGACATGGCACATGGAACTAGGACAGTCTACCCCAGTGAGCGAAATAAAGGGTTCAGTTCAACATTCTAAACGGTCGAAACGTTGTGAAAAACATGACGACAAAGATGAGGACAATAGTCCGAATAATGTAAATAGTGTATATAATACCTTATCTCAGAAATATAGACAGATACTGAAAGGCCAAAACTTTGTAATAAATATGGCGGCAAAGATGAGGACAATAATCCGAATAATGTAAATAGTGTACCTTCTATAGTGTAAAACATGGCGTTTGTAATCGTATGCTTTGAGTGGGGTAATAGAAATGAAACATGTTGTTTGTTTTAAAGCGTCAGAAACATGAATAAAGAACTGCATCGTATTATTATTATTATTTATTTATTTATTGTTATTTCACAATATAAAGATCAAGAGCACTCAAGTTAGAAATGAAATCTGGAAGATTCTGCCAGATATCGTTTTCTGGAAGATAATGTCTCCCTTTAATACTAAATGCACTGGTGTAAAGGTACCTGAAAGATAAGAAGATTGCCGTCTTCCCTTGGCTTGCAATATGTCCAGATCTGGATTCCATAGAAAATCTTAGAAGGACTTGAAGTTAGGATTCATTCAAGACAAAGCTTAAATTTAGAAGAATAAGATCGGTTTTCTCTGCAATAATAGAAGCATATACCTAAAGAACATTCATAGCAGATTATTTACATTATTTAAACTATTGTCGCCATATTTATTACAACATTTGTTGTACGCTCCAGCCTTCATCAGGTGTCGAACTGAACCCTTTATTTCGCTTACTGGGGTAGACTGTTTTAGTTCCACGTTTAATGGATGTCAGTTATCAGTTATCTCCTGTTAATTCCCCTCTGAAAGTTCTCCACTGCCTTAACCGGGTATTGAACTCACACTCTTTGGGTCCTCTCACTGGCTCTAACCAACGCCTTTATCCACTGAGGACATCTGTGTATGAATTTCTGGGTATTATAAACCTAATGTCTTCAGCAACCATTTTTACCAGATTATTTGCTAATTACGGAAAATGTTTAGGCTGTTATTAACCGAAAGAGCCATGCCATTGAATATGAGCTGAAGAACATGAATGATTTTAATTCTTGGCGCCTTTCTTCCTCCTATGTTCCATAATGTTACCATCCTGAATAAAAAAGAATCTGAAATATATTATGAATATTTATTCAAAACCTAAAAACCTAGAACTTTTAGATAAAAAATATGTTTCAATATTTGAAAAATTAATTTTATCATTTTAAAGATAGTTTAGTTTCAAACGTTATTATAACGAACGTTTGAAGTAATAATAATAATAATAATAATAATAATAATATATACATATATATATATATATATATATATATATATATATATATATATATATATATATATATATATACGCCAACTATACACAAGACGAATTTTCACTTAGGAAATATCATAAAGAAATACATTACCCCAATCGACACGAACAAGAAAATTAAATTAGATATCTATTAAAAAAATGAAAACAGTTAACCTTATCAGGTAAAATAACAACACACCTGCAAAATCAAAATTACAAAGAACTAACATTATTTACGAGTTCATATTCCCCTTAAGGAACTATGTTCCCCCGATCAAACCAAACTCATAAATAATTACATTGGTCACACTACTACATATCTATCCAAACGGGTTACGTTACACCTATCCAGCCACAGTTTCATTAGAATACATTTAAACACAAACACACAGACTTACCAGACTTCATCCGAAAAATACTAGTAGAAAATGCGAACACAACAACCTCATCCACATGTAAAAAAGAATAAAAATAATGGAAGCCCTAATAATAAAAAAAGAAAAAAGCCAACACTTAATAACATTAACTATGAACATGGCCACAATGTGCTGACCGTGTTTGGAAAATAAAACGTTCCGATAAATCTAGATGCATATATAACACAACCCATACATTGAGTCAAATGTAAAAATAATATCATCCTTGATAATGGCTAGACGTATAGCCGAAAGCGCTCGGAAATGCAGAACTTTTGGACAGTTTTTAGACACTTTCTGTCCAGAAAAACTGAAATACTTGTCTCAATACAAAAGAATTAAATAAAACGTCCAATCGCAGTACCATGTCAGTTGTCTTTAAAGAAGCACACACACACACACACACACACACACACACACACACACACACACACACACATATATATATATATATATATATACAAGTATAGGATTGATGTATACGGAATAAATTCCAATAACCAACAATTACTATTCTTAAAAGTGTTCTCAATACAGAGTAGAGTAGATATAATTATTTATTTAAATATTATGAGATAAATGGCTATTTTTGTAGTGATTTTATAACATATTTATGTTATAATTTTTAAATAAATAATTATATATATATATATATATATATATATATATATATATCAGTCAGTTATGTGCCTTGCGTGATACACGCTTAGGCGATCATGAATCTTCGATACATGACTGACGAGGCAGATTTTTTTACCACAGTAGGTTGCCATTTCTTTTTGCGGTAGATCAGTTGCCATCCGGTCTGTCCTGCTATTTCCCCATAGCTGAGGTTGGGGAGGTGGTGAAAGACGAGGATTTATACCCTTTCTGAAGGGTATTAGCACGTAAATGAATGCCTTTAAATTCTAGTCTTTTAAAGTTTAAATAGTTAAGTTTCACTGCCACTATTTCTTTGCTCGCACTTCACGTCTGTGGAGCTCCATTACGTTTACTTGCGTCCCTGAAAATTACAATCTTCAAAAATTTAAATGCAACGTTCAATCGCCATCTTCTATGTCCTTGAATCCCGTTCATCTTTTGTCCTTTCCTCAATCCTCCCTGTACTCAGTCTTTTCTCTCACTTTCACTCCCTGTGACCCCCTGCGTACTAATGCAATTTACACCTTGCTTGGGGTGAGATGATTAAAAAAAAAAAAAACAAAAACAAAAAAGTATATCCAAAGTCTATGGCCGAATGCTGAAAAACATTATTTTACACAACATTTATTTTTTTTTTATTATAAACTCTTCAATGTATTTATTTCAATGGTAAATATTTATCTCAAAGAAGATTATGAAATTTATGTTAATAACTACTTGTCAGGTTTTGTCTTAGTTTAAATGGAAAACGTGTCAATAAAAAATTAGTGTCTAAATACACATAAAATATGAACAAAAAATAGTGTCAGAACATCGTGAAAGGAATACTTTGAAAACAACTATTAAAAAAAAAGGTAATTTCCTTTGCTTCTTTACACTGATTTTGTGGTCGTTTTCTTGCAGTCTCCCGAAGTTGCTGCTTACAACATGATTTCCAGTCAAGAAGCCCGGATCGCTGAGAGAAAAGCGCGGGCCGCTAAACGCCGCGAACAGGTAGAACGGAAAAGAAAGGAACGCGAAGAACAGTTGCGAAGAGAGAAGGAAATGGCCGAACGCCAAGAGAAACTTCGACAGGAACTTGAAGAACAAAGACGCTTACTCGAAGAAGAACGACGGTAAGTAACCTGTGACCTGTAACCTATACGCGCGTTCGCGCATGCGCACACACACATACAGTGTTATTCAAAAAAAAAAAAAAGGAGCAGATATCGAAAATTTAATCAAAACATAATGTTAAGTGACAGAAAGATATTTAGCACATTACTGGATAGAAAAAGGTTCAAAGTTTATTATTTTAACGTTACACTTCGCGAATTGCAATACACAAAACGAGTTTTCTTGTGGTGCGGACATTTTAAGGGTTGACACAAATTATATCAATTTAAATTTATATAAAAACTGAAAAAAATCCAACAAAAAGAAGTATTTAAACAAGATTTTAAAAAAATCATTAATTTGAACCTTTTCCTATTTAGTAAGCTGAATTAGAATTTGCTTTTTTATTAAATTTTCGAAATTTGCCCTTCTTTTCAATAACACTATATAAATATAAATCATCGCGAAAACTTGAAACGAGAGTAAAAAATAGCTAAAAATATATACAAACTTAATCTTATGGTATGGTCATTTTTTTTCTGCTAATTGAAAACAGAAAAATGGAAAAATACGATATGACTATTATTTATACACTACAGTTAAAATGTTTGAGGACACTATGTTTTTCTTTAAAAATATCTTACAAGGATCTGTCGATTTTTTACTATTGAAAGCAACAATGGTTGGTCTCAACTCTGGACCAGCTTCTTTTCTATCTTTTTGTCTCAATAATCAGATGATTATTTTCAGCAGTTGGCACTTTTTTCTTTTCCTCTCGACATTTGCGCCAGTTTCTTTGTAATGAATATTACACCCCATATCTAGAAATCTTCAAATTCTTGGCAATTTGTGTTTGAGAGTAGCTATCTTTTAATAAAATTTCAATTAGTGTCCCTCACTTCAATGCTTAGCCGTTTTTATCTTACCATTTTGTTCAGAGGATTAAAAATAAAAAAAATCAACTAAGAAAATATTGTAACGGCACATTTTTTTTCTTCAAACAGAGAAAGCTATTATATATATATATATATATATATATATATATATATATATATATATATATATATATATATATGTGTGTGTGTGTTGTATGCAACATTAGTCATTGCTGTGTTGACCTTTAGAACCTGTATGAACATTTAACTTAAAAAGTCTACTGTGGGGTTAATGGTGAAAACAAAACATGTTTCTCATACAAAACATTCATAATTTAGCAAAATGTATTAAGGGCAAGCAAATCCAAATTTGAACTTTTTAGTAGTAAGAGGAGCTAGGGAAAAGACTGAAAATTAACAGCTTTTTTCTTTGTTTTTGCTGTAGCATACCTACGGACGATAATGGTATGTCCCCATTCACATAAATACAGTAGTAAATATTGTATGTTGGTCTGCGACTGGAGATACCCCACATTAAATTCGGCCTTGTGCCACATCTGACCGCGTGGGGCGGTTAGTAGATATCCTGCATTTGGGGATCCGTCTCCAGTTATGCTGGTCAAACTCTCCGCCTATGGACAGAGAGGATCCCCAGACGAAGCTATGTCGAAGGGCAGAGTCTCGTCTCGGGAAACAGCTACCCAACCCCGTTTTATACGGGGACTATGAGGAATTTTTGGCTGAGCTTACGAGCTCGGATACCCCACATCAAATTCGATAGGAACTTGATATAATAGTTAATGACGCAGCAATCTAGTTGTGGTGGCTGATACTTTAATGTCCGACTAACGGTCGTCCGACATCGACTGACTGACCAACTCTCCGCGACTGCTACTACTACTCCTACTTATTATAGGTGGGAGAGTCTATTAACTATAGAATAGGTGTGTTCCATTATAACAATAAAGGGAGATGATCCCAGCAAAATGAGACAGATAACAGCTGCTTGAGTGGAACTTACTTTTCACAAATAGAATATGGTGACAATGATGGTAGTTTGCTGCAACGTGAGTGTCATGGCGGTAAAGGTTAGGACTGGCAGAAACGAGGAATGCAGTTTTTTCCAAGCAATTCCTTGGAAATAGCAATAAAGGATTGCTACATCCCATCTGTAAGAAAGGTGTTGCAGGGTGAAAAATAATTTGTTACCCATAAAGACGTAGGGACACTTTTTGACTTTATTGAGATTGGAATTGACTGCCCAAATATGACAACAATACTACATTGTCGGCCTGATCCGGATCTTGTAAAGGTAGAGGATAGCAGGAGGAATCAGGTATTTACTGAAGCAATAGAGGGAACCAACTATTTTACCTGCATCCTTAGAAATGGATCATATGTATGAGTTCCACTTGAGGTTGGTTGTGAGTTTAGGATCAGACACTCTTTTACGACACTGTGTTTCCCCGAGAGGACCTCCGTTCATCCTGATTGTTGGTAGTTCAGAGTCAGATAGGCGATGATGTAATCTAACTCTCTTGGTCTTCGAGGCATTGAATGTAACCAGCCATTGGTTAGTTTGCTCAAGATCAGAAGAGAATTCAATCGCCAATCTCTGACCATCGAGAGTTTTAGAGGTGCGCCCATATATCGTCATAGATTTTTAGAAATGATCTGAGTACATTCTTAGGCAGACCATTTATGCAAATCAAAAAGAGGGTTGGTTCGAGGAGTGACCCCTGGGGGACGCTTGCGTTGACCTCTAGTGCTCTGGGAGAATGGCTATTGACGGACCTACCCGTTAGGAAGGATTTTATGATCGAGAAGAGACTTCCAGTGATTCTCTAACTGGAGAACTTGTGTAGCAGGCTTTTGTGCCACACCTTGTTAAAGATCTTTGGAATATCAAGTGCTATGGCTCACGAGTTGTATTTGTCGTCAAGAGCCGCACTGATTCTGTGAGTGATGGTAGTTAGGACGACGTCACTGGGTCTGGCCGAGCGTAGGCCATACTGCTCGTCACTGAAGAGTTACTTCTTTTCTAGGTGTTAGACGACCATCTTATTGAATATAGACATTGCTGACGATACTGTGGAGACTGATAGGGTCTGTACTGGGAGAGGGAAGATCGCGCGCCGGCGTTCATGAAAACCAGGCAGACTTTAATACTTTACACAGGTCTGTCCTCTTCAAGCAGCGGTTGAATAATTTTGCTAGGATTGGGGATAGTTCCAGGTTGATGTTCTTAAGGAAAACCTCCATAATTTTGTCTGGACCAGTGGATTTCTTGGGGTCAAGGCCTAAGATTGAGCTCAGTGAGACATGGGAATTTGGAGAGGGGATGGTCTTCGTCAACTTATCTAGAGGCTAATATATATATATATATATATATATATATATATATATATATATATATATATATATATATAGTTGAATGGATACGAGTTTGTAACCCTGGCTTTCACGCTTATGCGACCCACGGACAAGAGTTTGTTTGAGATTCGCATAAGCGAGAAACCCAGGGTTACAAACTCATATTCATTCAAATAAATATGTTACCTCTACTGCTTGTTACTGATAAAGTTGTCCTTTTCTAGGTGCTCGACAACCTTCTTATTGATTATGACCTCAAAAAGCTTACTGATGGGTCTGTACTGGGAGGTGGAAGATCGCACCCCCGAGTTTTTTTTTTATTTTTTACGGGCCACCGTATTTACAAACGGTAGCTATTCGTTTAAAAAAAAAACAAAACCAGACTGGCTGTCGTCAACCGGTAATGCAAATATCACCCCATACACTCAAATTGGTCTTTGACACGAATTGATTGATGCCAGACATCTGTCATAAAAATACACCCTTGAAAAAATGTTTTTGTAGAGATATGCAAATGACTGCTTAATTAGCACTAGCTATATTTATAGACTATATAAGTGACTAAGCAGTAAGGGTAGGGTAGCTCTCGGTATACGAAATAAACGGCAACCGCTAAAAATATGAAAGAAAGCACACTACATAAGTTATTTTTTTATCAAATTTAGAAAATCACCGGCGTATTTAAATCGTTAAAGTTTAAAGTAATTAATTTCAATTGTCTTAAATTGTTACCATTATTTTTCATTTTTAATAGATTTTTTTTAAATTATTTGTTTATAATATCCAGTTGACGGTCAACCAGATAACAGACATTGTTGCTTTTGCCGATAAAAGAAAATTCTTCACGTTAATTAATTCAGCTTTAATTAATTAAAAATGTTTTATTTGCAAGACGCAATGTTAGGGTCTTATGTTTACTTTTTACATTTTTAAATTATATTTTTTAACAAGAAATTATGATTTTAATTGCTGATATATATATATATATATATATATATATATATATATATATATATATATATATATATATATATATATAGGGAAAGATGTATTACGAAGTGGAAAAAGTTTTTGTGCGAAGTGATTTGTTATTTAGGACATCAGCAGAATCCTGCTCGTATTCCCATATATATATATATATATATATATATATATATATATATATATATATATATATATATATATATATATATTACTGCTTATAAACTTCAATCAATGAGAAGTTATGAATGTACGAGATTCATGGAAGATTGAAGTTTATAAGCAGTAAATTCGACCTTGCCTACCGAACGCTCCTTTGTGGCCGAGTCGGTTAAGGCACGTCAGCGTAAATGACGATATATATATATATATATATATATATATATATATATATGAGAATACGAGCAGGATTCTGCTGATGTATATATATATATATATATATATATATATATATATATATATATATATATATATATGGGAATACGAGCAGGATTCTGCTGATGTCCTAAATGACAAATCATATATATATATGTGTGTGTGTGTGTGTGCGTTTGTGTGACAAAACATCCCATATATATATATGACTATCCATATATATATGCATATATATATATACACACACATGAGAAAAACATACATATATATATATATATATATATATATATATATATATATATATATATATATATATATATATATATATATATATATGGTTTGTCATCTATCTATCTATCTATCTATCTATCAAAGGAAAAACTTAATGCATCAGCGAAAATTCGGTTATAAATTATAATTTATTTTTGAGGTAAGTATTTAATACCTGTCTTATCAGACTGAAATTACAAATGGTTTTACATTGAATTTTTATATTAGTAAGACCTACTTGGCTAATCCTTTCCACTTCCTGATCTCAGACAAAACTTGGTTGAGGTTTATATTTTATTTCAGATTGAATTAAACTTCACATAAAGTTACTTTCCTTCGAGGTGTCATGGGATCGACTATCACTAGCGATGATGATCTAATTTCTCAGCAAATTTAACTCTCAAGAACAACCAAGGTGTATCACAAAAGTGCGCGTACAAAAGATATATTTTTTTCTTCGGGGGATGGGGAAAAGACAAATGTGCGAGAAGTCGTGAAGAGCTATGATCTCTTACGTCTTGAACGGATACGGCGAATAAATGAAGAAGACCTTAAAGAGTTTTGCTAATGACAATTCAGAAAAAAATGTTTGTGCTCTAGGGACCGGAGATCCTGACTTCAGACAACACCTCCCCACCTTCCAAAAAGAGAAGATGATGTTCGCCCACCGTGTAAAAAAAGTTTGCATCAAGTGTGGACGCTTGACAAATAATTAAAATGTTTTGGAATTGAGGCGAAGTTATACCAGAAATTGTCTCAATTTTCCCGAAAGTAATCTTTGTTAAATAAAAATGTTTCAAGAAAATACAGATGAGACGATATACGTTAAAAGGCTACAAATTAATCTCGTTTAACTGAAAAGGGTTCGCTAAGAATTACCTCGTCTTGTTCCCTTTTTAGAATTCCTCAGCTATTACTAAACGCTTTCAATCGCCTGTGTATTACCTTGACCAGGGATTGAACGCACAATTACTACGCTATAAAAGTCATAAACCAGCACATTAATCCAAGCGGTTAGAGGCCCTAGAGAGGCAGTATGATGACAACAATCTATCCAGTATATTAAATAAACAGTTCAATTCGAAATTCCCTGAAAGTTACCGGATAGGCAGATACCTGAAGAAGGCCGGCGGGTGGGGGTTAAAAGGCGAAACGTTGTGATAATAACAAAAGAGATAAAGACGATAGTCCGTGTGTAAATAATGTAATTAATGCTAACTCAGAAGTTAAGGCGAAAATTAACTTAAGTCATAATTAATTCACTAGAAGCAAGCATAGGCGATGAATTAATAAATGCATTTGGTAAACGAACACATAACAAATATTAATCAATATAGAAATGTAGATAAAAGTTTAATATAGGAACTGAGTAAGGCAATGCATAGTTAATCCCGTTAACATGGCCGCCGACATATTGGTCTGGTAAAACTTAATGAGTCACATCGAAATAATGAGAAAGCGTGAAAGGGGGAGAAGTGGGAAACGCAGCTGCAACATGGGCGAGATAATATACCACGTGACGTTACCTAAAGGTGTGCATATGTGAAAATATGGTAAAGGAAGTAAAGGAAGAGGAGGAGGAAGACGAGAAGGAGGAAGAGGATGAGGAAAGAGCGTAGGGTGTGAAAACCAGTGGGAACGGAGACATGGAATAAAAGAACAAAATAAAGAAGAGGAAAAGATGAGAGAGTAAGGCAACGAAAAGGAGGAAGGAGCTTGAGTAAAGAAAAATAAATGGTGTAGACTGAGATAGATAGACAGAGAGACACGCGAGAGGGCGAGAGAGAGAGAGACAGAGAAAAAGAGAAAGAGAGAGGGGGAATAAGAAAAGGGGAGGAAGAGAGGTGTGGAGGGGGGGGAGAGGGAGGAAATTAGCTGAATGCAGGAGGCGGAAATCAAGAAGGGTGAAAACGAAATAAGAAGAATTTTGCCAATGAACGCTGTTGTAAAGATTTTATCAATGAAACAAAACAAAATAAAAAGAAGAAAACAGCAGCAAAAAAGAAGAAAAAAACGGTTTCCTCAAATTGAAGACAAATTCAATGATTATTACCATTTAACATTTGATGCATTTTAAAATTATTTTGCTTTTTATAAAAATTGTTAAATTTAAGGGAATTAAAAGGAACAATTTTCGCTTTACATTTTCTGAAATAAAAATGCCAATAAACAATAATTCTTCCTCATATTTCAATTCATTCTCATAGAATTCTTTTCCTGTCTATCTATCTATCTATCTATCTATCTATCTATCTATCTATCTATCTATCTATCTATCTATCTATGTCAGTTTATTCATTATCTATCTATCTATCTATCTATCTATCTATCTATCTATCTATCTATCTATCTATGTCAGTTTATTCATTATCTATCTATCTATCTATCTATCTATCTATCTATGTCAGTTTATTCATTATCTATCTATCTATCTATCTATCTATCTATCTATCTATCTATGTCAGTTTATTCATTATCTATCTATCTATCTATCTATCTATCTATCTATCTATCTATCTATCTATCTATGTCAGTTTATTCATTATCTATCTATCTATCTATGTCAGTTTATTCATTATCTATCTATCTATCTATCTATCTATCTATCTATCTATCTATCTATCTATCTATGTCAGTTTATTCATTATCTATCTATCTATCTATCTATCTATCTATGTCAGTTTATTCATTATCTATCTATCTATCTATGTCAGTTTATTCATTATCTATCTATCTATCTATCTATCTATCTATCTATCTATCTATCTATCTATCTATCTATCTATCTATCTATGTCAGTTTATTCATTATCTATCTATCTATCTATCTATCTATCTATCTATCTATCTATCTATCTATCTATCTATCTATCTATCTATCTTAGGCATATCGTCTGCCGTGACACAGTTAAACGGAGGAGGTCCGGTATTTGTTAATAACATTTGTCGGAATTGTGGCCGTGATAATTGATGGAAATGATACGCAGTGGGAGAAGGATAATTGGCCAATATGTGTGTTTCCTCTTTTTTGCACCTGCGCTATAAAGTATTTCTCGCACCCACGACCCGCCCGATTTTATTTGTTGATAAGCAACCGGATGTATATATATATATATATATATAAATTACTATAAACAACATACGGGCATATAGGCATGGAGATATTAATGACGATGTTCACATTGAAATATTTCCTTATGAAAAAGTATGTTGTTGCACACACATAGAGACCCCCCCCACACACACATGCGCGCACACAGACAGAAGCATATGTTTCTCTCAAGAGGCTATATAAGTATTGTTCTTATAAACAGAATTTTTTATAGCTGAACACGCGCATATTTGTATATATCTGATATATTTTATGATTCTGTCAGGGAGAAGCCATATCTGTAAGTCAATATACCTTTTGTACAGTTGAACACACACACACACAAACATGAAAACTCACACTATTGCACACGTATACACACGTACACGATATATGGGTATTCATGCTGACGCATAAGCCCAAACACACAATATATGTATACACACAGCGCTTCCTCTATTTTTTAAAACAGGGACGCATTTATATCTAAAAAAATATTGTTAAACGTGAAAGTGACACTCACCATGCGGTGTTGAATCCTATGTCCGCACTCTCTCTACTATAAACGGCCTATGCCTGATACTAAGCACTCTTCCTAAATAAATATAGCAAATATTAAGCTACATATTCACATAAAACCGAACACGCATAGCACACACACACATACATACACACACATATATATATATATATATATATTATGAAAGTTATATTTAGTAGAGTTATATGTTTAATGATGAATTTTAAAACAAACCCCAAAATACCAGAGTACTGACCATTATCGACGTGACTCTCGATTACGACTGATGTCTGTAACTACTTTCGTACGATTCCCTTACACACACACACACACACACACACACACACACACACATATGTATAGCATTATTATTATACACGTTATATTTAGTAGTGATATAAGGTGAGCAATAAATAAATACAAATAAAATACTTCATCACATTCTCCGTAATCTCTAGTCAGAAATGTCATTTTAACGACAGTTTTCTGTTTGGGAAAAACCAGAAGCTTCACAGACCAAACTTGGATTGTAGCGATTGTAGCGATATAAGGTGTTGTGTCAAAATAAACAGGGCGAGTTGTGAAGAATAAGCCGTAAAAATATTAAAATTGGTTGGATACTTTCCGGTCAGTTCATGGTTTAAGACAATTTTCAAATACGAACAATTTAAGTTAAGGTTTATGCCTCTTCACACAGATCAGATGATTAGTCGTAAACCGAGAATTTAATGTCATAAATTATCAACCCTTGTTACGTTTCGTGTCGTCTTTGGTTTCCATTCTAAAAATACCAACACTGCACCATGGAGACCCCCAACCGACGACAGTCAATTTACTTTTTATCAGCCATTATTTTGTGTGGGACAATAGATGTGGCATCGTTTCTACGAAAAATCGAGAAGAATTGCCTTTTTAAGTCTGACATTAATTAAGAATATATATTAAGCATCCTTAGCCTATGAATATAGTAAATTTAAAACAATAGACACTATGAGTCAAAAGCACGGTGGAGTAATGGATAGGGGGACGAATTGAGAAATCGGAGAGCCGAGTTCGAATTCTAGTCGAATCCATTACATTCACTTACGTGCTAATACCCTTGGGAAAGGTGTGAATCCTCTTCTTCCCCCCAGATATGGGTAAATAGCAGGACAGACCGGGTTCTATAGCCTTGGATGGTAACTGGTCTACTGCAGAAAGAAATGGCAACCTACTGCGGAAAGAATATGACTCGTCAGTCATGTATCAAAATATCGTCTAAGCTTGTATCACACATGGAACATGACTGACTCATAAAAGGAGACACGGTGGAGTAATCAGAGAGCCGAGTTCAAATTCCAGTCGAATCCATTGCATCTACTTACGTAATAATACCCTTGGGGAAAGTATGAATCCTCTTCTTTTCCTCCCAGCTATGGGTAAAAAGCTGGACAGATCGGGTTCTATAGCCTTGGATGGCAACTAGTCTACCGCAGAACCTAACGCAGGAAAAAAAATCAGCCCCGTCAGTCATGTATCGAAAGATAAATGATCGCCTAAAAGTGTATCAGTCATGGCATATAACTGACTGACTGATGAACCAAAAGGTTGAGGACCATTAAAATTCATTTTTTGGTTTAATTGACACCTATGAATCTAGGGAGCTGAAACCATCTAATCCATCTACTTAAAATTTTAAATCTGTCAACCAATGATAATCCGTCATGGGTATGATAATAAACTACATCCGGCAGCAAGGTCTCTGCTCAGGAAATTTTGAGGAGCGCGGAATCAACTCTTAATTCTTGTTGTTCCCAGGTCCAACCTAACCTAGGGCAGTAACAGCTGTTAGGGTCATTAGTATGGGTAAATAGTTAACCCATAAACTGGGGTCAAAACTCTATAGAAGTATAAAAATATTTTCATAGAAAAAATGCCAGCAACACATTTTTGTAAAGGAATGACTAATGCTCCCAATAAAATTAAATATCGGTATTAAATGACCCATGAGGTGTTGATACGCCACTAAACAAACCCAACCATTGGTAATAGTAATGGTAATAGCTGTTTCCTTACAAGGAAATATTTGGCATTTGTTGACCGAGCATCCATTGCTGCTATCGACTGAAATTTATAAAATCTTTCTCTTAAAACTTTTCCGGAAAAAAGGTTTCTCAAGTTCAATAACTTTTAAGTATTGATGGATACTTCTTTCCCAACATTTTGCTTGAGATCGTGTGCAACGTCAACTTATTAAGTATGCCATTATTTTCTCTTTGAGAATTTTAGTTGTTGTTGCTGTTGGAAGTCCTTAAGGTGGTTTCTGATATTTGGTAAAGTTCTTTGTGATTCTTTAGCGCTAGTCTACAAGTTTCGAAAGATGATCTTCAGCAAGTCAGGCTTCACTCGTTGACCGTTGCGATCTGACCAGGCTATTTAAGAATATGACTCGAATTTTCGGGTTAATGTTTTGATTTTGTAGTAATGTGCGGTGTTAGGTGAAGCTACCTCAAGCGCAGCATATTCTTTTCATCCACAGACGAGAAGTGCGAGAAAAGAAACAGAATGGAACAGATGCTCACATACAGCTAATTCAACAGGAAAACGATTAGACCTAGTAGTACACTTAAGTTCATATATTCAACGTACCAAGGAGGAGAGCATTATTTATTTGTACAAATACAAAATGTGGCACAAGGACTAGGGAATAGGGAAAAGGACGGTCTTGTTCTGTCTTAACGTTAAACTTAACTAGCCACAAACACCGACCTAAACATACAACAATATTCTTAACCAAAACAAGGCATTCTTACTGACCATTCTTACTTCATCCATCATAACACCTCAGAATTAACCATGAAGTCCTAGCTAGTCCCCATCTGTAAAGTGCGTTTCATTAAGACGGATTATATATAGGGGTGTTTCATTAAGACAGATCAAAGTCAGCAGTAAATAAATCAGTGTTATTGGTGAAAATTTATTTATTTCTCTATTGGATCATGTTTAAGTCATGGCAATTATGAGTGAAAATGAAAATCACCCAAATGTCCGCCAAATCTGAAAGAAAAAGAAAACATCATTAGACGCTTAAACGTAATTCACATTAAAACCGGTTCAAGTTATTGGAACACCCTTTACAGTTCATTATCTGTGGTGGGGGAGGGGAATAGAACAACAATTTAAAATCTATCCCCAATACATATTTACAATATGAAAAGAAAGGATGTGAGCTCATTTGAACAATTTTCATAAAAACATTTATAGAAAACACAGCGGAAAGCCATGTCACTAGAGTCAACATGCCAGGTGAGGACCAATAACAATTACAGACCCTTTCTTTAGATTTTGTTTTGAAAATCTCGATATATATCGTAGGATCACCAGATCAGATATGGCAGAAAAGCCCTCCCTCACTCCTGAATGGATTCTTTATGGTATGAAGAGTTTTATATTACACAGAAAGTATCAGTAAAAACCGACTAGCCAGCCTTGGTTAACGGATGAACGTATTGTTGTCATATCTCACCATAACTAATACTGTCCTCTCTGTCACAGGGAACGGTATAACAGAAAGCTTTTCGCAGTGCACCTGGAAAAATGCAAAAAGCAGTGATGTGTAGTCAGTACTAGCCAAAGTTGAATACAAAAGACCTGGTCTGGTTTGGTTTGGTTTATTTGGTTTTACGGCATGTCGACTTCAATTGGTTATTTAATGCCGAAAAAGATTCTTATTGCTGCTAATATTTTTTTCCAAAAATGTATTGCTCTAATATTTTTTCTTCAAAAATGTATCACTGGTAATATTTTTTTCCTTAAAAATATATTGCTGGTAATATTTTTTTCCTTAAAAATGTATTGCTGGTAATATTTTTTTCCTTAAAAATATATTGCTGGTAATATTTTTTTCCTTAAAAATGTATTGCTGGTAATATTTTTTTCCTTAAAAATGTATTGCTGGTAATATATTTCAAAAAATGTATTGTTGGTTATATAGTATTGCTGGTAATAAATTTTCTTCAAAAATTAATTGCTGGTAATAATTAAAAAAAAATATTTTGATGGTATTAAAATCTATTTTTATACTTTCATAGTGTTTTGACCCCAGTTTGGGGGTTAACTATTTGCTTATACCTGGGGCCATAACAGGTGCTACCACCCCGGGTTAGAGTGAATCTGGGAACACCAGCAATTAGGAGCCGGTTCCGCGCTCCTCAAAACCTCCAGATCAGAGGCCTTGCTGTTGGATGTAATTTATCGCCTTACCCAGGAGGCCTCATTTGGGAGGTGGGGTTCTTACCCCTTTGCAAAGGTGCAGTCGGCGTATTCTGAAACCCCAGGGCCTCAAAAGACTTAGTCCTTGGGAACTCTGGGAGCTCGCCAACATGATTCATAATAGAGAAAAACTGCCAGCATCTACTATTGGCTATTTATTAGCCAAGAAGTTATCTCATCCTCGAAAACTAAGGTCTTTGCAATGAATTTTGTTTTTAATTCCATCCTTTATCTGACTTTCTTCCTCTCAGCAAAGGCATTGTGGTTTCTCTATCTTGGCTCGAGAATTTTCCAGACTCATCAAGTCTTGATTCTGCAAAGGCTTCTTCTTCTCAGGACGTAGGCGAACATGGCTTTCCACAACTTCCTGTCGTTTTTAGCTCTTAATAAACTTTGTCTTTCTGTTACTCCCCCTAAACCCTGTTCCGCCATTCCTGTACTTAAGCTTACCAAGTATTTTATGCGTTGTTTTCATCTGTCCCTCTTGCTTTCAATCTGTCCTGTGAATATCAGATTTTCCAATCCCTCTTTCCTCATTATATGCCCCAGAAACCGCAAATGTTTCTTCTTAATGTTAAGTATTAATTTCTTTTTTGTTTACCTTTCTTCGTCGTTGCTCACATGTTCGGTCCAAGGCATCCTCAGCATTCTTCTGTCGAATCACATTTCTGTTGCATCAAATCTCGTCTTCCCTTTTAAGGAGATCGTCCATCACTGGAGGAGAGTGATCACTCTTTTCCTTGTTTCTAGCGAAATTTCTGCTCAGCTTTTGGAATCTTTCCTTGGTTATCCCAATACATCTTCAGATCTCGGAGTCACTCTTTCCGTCCTCTGTTAAAACAGATATTTAAATTCCCGCACTTGTTTGATTTTGACACTTCCGATTTGCAATTGGCATTTTGGGCTCATCCTTTTTCTAACAACCATGCATTTTGTGTCCTTACAGTTGATGTTTAATCCTTTCATATCGCCTCCTTCACTAACTTCTGTAGGAGTTTAAAAATGGGAACGTCTACTCAAACCTGAGTATCTAGTAGAAATAAACGAACAGGGAATCGTTACTCAAGCAAAAGGAACAAAAATTCACCTCATTTAACAATTGGCCATAGTGAGATTCGAACACCGGCTTCATGATCGGAACTCTGCTCGATATATATATATATATATATATATATATATATATATATATATATATATATATATATATATATATATATATATATATATATATATATATATATATTATAAATTAACTGATTGAAAATATAGTTTTTTCGTTACACAGTAATAACCATGTTTCAAAAATGGAAGCTAAAAACTTTAAATTTAATTATATAATTAAATTAAAAGCATTAGTTCCGTTTCATCTTCAAGCGAATCTTGGAATAACTTAAAAAAATAAATTATTCCAACATGATTCTGTCTTCTTGCAGTTGATGTTTAATGCTTTTTTCTCGCTTTCCTTCAATGTCTTCTGTAGGGGTTTGTATAGTTCTTCTTTCCGTGTCTGCTGTCAACACTGTGTCATTTGCATACCTTATGTTGTTAAGATTGTGGCCGATAACATTGAATCCTGGTAAGACTTTTCTTTGCCACTCATAAATTTTTTATGGCATATTAACACCTTATGGGTTATTTAATACCGAAATTTCAGCCATCAAACTGAATATATTATGCGTTGTTTTCATATATCTTTCTTACCCTTGTGAGTATCAGATTTTCCAAGCCCTCCTTCCTCATTACGTTCCCCAGAAACCGTAACTCTCTTCATGATGTTAAGTATTAGTCTGCTTTTTTGCTTACATTTTTTCCAAAACTTCGCCGTCACTCGCATGTTCGGTCTATAGTATCCTCAGTATCTTTCTGTAGAACCACATTTCTGTTGCCTCAAGTCTCCAGAGGACATTATTCGGCAATCACTACCATATAGGAGGACAGATATCACATAGAAATTTAGTACTCTCTTCCTTGATTCTAGCGAAATATTTCTATTCTTTAGTACTTTGTTTGGCTTTTGGAATGCTTTCTTGGTTATCCCAATACGCCTTCGGATCTCTGTGTCGCTTTTTCCGTCCTCTGTTAAAACACACCCCAGATATTTAAATTTCCACACTTGTTTTATTTTGTTATTTTCGATTTCAAATTAGCATTTTGGTCTCATATCTTTTGTTGACAACCATGCATTCTGTCGTCTTGCAGTTGATGTTTAGGCCTTTCTTCTTGCTTTCTTTCACGACCTTCTGTCAGGGTTTGTGTAGTTTTCTTTTCGTGTCTGCAATCAACACTGTATCATATGAAGGTTAACGGTTCGAACCTTAGCCTAGAATTATCTCCAGACATGGCAAAATTGTTTAACATCTACCCGACGAGAAATGTTTCCCAGGTCTATGGAAGGTGTCAGCTGTTTCGAAATACGCATGTCAGCGCCCATTCTTGTAATATCGTCCCTTAGTACCATCAGCAAATTCACTGAGCCGATTATCAACAAGAAGGTTGTTTCTTGACTCAACAGAACCAATCTCCTGAGCGATAAAAGATGGATTTTGCTCCTTTAAGTCTACTGATTCAACGAAGCACTCGATAATAAACACATCAAAAGCGATCAAGAATCTATGCCAATTAGTTCTACCTGTCATCAGCATGGCTAGCGATAGAGTCCTGGAGAGCAACACACTGCGCCTTCTTGGCCTCATGTTTTCAACTGACTTGAAGTGGAGCCACTACATAGAATCAATAGCTGCATTTACTGCAAGGATAGTTGGTTCACTGTGTCATGCCAGAAAAAAATTCTCATCAGAGTACATCTTGCACATATTGAAAACAAAATTTTAAAGTTGCAAACTTTTTGTACAAAATTTTGTAGGTTAATGCACCTTTAAAATTTATATATATATATATTACAATGATTCATTCATCCAAAAAGTAGATTAGTAAAGTTAATTATATAAAATGGCGAAATCGCTTCGCTAACAAAATTTTATAGTGTTTCTCTCTCTCTCGCTCTTTCTCTTTCTCTCTCTCCCTCTTTATCTTTCACACACACAGACACACACAAACATATATATATAAATATATATACATATATATATATATATGTATATAAATATATACACATATATATATATAATTATTTAAAATATAAAATATTATAATAAGAGGCCAAAAAATAAATAAAAAAAGGGAGCCGCTTAGAAAGGCGTAAGCACCAAAAATGTGCTAGATGCAAGCTATAAAATATAAAATAAGATATAAAATGCAGAGCGAGATGCCTTGGAAAAAAATCTCTCACAACCACGCTACCCGGGTTTCGGTCGCTAGATCTCCTCAGGCAGGTTGAAAAAGCTGTAGCATAGTGAACTCCAGAACAAACTTCTAAAACTTCCTGGAGCCTTCTAGAACTTGTTTTTGTTTATTTGTAAGTTTGTATGTTATGCTATAATTATAAACTGTTAAATGTATTAAAAATAAAGTTCTATCTAATTACATCATTAACAAATTGAAAGATAAAGCTTCTTAAATATTTGGTTTTTACCCTCATTGCGTGTATGCTAAAAACTGATTTTTTTGTTTAAAGGTGACCTTTTTCAAGAACTAAAACAAATTAATACATTAGTTTTTAACAATTTATGACACAGAAATATAGAGTCACAAAAACGTCATAAGCTTAATATGCATATATATATATATATATATATATATATATATATATATATATATATATATATATATATATATATATATGCAACTTCGGTTACGAACGACTGACAAGGTGCCGTGGTTATTTTTTTTATATTTGTTCATGTGATTTTTTTTCTTTTCAAGACATAAATTATATAAAAATTGCCCAAATGTTTATATATACAAGGGCATTCAGCTATACTTTTAACCATTACCAAGGATGAATTTTATTTTACTTGTAACTGAATATATGGATTGTTTTAAGTATGTATCTAGTGTTATAGGATTGCTTTATTTTCCAAACAAGTTCAGCATATTGTGGCCGTTTTCATAGTTGATATTATTGAATGTTAGCTTTTTCTTTTTATTAATAATTCTTTCATTATTTTTAACCTTTTTACATATGGATGAGGCTATTATATTTGTATTATCAACGAGTATGTGATGGATAGAGTTTGGTAGGTCTTCATGTGTATTTAAATGAGACCTAATTGAGCTATTGTCAGAGAGATGTTCGAAATAGGTTTGGTCGTTAATTTTTCAGCATCCCTTGATCTGGGATTTATAAACTTAATGTTTTCAGCAACCAGAAAGTCATACACAGATGTCTTTAAGGACACATGGCACAGTGGATAAAGGCGTTGGTTACATCCAGTGACAGTGTGAGTTCAATACCTGGTTAAGGCAGTGGAGAACTTGGAGAGAGAAGAGCCAATGAGAGGAACGGAGAGAGGAAGAAAGCCAAAAACGAAATAGAGAAAGACAGTGAGAAAAACAGAGAGAGAAAGGCAATGGAAGAAACAGAGAGAAAAACACAAGAAAAGAAATAGAGAAATAAAGGAACACGGCAAGAGAGAGAGAGAATGTGTGTGTGTGTGTGTGTTGTGGACATATCAATTTAATTTGTTTCGTCAGGCGACAAATGATGACCACAAGAAATTCGAAATTAGAAAACAATTCTACTAATTCCCACTCTCTCCATCCCATGCGATCTCTACCCCACTCTCTTTCTTTCGTCTTCTCACTTTTTATTGTCTCCATCTCTCCTCCTCTTTCCTTTTCTCACTTTCCTTCTCTCCCTCACGCTCTTTTTCTTTCCCTCTTTAATTTTCCCTACCCTTTTTCTTTATCTCCCTAACTCTCTTCAAGCACCCATACATTCTCAATCCCCGGCACAAGAGAATCGATTTCATTTTCTGTCATACCCATTCAACAGAGCCTTAGCAAGGCCTTAGGGCGTGTCATGGGCGTGTATAAGCGTTGGTAGTACTACGTGTCACTGTACGAAACAATATACACCTATTTATCACTATGTACACCCAGACGCAGATTCAAGCGTTGTAGGTCTGGATGCCACCATTGCTTACAATACTGGATCCTCCATGACATTTGTATCTAAGTGTGAATGTTTGTATTTACACATGCCTATCTTTTTAGGCAGTGCATTCTTCAAAGGGATTTTTGAAAACATGTACTTAAGTCTGATAGATGACGTTGTCATCATATATAAACTGCAATACATATATATAGTTACCTCCACTAATTCGGTATTCATAAGGATTGAAATTAATTTTTAAAGATGAAAAAATTTCTTGAAGCTTTCATTTTAGCTTTAATTGAAAGCTAAAGGATTTAAAATTTACTGTTTCCAGTCAGCAAAATACTCTGTGGTGTATTTCTAACAGAAATTATATACATAGGAATCTTTTTTTTTCAATAAAATCGATCAAACCGGCCATTTTTGAGACATTTGTAAACAAAAGTTAATTTTTGGTTTTAAAAATCTTACAAAAATAAAATATATATTTCTGAAACGTTATTTGAGGAAAATAAGCAAGCTTAAAGTTAAATTAACCTGATTTGAAACAAATATTACTTATAGCATAAAAGGTTGCATACAAACTTTTCTCATTTTTTAATGCGAACTGAGTGTGGGTGTTACACTGCAAATTAACCGCCGTCTTGCCGAAATTTCTGTTTTGAGTCGAAAACTAAATTTAAAAAAAACGCAATAAAAGTAAGATATTATTTAATTAGAGAAGATTTTGATTGCTTTTATGAATAATATATATTAAAGACAATATTATCTGAAGAAAAATTTTTTCGACGAAAAAAGAATTTTTACAAGTTTTGTTTTCATTTTTTTACAATCTTAAATTGAATAATTTAGAAAGTTTTTAATTCTTTTAAAATTCATTTTTAATGTGATAATTATTAGGGAATTAATGTGTCTATCACCTCAAAAAAGAGAGGCCAAAATTTACTATGCTAAAAGTTAGTACAACCGCTAACGCAAGAATAACAAGTTTTATAATCAAAATTTCAATTGTTCTAAAAAGGAGTAAAAAAAAATTTAATTAAATAAACAAAAGTACTTTAACCCTCCCTCTTAATAATAACATAAAGATTTTAACGATGAAACTATATTTTCATTACCTTTGGAGCACGTTTCCATCACGGTATGCTGATTTTTTAGCGTTTTCATGGAGGTACATACATATATACGTTGTTTTTTTTACTCATATTTGAGCAGATAATCTGTTTTTATTTAATAATTAAACAGTATATTTATTTATTTCCATCTACCGGACTGAATATTCGAGAAATCTTGTTAGAAAAATATGCGTCCTCAGGCAGGATTCGAACCTGCCTCCCCCACGGGAAACCCTCATTAGATCTGACGTGCCTATACCTATCAGCCACATAGGACTTCCTCATCGCGCCAAGCCTGAATAGTGCTTCTAAGCACAATCCCGATTGTCGAAATATACATATCTGTACTGTTTCATATCCTAACATAAACAAAAACAACTTATTAAGAATTAATTAAATCTGGTATAATTTTTATTAATTTGTTTAAACGTTAAATTTTAATGGATATTCATATTTGAGTAGATGTTTTGTTTTTACTTATTTATTAAACTGTATATTTATTTATTTCCTTCTACCGGCCTGAATATTTGAAAAATCTTGTTAGAAAAAATTATGCACCCTCCGGTACGATTCGAACCTACGTCCCGAAAGGAGTAACCGTCAGTAGATCTGACGTCACTCGACCACTTGATCAAGAGATCCTATGTATAAATGTAGAATAAATTGTCTACCATATCGTACGGACGCCTGTTGCGCGTTCGATTCTCACTAGTTTCCATTTCAGGATTAATTTAAGCTTTGCCTTCTATAGAACAATCAAGCCAATATATCAGATCACTATTAGAAGCGAAACTTTGATTCTCACCGGGTGTCCGTGTACATGACTAAGATAAGTTCAGCAGGAAAAAAAAGAAAAAAAAAGAAAAATAAAATACCTGAACCTTGACTGAGATCTGAGGATTAAAAACATACTTATAGTAACGGGCGTGCTGGACACCGTGCCGTGCCAAATGTTGACAGTCAACAAATACTGAAAGGTCGAAAAGTTGTAATAAATATGGCGACAAAGATGAGGACAATAGTCCGAATAATATAAATAGTGTACATAATACCTCATTTCAGAAATATAGACAGATACTGAAAGGCCGAAACGTTGTAATAAATATGGCGACAAAGATGAGGACAATAGTCCGAATAATATAAATAGTGTATATAATACCGCATTTCAGAAATATAGACAGATACTGAAAGGCCGAAACGTTGTAATAAATATGGCGACAAAGATGAGGACAATAGTCCGAATAATATAAATAGTATACATAATACTTCATCTCAGAAATATAGACAGATACTGAAAGGCCGAAATGTTGTAATAAATATGGCGACAAAGATGAGCACAATAGTCCGAATAATGTAAAGAGTGAACATAATACCTCATCTTAGAAATATAGACAGATGTTGTTCTCTTTTATTATTAGTTATTGTTGTTAACTTCATATTCGGTCTCATTTAAAAATTAATATTTATCTGCATTTTAGAACAAATATTATAATTAGGTTTCGGTATGAACCGCCTTTTCAAGCACATATCTCCATCCCTGTTACGAATAAGGGGAGGGTCCATTGCATATGCTTATCAATTACTTAATGAGCGAAGACTATTAAGAAATTCTAAAATTAGCCTCACAAAAAGATTATAACTTTGTAAGCAGCGTTTTTACTCTTTTTGGACAATGGACGCCCTAAATGAAATTTGAATTCGTAAGAAGATTAGGAGGAAGAGTAATTCGTCATTTATTCTTTAGTAAATGAGACAAAAGCTGTTAAGGAAGAGTAAATGGAAATAGCTTAAGATATTCTAGCCCGGACACTGCCAGATGACCTTGTTTATCGTAAATAATGAGATTCTTATCAGCGGCCGCAAAATGGTTGACTGGCTTAGATTTTTTGCGATTAAGGACTAACCATAGAAGACGTTAAAGAATTGAGGCCGTTGGGTAGCTGAAGGTTTGACGGTAGACAGAGAGTAGCGCGCTTGTCGTCCTGACAGATGATGAACTCGATAAAAACCAATGACAAGTTGTTGTTGACAATGACAGAGATGAAATGCAGGAGACGCACAGATGCCAATTCGTTCTTTCCCGGTTTCTTTGTCTACGATTTAGGAAGAACTGAAACATTCAGCTTACTGAACAGGGCATCACCGGCTGTGAGCATCAGAAAAGAAAAAAAAAAAAAAAGAAATTGGGGAGGGGGATATTCTATGATTGATTATATTTTGTAACCCTCTATTGTTGATGAGTAGATAAAGTCCAACTGACCAATCCCCGGGGGGTAATCAAACGCCTACTCATTCGTTTCTATCCGTGTGAGTCATTATTTATTTATTTTTTTACAGGGAGGTTCACCTTGTACAAGACCCGAGGGCCACTCGAGTTAGATGCATGCAGACTAAGACGCAGTTTATACGGATAGGAAGGGAAGATAACGGTTAATCCTAGACTAGAACAGATTAAGATTATAGTGATCGGGAAACATCCTCTTGGGAGTCGGAACTACAGAGCATTGGTTCGCGGAAAGAAGCTGTTCGAGTGGAACTTCTCATCAGTAGGATACGGAGGGAATATAGATGGTTTGTTACTATGTGTAAGAAATGGCGTCTCCTTGACGGGAAAGTTAGAAATGACGTAACCAAAGAATGCAGCTCGACCGAGCACTTTTCATGGAAGTTGCGATAGAGTAGTGAGAGGCTTGCCACATCACGTCTTTGTGTGCGTGTGTGTGTCTCTGTGTGTGTGTGTGTGTGTGTGTGTGTGTGTGAAAGAGAGAGACAGACAGAAAGATAGACAGAGAGAGAGAGAGAGAGAGAGAGAGAGAGAGAGAGAGATTGTAGGGTGGAAAATAATTTACTACCCACAAGGATTCGAATTGTTTGTTTTGTGAGTTAAATTTTTCTTTCTCCCATCCTTAAAGACTTTCTTCTAACTTTTCTTTCATTAATTTTTCTTTAATTATCTATACTAATGTTCACCCAAAAGAAGGCTCAAGAGCTACTCAAAGTAGAGGCTTACTGAATGAAGTTGCTGAAAGGAGGTAAAGTGAGGAGGATGAGATACATATTATGAAAATTTGTAGGATAGACAACGCTTGACCCTATATTTGAAGAGGCTGAGATTATAGTGATCGGAAAAGACTCAGGTGTTTCTTCCACAAAGTGACAGTCCTCTGAAAGAAGCTGTCTAAGTGGATCTTCCTACATACCAAAGGAACACGCGTGGAATGAGGACGAATTAACACGTGCCCTTGGTATAAAGGTCATCGGCGCTGAATGTGGGATTAACGCACCGAGTCCTACTGAAGCTGTTGCATTTACTTTCGCACACATACTTTTCGAAAGGTATGAAACAACTTGTACCTCCTAGCTAGAAACTAATAGACTGAGGTGGCAACCAGTCTAAGAGAAGGAAAACCCAGAATTCGAAATTAGCTTGGAGAGGGATGGGCACTGTCAGGTTAACTTGTTGTAGACACACCCACCTTCCTATGGAAAAATCAATGACCGTAAAGCTTTATGACAGTGCTACGGAAAGTGGTGGTCCGCGGACCGGTGCCGGTACGCTAACCATCAGCTACCGGTACGCGACTAGTGTCCAGGCCATGCTAAGGAATCATTTGTAAAGATTAAGGTTATATAATTTTTGTTTTTGTGTTAATAAACTGCTTATTTTTTTATTACTTTTTGAATATTTTGATATGGAATTTTTTTTTACAAAATAAATGGAAGATAAAAAATAGTCAAATTTTATTATATTCATTGTATATCTCGTTTCCGGTATAAATTAATATTACCACGAAATATTACAGGTACTTGACACATTTAGACAAAAATAATAGCCGTCCGCCATATTTTGAGAAGCACTGATCCAGATCAATCATTTTTATGCAGACGTTGCCTGAGACATGAAAATTATTTCAAAGTTTCCACAAGGGTAAAAAGGTTGAGAAATGCTGATCTGGAATTTCTTAAGGTAGATGTTTATTGATAAAATGGTTATAATGAATGAAGTTTATAATATAAATGAAGAAGCAAGTGATGCAATGTAAAGATGATGAGGATGAGGAGAATAGATATCGATTGACCGATGACTTAAAGAGATTAAAGATGTAGTATTAAGAAAATAGTCCACGAGGATGTAAGACCGGCATTATATATATATATATATATATATATATATATATATATACTTTTCTGGTTGCCTCTGACTTAAACGAAGCTAGATAATATTTATGTTAATATTCGCGCTATATAACGGTCTAGAACAATCATTTTTATGCAAACGTTGCCTGAGACATAAATAAAACTTAAATAAATAAAAATATAAAACATAAATAAATAAATACATAAATAAAATATAGATATCGATTGACCCATGACTTGAAGAGGTTAGGTTTATAGTATTAAGAAAATAGTCCACGAAGATGTGAGAACGGCATTACACACACACACACACACACGCACACACACACACACACATACATATATATATACTTTTCCGCTTGCCTCTACAATCTGACTTAAACGAAGCCAGATAATTTTAATGCTAATATCCCCGCTATATAACAGTCTAGAACAGACTTACTCAAAGTGGTGGTCCGCGGACCGGTGCCGGTACGCGAAATATCAGCTACCGGTACGCAGCCAGTGTCCAGGTCATGCTAAGGAATCATTTTAAAGATTAAAGTTATATAATTTTTGTTTTGTGTTAATAAACTGCTTTTTTTATTACTTTTTTTTTTATGTTTTCATATTGAATTATTTTTTTTGCAAAATAAATGGGAGATAAAAAATAGTCAAATTTTATTATATTCATTGTATATCTCGTTTCCGGTATAAATTAATATTACCACGAACGGCTGTGAATTGGGGCAGGAATTGGCTGGTTAACTTTAGCGCCTCCAAAACAAAACTGCTCTCAATTAATCACCACAGAGATCCTTCTCTGCTTCCCATTAGAATGTCTGACGGTCAACTTCACGAGAGCACCTCTCTGCGACTGCTCGGTCTCACATTGACTGCTGACCTGAGATGGAACAAATACATTGAGTCAATTGCTTCGTCCACCGCAAGGAAAGTTGGTTCCCTTTGCCGCACCAGGAAATTTTTCTCCCCGGAATCGATACTTTAAAATTACAAATCAACTATTCGCCATTGCATGGAGTATTGCTGCCATATATGGTCTGGAGCCCCTTCTGTTTGCCTCAAGGTTCTTGATAAGATCCAGAGACGGATATGCAATGTAATTGGTCCTGTTCTGGCATTTCATCTGCAGTCGCTCTCTCACAGACGTGCCGTCGCCTGTCTCTGTCTTTTTTACAAATACTTTCATGGTAATTGCTCCGATGAGCTGCTTTCGCTGGTTCCCAGACTTTATGAATCCAAGCGCCCATCTCGCTCTCACCCTTTCACTGTTGAAACTGTTAAATGTAGACGTCTCTTCTACTCCAATAGCTTCATATCTCGCACCTCTCACCTGTGGAACTCCCTTCCCGATTCCTGTTTCCCTGACAGCTATAATCTCCAACTATTCAAATGTAATATCAATTGACATCTCAAGTTGCCTTGATCTATCCACTATCCTTCTCCTCACCCTTTCTCTATCACTCCTATCTGCTCTTGCTCCAAATCCTCTGTAACCCCTTGCGTGCTAGTGGCTTCCAGCCTTGCTTGGGGTGAAAAAAAAAGAAATATTACAGGTACTTGATGCTCAACACTCAGAGGCGACAGACTGTTTCATATTAAACACAATCATCAAGTCACATGTGTTTTTTTTCTCAACTATTTTTAGTCGAGAAAAAACACATGTGGCCTGACGACTGCGTTTAATATGAAACAGTCTGTCGCCTCTAAGTGTTGACTTCAGTGTTCGCTTATATTTTGAAACATGAGAACTCTTTTGTAGCGATGGAATCATATTTTTAAATAAATAATAATAATAATAATAATAATAATAATAGTAATAATAATATATATATATATATATATATATATATATATATATATATATATATGTTTATGAAAAAATTCTCATAGTTAAACTGTAGAAAAAGACAATATTTATAAATGTAAAAGACAATAGAAAAACTCTAATAGTTGCCGACGCAATTTTCATACTCTTAACTGAAACAGTAATTGATGTAATTTTCAGTTAACAGTATGAAAATAGCGTTCTCTAAATTCTTCCAGTTGCTAAGGACATTTCGTTTTTGTTATTATTAGTTACTTTGTTTAAATAAATTCATTTCGTTTTTTGCCTTGAGAAAGTCCACATCGGACGAAACGCGTTGGCAACTATTACAGTTTTCCTCTTGTCTTTTACATTTATTTATATATATATATATATATATATATATATATATATATATATATATATATATATATATTCACAAAAGAAGTATATAATTTTCTGTCATTGTCTTCTTTTTTTTTTTTGCTATTAGCGATATAATAATTACAACCAACAAAGCAAAGTGAAAAATAATGTTTTTAGAGAAAAGTATTGTTGCGAAAGTAACTCTTTACTCAGCAAAAGCCAATTTCTCCATTTTGTTTTCTGAATAAAAATGCAAGATGAAAGATGGAAAATGAAGCAGTAATTACGGATTTCGTTGTAATTTTGCTGATTTCGTCGAAAATCTTTTTTTTTTAATTTTTATTTATTTTAACCGAATTAACCGAAGAAGGGAAGAACGATAACATCTCGTGATTTCTCTTAGAAAGCAATTCCTTTTGTTTTATTTCTATATTTCAATATTTTGTCTTAAGCCATTATTTGAAACATCTGGATACTTATTATATACATTACAATTTGGAAATTGGTCTCTGGAGTTTAACTTGAAATATCATTATGAAAAATGCCCTTCGGTCGGGGTTAGAAGGAATAAGTCAGTATTTAAAATAGAAATATATTAACATAGACAAAGAGAATTACGATTAGAAATTTTGATAAGAAAAAAAGTTTCAAAATGTAATGAAATGAGTCAGAATAAAAGGATGGAAAATGAACAGATATGAACAGATATGAACAGACTAAAATATAGATAGATAGATAGATAGATAGATAGATAGATAGATAGATAGATATGAAAAGATTGATAGAGAGAGAGAGAGAGAGAGGGGGAGAGAGAGAGAAAGATAGATTGAAAAAGATAGATATGAAAAAAATGAAGGAAAGAGAGAAGGAAAGAAAAACAGATATGAAAAGAGATAGATAGATAGATAGATAGATAGATAGATAGATAAATATAAAAAGACGGAGATAAATAGATATGAAGAGATAGATATAGATATATAGAAAGAAAGATAGATATGAAAAGACTGAGGGAAAGAAGGAAAGATAGATATATATGAAAAGACTGAGATAGATAGATAGATAGATAGATAGATAGATAGATAGATATGAAAAGATTAATACAGAGAGAGGGAGAGAGAGAGAGAAGGAAAGATAGAAAAAGATAGATATAAAAAGACTGGGGGAGAGAGAGAAGGAAAGATATGTATATAATAAGACTGAGATAGATAGATAGATAGATAGATAGATAGATAGATAGATATAAAAGGTGGAGATAGATATGAAAATATAGATATAGAGATATATAGAAAGAAAGATAGATATGAAAAGACTGAGGCAAAGAAAGAAGGAAAGATAGATATATATGAAAGACTGAGATAGATAGATAGATAGATAGATAGATAGATAGATAGATAGATAGAGAGAGAGAGAGAGAGAAAGAGAGAAGGAAAAATAGAAAAAGATAGATATGAAAAGACTTTGGTAGAGAGTAGGAAAGATAGATATATATAATAAGACTGAGATAGATAGATAGATAGATAGATAGATAGATAGATAGATAGATATGAAAAGATTGAGAGAGAGAGAGAGAGGGGGGAGAGAGAAGGAAATATAGAAAAAGATAGATATGAAAAGACTGAGGGAGAGAGAGAAGGAAAAAACAGTTATGAAAAGACCGCGATAGATAAATATCCAGATAGATAGATAGCTAGCTAGCTAGCTAGCTAGCTAGCTAGATAGATAGATAGATATGAAAAGATTGAGAGAGAGAGAGAGAGAGAGAGGGGGGAGAGAGAGAAGGAAATATAGAAAAAGATAGATATGAAAAGACAGAGAGAGAGAGAGAGAGAGAGAGAGAGAGAGAGAGAGAGAGAGAGAGAAGGAAAAAAACAGATATAAAAAGACCGCGATAGATAAATATCCAGATAGATAGATAGATTGATAGATATAAAAAGACCTTCACTTACGAACAAATACCCTTGGGTAAGGTATGAATCCATCTTCACCTCCCCCTCCATTAAAATATAATGGTAAAATAGTTCGACCCAAATAGTAGGAGCGATCATTGTTATTCTAAAAAGAAATTCTTAATGCAATTTTTACTCGAAAGTAAAAAGAAATATTCTTACAATCTAAAATATGTTTCGGCTTTAAACTCATAACGGGTTGATAAACCGTCAAAAACAAATAAATCAATCAGTAGCATATTTAAATCTGATACCTTGTGGAGATCGCTGAAGATTGACAGACAGCAAGTCTGCGTAACAACATGGGATATTTGTCCATCCAACAAAATGTTTAATGTCTAAAAAAACACTAAACTAATTGAGTTTCTTTTTTCCCAGGTTTTCAGATACGACGTTTAACCATCTTGATACTATATTTGTCGTAAGAATCATGAAAAAACTCTAGCTAAAAATAAAACAGTTTAAAATTGTTTTGTGTCAGCCCCACTATGTTTTCCCAACTGAGCAATAGTTAGAGGAAAAAGATCATTCGAGCCTTTAATAATGGTACCAACCTTCATAATCTGGTTTCCATCTTCAAAGTTCATTCAAGAACCATCAAAAGAACAGGGGATATGTTTAAAAAAGAGGGAAGAGCAGAGAAGAAAACTGGACCAGGAGGCCACAACAGCGAGAGGGATCATCATTTCATCTTAGAGCTAAATACATTTTTATTGTTCAAAGTAGAGTCCAGTAGTGTTATAAAAACTTCGCAGGATTCCAGTAAGATATATTTAATCATTTCTAAGATACAACGGTTCAAAGATTAACACTTGGACAATTTGGCTGTTACACCCGGTATAATTTCAATCCTACCTCTGTTTTCCAGTCCATCTAATCTCGAATCCATGCTTTTGGTGGATTTACACTCCTTATGTTTCTCAGCTCACGGACAAGGTTCTGGTAGTTTTTTTAAAATAAAATCTCACTCTCTTTTTCACATTCACTTTGTCGTTCGCTGATACAGCCTTGTAGCTTGTCTTCCAGGTCCTTTTGTTTTCTGTCTTGTTGGTTGGTTTAGAATTTTACTGTATTTTATTTTTTATGGTCGAACCAAAGCGATTTTCACAGTTCTCAGCATATAACTGTTCCTACCCTGTCATGTCTATCATACTTTCTAGCTGAGTTTTGTTATCTTATGCGGTTTACCACCTCATCTTTTTTCTTCGTACAGATGGCATCTGTGTTTTTTTTTTTTTTGGCTTTTGTCAATCTTCACATTAGGCAGTTAGTTCTTATGCATTTGTTTGCGTGGGTGGGGAGCTTCTGTAATGTTCTGGGCCAGTCTGTACATGGCTATGCCATTAATTATCCTTTTAAAAGATCAGCCTCCATAAAAGTGTAGAGGACGGATGTTTTTTTTTAAATTTCTTTTTAAAGATTTTCATTACGCCAAATACAATTTAATTTTTTATTTTTTTATTTTAACGTCGAGCCGATTTTGAGTATCGCGTATCGAGCAAGAAATCATTTCTCTGGTGAGCTTCATTTATTTATTTTTTTTAATTTCCAGTCTTTTAGAAGCCGTCATTGTGGAAGCTTTCTTTAAGATTATTATAAAGGACTCTGACGCTAGTATTTTCCTTATTCTCGAAAGAAATTCATTTTTTTAAATTAATTCCCCCCCCCCCATTTTTTATTGAGTCGGTTTCGATTATTTCTCAGCATTCATGGCGGCGTTGTGTAATTAATGACGTGATCGATTTGTTATCCGTTATGTCTGTTGCATCGGTTGTCATTGGTCTTTCATGTAAATGATTCTTACCCCGGTAAAAACTGGTACGTGATGACAGTATAGCATTTTTTGCAATATTTTTATCGTCTTTAGGTTTATTGTTTTATTTTCAATCAATTTTAACTTTGACTATCGTAATTTTTTTTTGCTTTGAATCAAGACACAACGAATGATTTCAAAATTTTAGCACTTTTACCAGTATTCTTACTGTTTTCAATAATTATGGTGGCGTAATGAATAGCGGCTCGAATTGAGGAATCGGAGAGCCGAGTTCGAATCCCAGTCAAATCCATTACATTCGCATACCCTTGGGAAAGATATGAATCCTCTTCTTCTCCCCCCATGGGTAAATAGCCGGACATATCGGGTTCTATAGCCTTGGATGGCAACTGATCTACGGCAGAAAGAAATGGCAAACGACTGCTGGGAAAAAAATAGGCCTCTTCAGTCGTGTATCGAAAGATACATGATCGCCATCGCCTGTGTATCACGCAAGGCACATAACTGACTGAAATTCCCTTACGTGCTAATACCCTTGGGAAAGGTATGAATCCTCTTCTTCTCCCCCCATGGGTAAATAGCCGGACATATCGGGTTCTATAGCCTTGGATGGCAACTGATCTACGGCAGAAAGAAATGGCAAACGACTGCGGGGAAAAAAATAGGCCTCTTCAGTCATGTATCGAAAGATACATGATCGTGTATCACGTATGGCACATAACTGACTGACTGACTTTCGAGTCGAATCCGTTAAATTTATTTGCGTACTAATACCCTTGGGAAAGGTATGAATCCTTTTCTTCTCCTCCCTATGGGTAAATACTAGGAGAGACCGGATTCTATAGCCTTGAAAGGCAACTGGTCTACCGAAGAAAGAAATGGCAATCTACTGCGGAGAAAAAATCTGCCTCCTCAGTCATGTATCGAGAGAAACATGATCGCCTAAGCGTATATCACGGATGGCATATAACTGACTGACTATCATAAAAGATGGGCAAGTAGAAAAATGGTTAGCGGTGCAGAAAGTCGTATCAGGGTTCAAACTCCGGCTAGTCTGTTGCGTCCACTTTCGCATAAGGGTACCTTGGAAAGGTACAAATACATCTTGTGTCTTTACAGTTATGACTTAATCAACAGTGAAGACTTTTTCTCATTTTCAGTCTTGAAGCCGTTAAAATTTCTTTTTTCTTTTTTTTTTTTTTTAAATAAACCTTGCCTTTCGTTCTGTTTTGGGAAATTATTTAACAAAGAAGGCTGCACTCTTGGTTAGCACCTAGTCTACGAGAAAGTCAACTTTGAATTTAAAACTGTCGAGAAGTATACGAGGAATCATTCCACAATATTTTCCAACAAGTCATTTTCACCCTTTTTTTGTTAAGCATTTCACCCGAACCAAGGCGGGTGTGGCACTAGGACACAAGGGATAACAGAGAGTGGGAACAAGAGTAAAGAGGCGTGATAGAAAGAAAAGATGAAAAGAAGGCGGGAAATTAGATCAGGGCATCTGAAGATGTCGATTGAAATTGCATTTGAATAATTGAAAATTATAGTTATAAGGGAAGCAAGTAAGAGGAAGGGAGTTCCACAGAAGGGAAGTGCGAGACATAAAGCTGATCAAAAGGTAAATTCCGTATATTTTTTTGAATTTTGTTTTTGTTTTGATCCGTTTAAAATGTTTTTGAGTTAATTAGCAGGGCAGACTGGGCTCATGAACCTCGGTTAGAATCTAGTCTACGAGGTCTCTGAATTTCAAACAGTGGAGAAATAAACAGGAAAACATTCCACTATTTTCCCCAAGAAACCATGACAGTTCACAGATAATAAAAGAAATGGAATCGGTAATGATCCACGATTGCCTCCTTCCTGGAGTGAAATAGTATTAAAACAAATTAGATTGCTTGTTTTTTTTAGTGGCATATCAACACCTCTATGGGTTGTTTAATGCCGATATCTAAATATTTCGTACACAATTTTATTTTATTTTTTGGAAATAATAATGGTTTAGAGACACAAGTGTTACTAATTAATCCATAACTTGAAGGAGAAGAGGGGCATTCTTACCTTTCCCAAGGGTATTTGTGCGTAAGTGAATACAACGAACCCAACTGGAATTGGAACTCAGCTCTCTAGTTAACAATTCTGAGTCATTGGACATTACACCACCTTCACATCCAGACATACAACGTATGGTATCCCCAAGCAGTCACCCTTCTAGATACTGACCAAGCTCGACTTTGCTTATCTTCGCTGATAGTACTGGAATTTAACGTGATGTGGCCGTGCCCCCCCCTAAAAAAGTTTATGGGACATGACGGGAGTGTAACGTCTATGTTCGGGCTCCTGCACAAATTTTGTCCTTGTTTGTTGGTTTCATTTTAGCACTAATGATCTCTGGGAGGTCGTAAATCCATCTTTTGTTCCAATCAGTTACGGATTAAATAATAGGGTAGACTGTTCTTTCTAGCCTTGGGTGGTAACCATTCTAAGAAATGGTCTACTCTAAATTCAAAAAGCGTAGAGAAACCATCCCACTATCTTTCCCAATAAGTCATGTCGATTCACAGAAATTAAAGACATTGAATCCCGTGAGACTAACGATCGCTTACGTCCTAAAAGCACGTGGCATTGAAAAAAACATCCAAACCATTAGCCATTTTTACTTGAATGAAAGGCAAATTCATTTTGTTTTGCTTTCTTAATAACAAAAAAGAGAAAATTAACGTATCTGACTTTTTGTCTTTTGTTCTCGTTTTGATTTGTTTAATTCTTTTTTTTCTTTTTAAATTTTGTTGAAGCAAATTTCTTCCTCGCCTATCGTTTTACAGATGGTAATTGCATCGACGGAAGTTGAAAAAAAAATTCACATTTAATTAAATCATTATTTGCTAATGGCCTTCTCTGTAAGTGCTAATAAGAAAAAGATTTGGCAGACGATCATTAAATAGAAAATATTTTATTTTTTTTTGTATTTTCCTGTGAGTTTATTTCATCTTAAAAAGATTGGGAAAACTCAGAAGTATCACTTAGTTTCGACAAAGTATATACAGGATGCGATAGGTAAATTTTCGCCATATTGCATTTTTAATTTCGCGCATGCGTGTTGTCTGTTTTTGATTTTGTCGACAGCACAGTATAGTAAGGTCAGTTGGGCACCATCTGTGAGAAAAAGAGCACCATAACGCAATTCACTCCGCCAGAAATTTTGAAACAGCATTCTGTACTGCTTGGCATTCGCACCGGAATCCCCAATACGAATATTCAGAGTGTTTGGGTGTCAATCTGAGGACAGAGCAGAGGATTTGGAAAGAGTTGGATGATATAGCCAGTCAACATCATGGTGCTTGGAGTGATCACTAGTGATGGCGACGTTATGGCTCCCTTCATATTTCCACAGGGCCTACATCAAGTGCCTTGAGGAGGTAGGGCAGTCCTGGGTCAAGAGGGTGGCTGCTGGAACAGGACTCTGCACTATGCCACACAAACAGTAGAACCGTCATGAGATTTTTCTGTAATCTGTAATTTCTGTAACCACATCATCCTGACATCTGACCACCTAACTCCCCACACTGTAAAAACCTTGATTATTATGTGTGGGGTGCAGTTGTTCGATAGACCAACAAAACTCTTTGTAGCACCAAAGATAACCTGAAGGCAAGGATTGTAGCAGCATTCACCAACTTAAAGAAACCGCCCAGAAGAGTTACAGGATATTCCGAAGTTTCTGTCTATATTTCTGAGATGAGGTATTCTGTACACTATTTACATTATTCCGACTATTGTCCTCATCTTTGTTGCCATATTTATTACAACGTTTCGGCCTTTCAGTATCTGTCTATATTTCTGAGATGAGGTATTATATACACTATTTACATTATTCGGACTATTGTCCTCATCTTTGTCGCCATATTTATTACGACGTTTCGGCCTTTCAGTATCTGTATATTTCTGAGATGGGGTATTATGTACACTATTTACATTATTCGGACTATTGTCCTCATCTTTGTTGCCATATTTATTACAACGTTTCGGCCGTTGTACACTCCGGCCTTCTTCAGGTGGTTGGAATGTCGAACTGAACTGAACCCTTTATTTCGCTCACTGGGGTAAACTTTTCTAGTTCCACGTGACATGTCAAATGGATGTACGTTATCAGTTATCTCCTGTTAATTCCCCTCTCTAAGTTCTCCACTGCCTTAACCGGGTATTGAACTCACATTCTTCGGGTCCTGTCACCGGATCTAACTAACCATGTCTCCTTGTAATAAATATGGCGACAAAGATGAGGACAATAGTCAAAATAATGTAAATATAGTCTATATTCCGAAGTTGTCTGGAGGCCGTGGCTGAAGCCAATGGCGATTCTAGTCACTAAATTTACTCTTTAGTATTTCAATTATTTTCGTGTAATATTGGTAAATAAAGCTGTTAAAATGAGATGACAGTGTTATTTTCATTTTGGCGTAATTTAGACGACAATTTATTCATCGCCCACTGTGTGTGTGTGCGCGTGTGTATGTGTGCGTTATAGTTATAATGTCAATAAGTTATGTTTCTCTAAATAATAGACAATTAATAACCTAATTATAAGCTATTAGCTGCTATGAGTTGAAAAAAATCTTGTAGGTGTTGTATGAACACGTGATTTCATTTCACGCGTCACTGAAATTTATTGCATGTATACATATTCTGAAAGGTAACATTTCAAGCCATTTTTTTTTCGTTTCTTGCATGAATTAAGAATTTTTTACGATAAAAGTGAAAATGGAAATATGGTGACACTTAAGCGTCACTTATTTTTTTATTTACATTTCCAGGTTTTTGTATTTACTTAGTAAATATCAAAAAGCTTTCACGGATATTTTTTTTTGTCACAAGGCATACTCATATCAATCAATACCAAACTTTTTTATTTTTCTCCTTGATAATAATCTAGGCGATTTTCCTGCATTGTTCGATCTGTGTTGATAGAAAAATCCCCAAGGATGATAACATCTGATCCTTCAACAACAGATTCAGGATGATGTTCATGTCAGTTTGCAGCTGGCTTATCACATAGTAATCAGGGCCGGTGCGTCTTACCCCGAAAACCCCGACGTGGGTGGGGACGTTTTTTTGTTCCCGTTGTGGCCTCTGTCATTTTTTCAGCACTGTTTTATGGCCATGCATCATTTTAATTATTTTAAAACGTTCTTTTGCTTTTTGTACTTTTTACTTTTTTTCTACTTAAGTTATATTGTCAATCATCAACTATAATAATTGATTACCCCGAACCTCTCAACTGCGTGGCGGTCCCATGCTTACTAGGAAGGTGGCGGTAGAATTGCTAATTTCAGTAGCGATTATTTTTTTAATTGTAATTCTCTTTCTGAACACTTCTTTTAAATTAATTAAGAAGGTAATTAAGAAGGTAATTAAGAAGGTAATATATTTCGGTAAAATCATTTTTTTATTCCGAGGTCTTCCACTAAGGAAGATATCTGATAGTTTTTTAGTAATAGTAATACTAACCAGAAGACGATGGTTACTAATTAAAATAAAATTTCTACTCCCTATTTTTGACATTCCTAGAAAGATAAAATCGAGAAAATGATCGCTTAAAAAATAAAAATGTTTAAAGATTTCAACACATGAAAAACTTCCCGAAAATTGAAATACTGTTTTTAAAACAAATTTTTAAGACAATCCAGTTTGTGTTATGTTGGAATTTTTGTAAAAGTTTTTTTTTTTTTTTTTTTTTTTTTTTTTAGCGGAGATGCGTCGTTGATTAATCTTTATGGAAATGTAAAATTTTTTTTCGAGTAAAATTTAGTCATAAAAATATTGGTTATTACAAAAAGAATAATATTTTCTCAGTTTTTTTTTTAAATAAAAAAAAACAAACTATTCATTATAAAAGTAAACAATTAATGAATATGTACTGAAATTTTTATTTAAATTGAATAGTTCCCTGATTTTTGGCAATTTAAAAAAGCGCTGCCCTTCCCCTACGATTTTCCTTTGAGGGTTTGTGTCCCCTGGATTGGGAAATTTTGAAATTGACATGTATTAGAGTGAGTTGGGGTACCGTATCAAAGTTTGGCGAGGTGGGCTAGACCCTAGCGCCGGCCATGGTTGTGATGATTGATCTTCCAATCCAGATACTAAGCTACTCCTTCATATTGGTTTTATACTCATTGTGTGCGAGTATTGAGCATTTAGAAATAAGAAGATGAATAGTTTAAATGTATTCGTCATAGAACCTTCATTTCAGGTTTGTAGTATTATGCAAGATATTAGCCTGGCAGTTGTGCGTAAATCATTCTCTCTTGAGTGGTTTGTAACACCTTATTTATCATCTCTCTGTTTGCGTCTCTGTCTTTGGGCAGAGTGAACTCAGGGGCGACTCCGTCAAAGGACAGCGTCACAACTGAGAAAAATTATACTGAGAGGTGCCTAGCCCTGGGGAACAGCTGCCCGAGGCGGCGACAGAGCGGGGGATGGGTGCTCGCACCGAGGCCAGCGCAATCGACAGTTGCAGGAGCTGTGGGAAATTTTTGTTCCTGGCCCCGGGCCAGGAACAAAAATTTCCCACAGCTCCTGCAACTGTACGCGCTCGGGTCCACCACTTAAAAAAAAGACCTTGTGTCACAATTCGTCTTAGTGAGAAGATAAAATAAATACCTAGTGGTTGCGTGTAAGAAGGCACTCTGGTCCTGTGAAGCATGAATAAACTCTTCAGCCTCACCCTTCAGTCACCGATCCTTAAACACTAGTGGGTTGCGAATTGATCGACATCAACATATTTGGTCTGAAGAAACTATGTAGAGGCTTTTGGCTCTATCTTTCTTCTATTTGCTTTTGACCTAACCTTTTTTTTAGATTATTATTATTATTATTATTATTATTATTATTATTATTATTGTTGTTGTTGTTGTTGTTGCTGTTGTTGTTATTATCTGCTTATATCCTGTAAAAATATTTCTGTTAAGAGAAGTATTTAGAAATGTTTTTAAAAAATTTCTGGAAAATATATCATTCAGTTATGCGACATGCGTGATACATGCTTAGGCGATCATGCATCGTTCGACACATGACTGACGAGGCTCATTTTTTCCCGCAGTAGGTTGCCATTTATTTCTGTGGTAGACCAGTCGCCATCCAAGGCTATGGAACCCGGTCTGTCCTGCTATTTGGGGTTGGGGGTGGGAATAAGATGATTCATACCTTTCCCACGTAACTGAATGTAATGGATTCGACTGGAATTCGAACTCGGCTCTCCGATTCCTCAATCTGAGCCGTTATCCATTACTTTACTCCAGTGGAGTTCATTATTCTCCACTGTTTCCGGTCACTTACTTTTCTCAGTAATACTACTTGACGATCCGTTTTTTATAGCACTTATTCTTCCTATTAGTTTGCTCCAACTTTTTAGTCCGGGGTATGACGATAAACTACATCCGGCAGCAAGGCCTCTGATCGGAAGATTGGAGGTTTTGTGGAGCGTTGAACCACCTCTTAATTGCTAGTTCTGGGTATGATGACAAACTACATCCGCCAGCAAGGCCTCTGATCGGAAGATTGGAGGTTTTGAAGTTCGTAGAACCACCTGTTAATTGTTGTTGTTCCCAGATCCACCATGACTCAGTGTGGTAGCAACTATTAGAGAAAATAGTGACCCCCCCCCTCACAAAAAAAACCACTATGAAAGTGTAGAAATAATTTTGAAGTAAAAATAACAGCAATACATATTTATATAAAAAATTACCAACAATACATATTTGTAGTGAGGTCACCAATAGTACATTTTATTGCAGAATAACCAACAATGCATTTTACCTGTAGTTGAAGGCATATAATAGCGTCCAAAATATATTTAGTCGAAGCGATAAAATTGATCAAAATATTTAGATTTCGGCATTTAAAAACCCATAGAGGTGTTGATATTCCGCTAAACAAAATCAACCAACCAATCAAGTCCAACTTTTAATTAGTTTAGTCAGCAATTAACCCAGAAATTAAACCAGCAATTGACTTTGGTGTGAATGTAGAGAGTGGTTAGAAATCCAGAATTAAGAAAAATAAAACGGTCAGCCACTACAGATTGTGTTTTGATAAAAACACTGTGGAGAAGGCAACGGAAAATATCCCATTATTCCTTCCAACCAAAAAGAAGACGATTTATACTTCATAAAATTGTTAGTTGTGTTCAAAGGTTAAAAGCTATTTTCGTGTTGTTTGTAATTATGAAAGTTTCAAAATAAGACCTAAACAGAATAAAATGTAATAAATGTTTGTTTATTCAAGTCAGAAGGTAACAACTTTAAGATGTAATAAAATGCCAATATTAGTAAGAAACTAATAGAAATTACTAATAAAATGTGTAATAATGAATGAAGTTTATTTTGGAATCTCAAATCAACCATCGAAACAGAATTTAAAAATGTCATAAAAACAGTAAATGAGAAGAGTAATAAACTAATAATAGCTTCGAATAAAAACGCGTAATGAATAATATAACGTAGTAAATATAATCAAACTCTTCAGAAGTATTAATAAAATATTTGTAATAATAAAAATAGTTCATTTCAGAATCAGAAGGTAACTTAAGTGTAATTTCACTAATTTAACACACAACGAAGGATGAACTAACAAAAAACAAAACAAAACAAAACAACCCCCCACCAAAAAAAAAAAAAAACAGCATTAGCACTATTTATATTTATACGACACGTGGCACAGTGGATAAAAGCGTTAGTTAGATCCAGTGACAGGACCGAAAAAAGTGTGAGTTCAATACCCGGTTAAGGCGGTGGAGAAATTTCAGAGGGGAATTAAGAGGAGATAACTGACATCCATTAGACATGGCACGTGGAACTAGAACAGTCTACCCCAGTGAGCGAAATAAAGGGCTCAGTTCAACATTCCAACCACCTGAAGAAGGCCGGAGCATACAACGGCCGAAACGTTTTGATAAACATGGCGACAAAGATGAGGACATAGTCCGAATAATGTAAATAGTGTACATAATACCTCATCTCAGAAATATAGACAGATATTGAAGAACCGAAACGTTGTAATAAATATGGCAACAAAAATGAGGACAATAGTCGGAATAATGTAAATAGTGTACATAATACCTCATCTCAGAAATATAGACAGATACTAAAAAACATTCGATTAATAAAATATTGACAAAGATTCGTAAAAAAAACGTTTTTTTGACACAACGTTTCTTATCAGATACAAATTTTAAACTTTACCAAAATATTTATCATTCTGAAAATATTTCATTTCGAAATCTCGAATTAGCGTAAGGATATAGGATAAGTAATTTTCAAATTGTACAATAATCTGCTTTAAATACAATCTCAGACAAATCCAACTTTCCTTTTTTTTTCTTTCTTTTGCTTTCTATCTAATCCTGTGGTCTTCATTTCGCTCATAACTTTTTTTTTCCAAATTAGCAAAACTTTCTAGACAGAATAGATAGGAGCCCCTTTACACAACTTGAAAGTTTGTTAAATCGACCCCCATAACAGGCCTAAGAAGCCGATAATAACTGGACTCGAATATTTTCAGAAAAGCTGACCTTTGGACAAACATGACCAGCGCAACATCTTAGGCAGGAGTCAAGGCCAGACCACCTATGACCTCTGGGCAAGAGATACAAACATCAAAGGAACCGACTCAAATTAACAATAGACCTTAATAACGCCACTCCTAACTACAAGATTAGTGAATTGATGATTTATTTGAGTAAGAGAAGAAATTTTCAGCCTCAGGTTGCCGGGGCCGAGTCACCTACCCGATCTCACTTGAGCTGCTAATAGTAAGTAATAAGATATATATTTAGCTGTTAATAGGAATACACAGAATATGAATAGATACAAGAACACTGATGTTATTTTGAAACTATTTTATGATATACAGCATTTGAGAGAAATCCATGGAATTGAGAATAAAACGTACACGCATATCTATCTATCTATCTATCTATCTATCTATCTATCTATCTATCTGCTCATGATCTGTCCTGCTAATTCGCTATCTACTCGACCTTTCTATCTATCTATCTATCTATCTATCTATCTATCTATCTATCTATCTATCTATCTATCCTTATCTGTTTACCTCTGATATTAAAAAGCCACGATTTTCATCATACATTTTACCCCATCATGTTGTGTGAAATCAAAATCTAGTACACACACACATACATATGCAAAAGACCTCAGGCAATCTGATATCGTGAATCTGGCAGTCGATATGTAGTGTTGATTCATATGTCCACACTATCTATATCAATAAACGTTATATCACCTTTATTAAGCTCCTGTCTTCCTTAAATGTAGTAAAATTTAAACAATATATGTTATATAATTTAACAATATGTTAATCTAGTGAAGAGTCCGAAATATTTCTAGTTTATAAGATATTACGTATATCTGACATCGAGAATTATTTGTTAAAGATTTTTGTTATATTTATATTATTAGGCAAAAAGTATGACAAAGTAGAAAAAAGTTATCGTGTGATGCGTTTTGTCTGTTACGTTCTCATCAAAACGGAAGTGATGTTTACGCTGATGCGACTACACATACGTACAAAAGAAGAGGGGGAAGATGAGAATTTTAAATTTAAATAGGAGTGATTCACAGTCTATATTATTCGATAAAATAAATTGAATATATATTTTTTAAATTTTTAATCTTTTTTAAATTGTTTTTATTTATTTAATTATTATTACTTTTTCTACATTTAGGCCCTGCCACACGCACATAGGGCTTGTACAAAGGGGATCGGGCCTCCCACTCCCCAATCGGGTCTCCCACTCTATTATATCTCAATTTTCATCATTTAGTATTCATATAAAATAAAATAAAAATATTGTAACCAAAATTAGGGACAATAATGGATCATATGCAATATAGATGAACAATTCAAGTAGAAAAATTGTAAATAAATACAATGTATCTAAATACAAATTAGAGACATGTTATAACAGATCATTCGATCTTGAATAAATCAACAATATTTGCAGCAGTTTTTAACATTATCTTGAGATATTTCTCATTAAAAAGTTGAAGAATTTTAACGCATTCAACATAATGGATAAAAAATAGTGATTTTTAGATAGCATTTTTTTTTTTATATAGCGTTTTTTTTATATAGCGTTTTTTGTCGTGACTTAGCATCTGCAAAACGAATTCAAAGATTTGGACGAAAAAAAATTAAAAAAATAAAACCAGAACGACGTGAAAATCTATGAGGATTTTTCATCGTTTAATAGTCAGTTGTGCTTAGTTTTAATTTGTAACCTATATAAATGTAGGTAGCAAAGCAAAAAAAAAAAAAAAAAAAAAATAAGAAAAAGCAAAAAAAAGCCAATGTTAATAAGATAGCGAGGGTGACAAAACACTGTCCGACTCCCCCATCAGATAGTACACACCAGTCCTGTATACAAACATCACAAAATAAAATCTCCATATTTACATTGGTAAAATTTCTCAGTGGACGAAATGCGTTGACCAAGAAAAGTTTTTCTTTTGACTTTTATTTATATAGTAGCCCAGAAGACCCCCTTCGTGCGGACTACAGGCCAGCTCCCGCGGAGGGCTTTTGAGCCTTCAGCTTTTTTCCTTCAGCATCCTATGTATGTACAAGTTATAACAATTTAGAAATAATAAAATTATTTTATCTTTATTCGACACCTAAATTCGGCATAATCTTTCTTCGTATACGCAACCAATCTTCGTAGATTTTTTTTACATTTATTTTGCGCTTAATTATTTTGATTTAAAATCACCATTCTTTATGGTCCCTTCACATAAAGTCACTCTTAAAAGATAAAAAAACCCCGAACTATGCAATATTTCGAATATGTCACAGTACGCATGTTAGAAAAAGAAAAAAAAAAACAAACATATGAGCAACGTACCGTACCCCGCTTAAGTTTTAATTTCGGTTTAATTTTTAATCGTGTGTAGCTACAGTAGTTACTACCTGTTACTTCAGGTTGTTTACGATTCGCCGAAATCCAGTGAGCGAAATAAAGGGTTCAGTTCGACATTCCAACCACCTGAAGAAGGCCGGAGCGTACAACGGCTGAAACGTTGTAATAAATATGGTGACAAAGATGAGGACAATAGTCCGATTAATGTAAATAATATTCATTGTTGCTTTGAAATATATTTGTGAAAGAACATATAGCGTAACAGTAAACATATTGGAAAATGGAATCGGGGAGCAAGTTTCGAATTCCGACTGAGATGTCTACTTCAGAGTATGCCCTTAAGAAAAGTAAGGATCTATCACTTTTCCCTAGAGAACAAGGAGTCGGTTGCGGAAGGGATCTATGTAGACATGGCTGGCGGCTAGTCTAGGAAAAGACAACTCTGAATTCAAAACTGAGGAGAGTCAACAGAAATCAAATCCGCTATTATACCTAAGAAAAACTGTTTCAAGATATTAAAGAAAAAGAAAGCTGTGGAGAGATGTAAAATTTCTGCGTACTGAAAGGAGTTGCAAATATGTCGTTTGTCTCGCTTGATTTTTCAGTGCGCCTACGACGGTACCGAATGTGGCTCAAGATCAGTTCAAAGGAGTTTAACGGCAATATCTCAGACAAAATTCTTAACGCTGGAGCGAACCCCTCTTCCGGTCAGCTCACGATGCGCGTATGCCAAAAGTTGCTCTAGCCTTACTGATTGGGCATTTATATAGTCTATGACTTCTTTTTCTATGTGCCGTGTCTCTTCAGGACGTAGGCGATCATGACTCTCCACTCCTCCCTATCCATTGTAGCTCTCAATAAGTTTTGTCCCTTCCCTCCAGGCCACGTTCTGTCATTGCTTAAGCCCGCCAGGTATGTCATGCGTTGCATCCCTTGCCTCTCTTTCCGTCTATTCGACCTTTATGTGCTGTGTACCATCAGGACGTAGGCGGTTATGGCTCTCCACTTCCCCGTATTCCTTGTAGCTCTCAATAAATTTCGTCTTTCTGCTACCTCCACGTTCTGTAATCTACATGCTAAAGCCCGCTAGTTATGTCATGCGTTGCTTTTCCTTGTCTATCTTTCCCTCTATTCGACCTGTGAGTATCAGATTCTCCAAGCACTCCTTTCTCATTACGTGTCCCAGAAATGTCAGCTGCCTCTTCCTGATGTTAAGCATTAGCTTTCTCCTTGTTTGCATCCTCTCCAAAACCTCATCGTTACTCACTCGCTCGGTCCATGATATCCTTAGCATCCTTCTGTGGATCCATACCTCCGTTGCCTCGAGTCTCTCTTTCATCTTTTAGGAAACCGTCCAACATTCGCTGCCGTAAAGGGAGGTTACAGATGTTACGTAGCAGTTCTTTACTCATTCGTTTGATCCAAAGAAATAATACTCTGCTTGGTTTTTGGAATGTGTCTTTGGCCATCCCAATACATCTTCGGATCTCAGCGTCGCACTTGCTGTCCTCTGTCAAAACACTTCCAGATATTTAAATTTTCGCGCCTACTTGATTTTAGCGTCCGCGACCTGTAAATCACATTTCGGGACCATCCTTTTACTGATGACCATGCACTCTGTCTTAGCTAATTAGGCAGACATTTGCATATCACCGAATATGACATAGGATCAGTTTAAAGTGGATATATAAGCAAAACCGCAAAAAAATTCTCCCCCCACCAACTCTCGGTATTCTTCATTTTGGAGTCGCCTCGCACCAGGCAATAAAACTGTCCTCTCCCCGATTGAGAGCTACTGTCTGGAGGGATGTCCACCTGGGGCTTGAGCGAATATTAGTGATAGATGAGCGAACTCATCTGTCGGTCTGTACACAATACTCGCATACCAAAAGCTGTTGTACCTTTACTGCCTCGGCATTCATATAGTCTATACCTTAGCTATGCTAATTAAGCAGTCATTTATATATAACTAAACAATAAAAAATATATTTGTTAAACGTTAATTACGAAGTTTTGATCGGGTAAATATTCAGCTCGTCAAAATAACTAACTCGTGAGGAATCACATAGTCGGTGAGGATTCATTACAAACTCACTGTTTTGTTTACACGATAGAAGAAGAAAAACTTAAGTCGTGTATTAAAAACTCACAACGAAATAAGAAATGAAAAATGGCTGAACAATAAAGATTAAACAATAACAAAAAAAAAAAAAAAAAACGAAAAAAAAATTCGATTAAATTAAAACTGCAGAAAACTGTCCGAGGGATTGGTGCAGGAACAGAATTAACAAAATTAAACAAAAAAATAAATAGGAAAGAACGTGAGTAGAAATTTGGATTTTTTTTCGTTTCTTGTACAAACAAGCGAAATATGCTGATTCATGGGAGATCTCGTTGCCGCGAGAATTCGAATAGCATTACCTCGTAACGAGAAGAGCAGGGAAGGGAACATTTGAATTTGCAGAAACGGGAAAAAAAGTCAAGGTGGAATAATTGGACGAGGAAATGATGAATGAAAAAAAAGGAAGGAAAATGGAAATAATAATAATTTAAAATGTTAAAAACAAACTCGAAAAAATAAAAAAAGCGAAGAAAACTAAAAATAACAAGAAAAAAATTCAACATACAAGTCGATATTTCAAGCCTGACCATTTCTCTTCCAAACGGAAGGTTAACTTATACATAGGGTATGAAACGTAAAACGTTGTGTGAAACAGGCAAAGGAGTTGTATAATTTATTTAAAACTAACTATATATAGAGAGACAAAGAATTTCTGTGTGTCTGTGTCTGCCTGTCTGTGTGATACCTTTTCACTCGAGATCATCCAAACGATTTTGACCAAACTTGGCACATACATTGTACCACGTAAGAGATAGCTTCTTAGCATAAAAAACATCGATAATTTAAAAAAAAATCAAAAATCTATAATTTCAACTTTTTCATCTGCTTTCGTTCAAACTCGGTATGTAGCTTATTTACATCATAACGAGCTCAGCAATACTTCATTTTTATTTCTACGTCACTGCGCTTAGCGAAAAACCGCGAAAAACCGCGAAAAACGAAAAATCGATTTCAACACAAATCGATTTCAACACACATTTTAAACTAAATACTCCCTCAATTTCCAAGCAATCTAATACAAACTTCACTCAATTGTAGCCAACAATAAGTTGTTTGTTTAACAGTCATTTAACTTGATAAGTCAGTCCACTCATATAGTGAAAACCCGGGTAAATAGCGAAAAATGGCGATTTTTACTGGTTTCTTTCTTATTTTTTGTTGATCTTTCAATCAATTTTCATCAAACTGAAAAATTGCTTTATAAATGTATCCTCTTTTGCCTCCCTGGTAACACACTGACAAATTGAATTTCAAAATTTCCAAAATAATTGTGATCTGAAGTGGGTCCTCATGTTGCCTGTTTTATTCCGTCATGTCCTCGGCTAACTTTGAATAAATACAGACTACTTCTGTTATATCAGTAACTGCATTAAATGTTTTTTAATGAAAGTACTTTAAAGTAATTGAAGATAGACTCTGTTACATGTAAACATGATGCTTTTTTTGCTCCATTGTAATTGAACGCTTTTTTCGATCGACAAGCTGGGTATGGGTATGCTAGTTATTGTTATTTTTAATCACTTCCCCACATATAAAAACAATAAAGCCACTAAGACAAAAAAGGTTACTGAAAAAAAGATTAAGAAGAATGAAAAACATTGTTAAGAAGCGAGAACAATAGAAGAGTAATCAAGAAAACAGTAGATAACGATTGACATTGCATTTAAATTAAAAGATCAAAGTTGGCTGGAAGGCATGGCACCGGAAGAGAGTTGCACAAGCGAGAGGTGCAAAAAAAAAAAAAAAAAAGAAAAAAAAAAAAAGAAAAAGAAAAAAAAAGAAAAAGAAAAACCATTTTCAGTAATTTAGAATTTATTTTCAACTCTTTCCTTATATGGGGATAATCAAAATGTTCTTTTTTTCATTCTTCTTCTTTTATGGGCTGTATGTCATCTTGATGTTGGTGATTTCGATCCCTACCGAAAGATTGTTGACAAAATCTCAAAGAAGAATCGTTATCGGTCCTGATAAGACACCTCAGCTTCAGCCATTTTCTTACCTCATGGCGTAGCTTTCCTGTATTCTATAAATATTTCCATGGCAATTGTTTCCGACTTCAGTAATTTAAGCGTAGAACTAGTCTGGCAGCTAGGACTTATCATTTTGCTGTTGAAGATGTGAGTTCTATGTTAATAGTTTCGTCTCTAGCACTTATTGCTTGGAGAACTCTCTTCCGGTTTTTTGTTTCCTGTCAGCTACGATGTAAACAAAAACAAAAAAAAAATGCAACATCAATCGCCATCTTGTGTCTTCTTGAATCCAGTTCTTTTATTCTGCTCCCTTGTTTCTTTCATTATCAGTAACTCCCTTGCGTCGTAGTGGTTTTGATTGACTTGGTTGGGGTAAAATCATTAAAAAAAGAGTACCTCCAACTTGTTGCTTGTGTCGAAACTAATCTAAGTTTAATAAATTGTTAGATTACCCAACTTGTTTACCAAAGAACTTATTCTAACGACCGCCAGAGGCCGTTGCCGAAAGAAGTATTTATGAAAAACGCGCGAGGTTTCAAACTTTTGTTTTCCTTTCAGACATTGCATGCCTAAGAGATAGAACGTGTCTCGTTTCGCCTTTGGGGACACTTTTGGTCTCCGGGGAATCACATGTAGCATTGAAGTTAAGTAAACAACATACGAAATCTTTAAGTTGGCTTGATTAGACACAAAGATAGGTAATAATTCGAACAGCTTTTGTTCAGATCGAAATCTTTAATAGCAACACACAGACAGACAAGTACACACACGCGGACACACTTCCTTTTTCACTTTGGATTAAGTTTCAGTCAATAAAAATATAATTGCTAATTTTAGGTAATATTTTATATGAAGTTTGTTATAGTCTAAGGTCTTGAAAGTTAAGCAACATCGAGCCTGATCAGTACCTAGATGGGGGACCGCTTGGGAATACCAGGTACTATTACATTATTTACATTATTTGAATTATTGTCCTCATCTTCGTCGCCATATTTATTACAACATTTCGGCCGTTGTACCTTCCGGCCTTCTTCAGGTGGTTGGAATTTCGAACTTAACCCTTTATTTCGGTCACTGGGGTAGACTGTTCTAGTTCCACATGCCATGTTTAATGGATGTCAGTTATCAGTTATCTCCTGTTAATTTCCCTCTGAAGGTTCTCCACTGCCTTAACCGGGTATTGAACTCACACTCTTTTGGTCCTGTCACTGGATCTAACCAATGGCTTTATCCTTGAGGACACTTGGCACAGTGGATAAAGGATAGAACAGTTTACCCCAGTGAGCGAAATAAAGGGTTCAGTTCGACATTCCAACCACCTGATGAAGGCCAGAGCGACAATGGCAGAAATTTTGTGATAAACATAGCGACAAAGATGAGGACAATAGTCCGAATAATGTACACAATACCTCATCTCAGAAATATAGACAGGTACAGGTACAGATATAGATAGAGGTACTGTTAGTTTGGAAGTGTGCCTGGTGAAATGGATAGTGACACGGAATTGTTAATCAGAGAACCGAGTTTCAATTCCAGTGGGGTCGTTATATTCACTGGGGAAATGTATGAATCCACCTCTTCTCCTCCAGCTATGGGTTAATTAGTAAGACGTATCACTAAAACCGTTATTATCTTAAAAATAGAATTACGTACAAAATATTTAGATTTCGACATTAAATAACCAATAAAGGTTGATAGGCCGTTAAACAAAAACAACTAACCAAACAAAGGAATACATAAGTTAGTTTTTAAAGTGTCTTTTTCAGAAAAAATAAACACCTCCATCTACCCACTTGGGAATACCAGGTAATGTAAGCTTGGCTGTGCGGGTGTTGTAATGTATAATGGCTCGGACTTTTAATCAAAGAGCCGACTTCCAATTCAAGTTGGGTTCGTTATTATTCACTTAGATGCAAATATCCTTGGGAAAATGTATAAATCCACCTCTTTTCCCCCAGCTATGGGTTAATTATCAAGACATGTATCGCCAAATTAATATCTCAAAAAATTCTTACAATCTTCCCTACTAAGGACAATAAAAGCAGTCAATACATACCATATGTGTTGTACACTGATAGATAGTATCAAGCAAAAAACGTTGGAAGTCTCTCCCTCTCACTCATTTTCTTACTCTCCCTTTAACGGATGAGTATTCAGTGAAATTCCTCTACCAAGGGGAACAAAAGGCAGCCAATACAAACTATATGTGCTGCACTATTTAATATTGCTAGTGAGTAGTGAGTAAAAAAGTTGTAATTTAGAGACTACGTTATTTCCTTTCTCCCATTCACTAACAAGTAGTCGGTAAAATTCCCCTACTAAGGGTAATAAAGACAGTCAATTCAGAACATGTACGTTGTGCTATTTAACACTGCTAGATAGTAGCAAGCAAAAACGTTAGAAGGTTCAATAATTTCCTCTCTTTCTATCCTTCACTGACAAGTAGTCGGTAAAATTTCCGTACTAAGGGCAATAAAAGCAGTCAGTACGGACCATATGCTTTGTGCTATTTAACGATATGAGAAAATACGCTTCTCCTGGTGAAAAGATGTTTAATTTGATTTTCAGTAAGAGAGAAAGACGGTCCAAGTTTTGTATATTGATCTCAAGAAGGCTGCAGGAACTAAGGTCGTAACGCAACTGGCTCGGCCAATTACTGAATAAAGGCCGTAGTTGCCAAACACCCTTTCGAGTTTCATACTCAACCTGGTATGACGTCGTTATAATGTAACTGTCTGCAATGCACCCACAATAATATCAACCAATATTACTACACTATTTTTCTCGTTAACTATATTTCCGCATCAAAATTGTAACCCCGCTACAAAATAGTTGTATAAAGTTGTAGAGTAATGTTCGGTTCTGTGTGTAGAGATCACTGCAGTCGAATATTTTTAACAACCTTGTACCAGACTTGTCTTCGACGAGTAAACAACATTGCAACGAATGTACATTAACAGAGAAGCCGATATCTACAGAATACACTGATCTACCGACGCACGTTATCGCTTACATTAGAAATCTATTGCAAAGCGTACAAATTTCACTGTGACCTTAGAGCGATGACCTCTAGAATTTAATTCTAGATCAAAGACTCTATGGGTCGGAGTTCGTTCTTCTTGAGCTTGGATTAACACCCGGTAAGCCTGTTGGCCTCGGAACGAGTTATTCGATCCACTGACACGAGAGGTCACCATCGTTCCTACTTGTAGATCCGAGCTAAGCTTCGTTCATAGTAGAAACGGATACGGGATGTGCACCAGGTATTTGAGAACTCATCATAAACGGACTATGAAGGGAAGCCGGTCGAACGCATTGTTACGCGGCACGCGTCAAATTTTAACATTCGCATTATTCTTACTGAGAACATTAACATGGTATCTCTCTCAAGGTTATAGAGAAATTGAAAAAAACATGTAATACTAGTGGCACTACTCGCTAACCGCAGCGGCTTAGAGATAGCGACCTTCTTGAGCCAATTGAACAGATGGCTCTCCGCGACTTCCTGCTGAAGTAGTCTTGGTGATGCATATTAAGTTCACGTTGTCTGTGATGGTCTTGGTGCTGTGAGCATTGAAAGAAATGTTATACTGCACCAGTTGTTTTCTCAGGATCACAGGGTTAATGGCGCTGCTTACATCACTGTGCTAGACTTTACGAGTAAACAGCTTACACGTTGTTTTCTTCTGCTTCTTTTACCTTCGGTATGTCCTGTGTGTATTAAATTCTCTAAGCCTTCTTTCTTCACAAAGTAAGTCTCTCTCTCTCTCTCTCTGATCGTTGACTATCTTCTGCAAGACTTCCTCGTTGTTCACATGTTCCGTCTATAGTATACTTAGTGTTCGTCGGACGGAATCACATCGTCGCCGCTTCAAGTCAATTCTTCATCTTTGAGGCGCAGGGTTATATATATATATATATATATATATATATATATATATATATATATATATAAAAGTAAACATTGAAGTCAACACTTAGAGGCGACAGGCTGTTTCATGCTAGGCGCAATCACCTGGCCTGACGATTGCATCTAGCATGAAACAGACAGTCACCTCTAAGTGCTGACTTCTATGTTCACTTTTATATTTACACACGCTCTATCTCTGATATTGAGCACTTTATCCCATAAATATAGTACATCTTAAGACTATATTTCTTCATATATATATATATATATATATATATATATATATATATATATCAGAACAATATTGAGAAATTGAATGACAATAAAATTCTATGTAACGTGTTTCGTCCTCTAAAATGTTTATGTGTAAAATTTTAAAATAACTATAATAAAAACAAAAACAGAAGTGTTGAGAAACCCAAAATATCGACTAAGCTGTATAATTGTAACCGCCGTTTACTTTTATATTCCCATCTCCGCCTATATATATATATATATATATATATATATATATATATATATATATATAATTCCATCACTAAGAGCATTACTTTAGGCTGATGAAGTCCTTTTGGAGGACGAAACGCGTTATATAGATTTTTTTCAATCTTGTCATTCAGTTACCAATAATATGAAAAATATTGCGAAAATCGATTAAAAAAAAATTTTTTTTTTTAAATCTATTTAATTTTGTACATTTTGATATACATATTTGTACGAATCTGGGCAGCGAGTAAGAATCGAACTTACTTAGCAGTGATAGCTTAATAAACTTGTTAACCATTTCTTTATTGCATGGCGCCTAACCAGATGTTTTCTCTTCTCTCAAAAACATTGCGTATTATCCAGAAAATCTGAATTTTAGTGCAGAGTGAGGTTAAAAAATGAGGAGATCTGGCGGAGTGGGTAGTGGGTGAAAGTTAAGAGGGTGGGGCATCACAAATAAGGGATCAGCTAATGGTTCGGGATGATGGAATGAGGAGGTGTCAGGGGGAGTTGTGTACTTGATGCCACAGTCACTGACATCGTGTTTGTAATGACGAAATTCCTACTCGAGATGTATTTTTCGAAGTCAGTTAAATTACCCATCATTGTTTATTTGAAGATGACAATGGCCATCGTTATGATTAAGATCTGTTTCATGTCTATCAAAATGACTGTCTTTTTCGTTAACAGATTAGGTTAGATTAGGTTGGTAAATTTAACAATATATCAATCGTGGCTGTGTTATTTAACTTCAATGCCATAAATTACAGTGAATAAAAACCCATTTAAATCAGAATATAAAGTAGACATAAGTCTAGTTTAAACCATAATGAACAATATGACTGGTTTACACTAGAATAAAAATAGGCATAACTCTGGTTGACATTGGAATAAAACAAATTAGACATAGGGTTGTTTTACAATAGAATAAAAATAGCAGAGAGAGGTCTGTTTTACACTCAAATAAAAAACGAGATATCGGTCTGGTTTACACTAGAATAAAAAAAAAGTAGATATAGATCTGGTTTACACTAGAATAAAAAACAGACATAGGTCTGGTTTTGTTGTAGAGTAGTTTTCACGTTGGAGGCTTGTATTTCAATAAGTCGTCCTAAATTAGGTTCGACGTACAAAACGTTAGGAACTTGAAATAAGAGTTAATGACGCAGCAATCTAGTTGTGATGGTTGGTACTTCAATGTCCGATATCGACTGACTCGCTCAACACCACTCAGCTCCACTCGCCACTGCTACTACTACGTATTATCTGTGGGAGAGTCTATTACAATAGAATAGGTTTTATGGCATAACACGTTTACACTGGAATAAAAAAAAGTAGATAAAGCTCTGGTATACACTAGAATAAAAAAAATAGATATAGGTCTGGTTTACACAATAATAAAAATAGACATAGGTCTGGTTTACAGTGGAATAAAAAAGTAGATAAAACTCTGATTTACACTAGAATAAAAAAATGTCTGGTTTAGACTAGAATGAAAGAAGTAGACATAGTTCTCGTTTACACGTGAGTAAAAAGTCTAGACAAAGTTTAGATTAGAATAAAATTAATGAAATCTGCTTTATATCAGATTAAAAAAGTAGACAATGGTTTGTTTTACACTAAAGTAAAAAACAACAACAACATAGATATAGTTCTGGTTTACACACGAGTAAAAATTAGAGGGATAAAAATTAGAGGGATAAAAATTAGAGGGATAAGTCAGGTTTTCGCTCGATTGGCAGAAATGCATACATAAATCTAGCTTACACTCAAGTAAAAAATGAAACATATCTGGTTTACACCAGTGCAAAAACAAAAAAGAGACATTTCAAATTCAGCATCTGTACATCTTCAGTGTTTCCTCTTGGTTCATAACCTACAAATATGAAATTTTATCAATAAGAGCTTCACTTTAGTCTGATGAAGTCCTTTTGGAGGTCGAAACGCGTTACATAGATTTTTATTCTCATTTTGTCATTCAGTTATCAATGATGATAAAAGCATTGCATCGACGGTAATTATAATCACTTGAGGACTTTCAACATTAGCCACAACTGGACTATAATATAGATGTCATTAATGGCACCCAACCTGTTCAGAAATAGTTAAACTGTCAACTGTATAAAACAGCTTTCTTGGATCAATTATTAAAAATGAATTTGAGCGAATGAACCCTGTAGGTCTTAGAGAAGACACTCCTCCTTTGAACATCGTCCACTGGCGCTACACAATCGCAAACAAAAAGCTGTACTAAATAACAGAAGTGCCATTACTTAAGGACTTTCAAGAGCAGCAACAACTAAAATGGATAGCATATGTAAGTCACAGAGAAAATAATGAAGCCTGAGTGTCTTGGCAAAGATCATCCTTCTTTGAGCCTTGTGGACTGGTGCTACACAATCGCAAAAAGCTGTACTAAATATTAGGTTGGTGCAAAAATAATGACGTAATAATGTCGTTTTTTGACGTTAAAAAATACGTCACAAAACGACATTATTACGTCATTATTTTTTTGCACCAACCTAATAACAGAAGTACTATCACTTGAGGACTTTCAAGAGCAGCAACAACGAAAATGGATGGCACATGTAACTCGAAGAGAAACTAATGACATAATTGAAATATTGACATTCCAGACTATTTCAAAGAATCCGCTATCAATACAGGAAAGAGCAATAACAGTTACTAGGTTGGAAAAATCTATTTTCTTAAAAAAATTGTTTTAAGACAAAGATTCTTATAAATTTTAACCCAAAGTAGTACTGGCTGACCGGGCAATAAATACCGATTGTTTCCATACAAGGAAATGTCTAATCTCCACATAACCATTAACCATTAAAACCACCGCCACTATACCATCAATACCTCCTCTATCACAAACGATATTTCGACGCCATCAACATTATTATAATATCCAGTCGTGAGTCTAATCACTTTTCATCATTATCTCCACCATCGTCGCCTTCATTAGCACCGTTTAGACTGACACATTATCTCTATAACTAATCATCATCATGTACAATCATCATCATCATCATCATCATCATCATCATCATCATGTACAATCATCACCATCACCATCATCGTCACCATCATCGTCATCATCATCACCATCATCGTCATCATCATCATGTACAATCATCACCATCACCATCATCGTCATCATCATCATGTACAATCATCACCATCACCATCATCGTCATCATCATCATCATGTACCATCATGACGACTGCTGTTAGAGGGTTAACTTCACAAGACATTGGTAGTCAGTTCCGGGTGTTTTACAATTTGCCCTTGTGTGGAAACTTTGCTAAATCTATCTATCTATCTATCTATCTATCTATCTATCTATCTATCTATCTATCTATCTATCTATCTATCCCTGTTTCTTCGTATGTATGTATGTATGTATGTATGTATGTATCTATCTATCTATCTATCTATCTATCTATCTATCTCAGTCTGTTCATATATCTCTCTCTCGGACTATCACTCTCTTTCAATATCTCTCTCTCTATCTCAGTCTGTTCATCTCTCTCTCTCTCTCTCTCTCTGTCTATGTATCTATCTATATCAGTCTCTTCATATAACTTTTTTCAGTCTGTTCATCTCTCTCTCTCTCTCGCTATCTCAGTCTCTTCAAATCAATCTTTTTCAGTCTGTTCATCTCTCTGTCTGTCTGTCTGTTTCTCTCTCTCTCTCTCTCCCTATATATATATATATATATATATATATATATATATATATATATAAATAGGTCTGTTTATATCTCACTCTATATACCTATCTCAGTATGTTCATCTATCTATCTATCTATCTATCTATCTATCTATCTATCTATCTATCTATCTATCTATCTATCTCATTCTGTTAATCTCTTTCTCTCTCTCTATCTGTCAAGCAAATTGAGAGAATAATAACCTTCTTAAACAATTTTGGGCAAATTTTGGCATAAAACCAAATGCTTACAACGCAAAGTGAGAAATGTACTCACATGTCAATAGCCTGTATGTTCATCATAGCAGCAGCCGTCTCTCTCGAATATCTCCCCAACAACGATAATTAAACCGATATCACTGAAGATCTCAATTATTCTCGCCTCTATTACCATATCACAGCCACGGTCCTTATTATCCAATCTTCACAGGTTTCATTATTGCCATCATTTTCTTGCCATTTAACTGATATTGTCATAATCGTCCTCACCACTCTTTTACTCGTATCTTCCCATAATCGATTTTGACTTCTCTTTTTTATCGCAACAAACTTATTCAATAATGACTGTTTACGAAAACCGAAAGAATTTTGAAGCCGAAATGTGCAATGAGTACCCTTCAAATTTCCATTCCTCTTTTCTCTCTCTCTCTCGTGTGTGTTTGTATGTGTGTTTACTAACATCTTTTTTTTTTTTTTTTTTTTTTTTGCGTGCCCCTCATTAAGCAAGACATAAAAAAGCAAACGTACCGAAATGACAGAAAATTAAATATCGTCTATCTCTGCGCATGCTCAAAAATCTCCTTCCGGCGGTATTGTCTCGCAATTTTTTTCGAGTGACATGTTGACACATTCGTCATCCCTCTTCGCCCGAACGAGGTGTGTTGTGCTTATAAATTAGCTTCTTGTTAACTACATCGCCGCTATTTAGGTAACTTTTCAATTTTTTTTCAAGTCAATGTAAAATGTTTTTTTTTTGTCGCTATTTGCTATATGTGGTTACAAAAACGCTGATGGTGGAACACGTGCGGGCCAAGAGAAATAAAGAGAAGGTGAATGAGATACAAAGCAGTAGATTCATTTAGGTTTCATAACATCCACACGTATGCATATTCTCTGCACACCACCCATAAACAAACTAACAATTAACATGATGTCGTCTGTTAAAACTCTGTTTTCCATAGTATACAGAAACTGCCATTATATGAACATAAATTCTTATCTTTTGAAACTATTGATACTTTACCATTCGTCATTGTCATTGTTCTGCTGTCCATTCACACAAACTCGTCAAACAGGTTATGGGCTCTTCTCGCCTCCTTTTTTCAGTGTTCTCCATAAGCCCACCTCTTTTATTAAGATGCCGCCCATGAAATGATGCACTTTATAGGAAAGGAATAAAACGCTTCTGAAATGTTAAATAACTAATTTATTTAGTTGAATTCGGCACCATGTTGATGAATGTCTGTTCTACAACATACCTCTAAATTCTTGATCCCATCTTAAAAAAAAATCTCATCCTTTGATGAGATAAACAGTTCAAATGCTTCGATCACATCTTCGTTATTGGAGAATTTTTTTTATTGCGTATGAAAATTTTAATGATATTCAGTCAGAGAGATATCAGGTGAATATGGAGGATGATGCCAAATTTCATAATTCAGGCTCTGCAGCTTTTGAACACTTGATTGAGAAACGTGTGGTCGTCCGTTGTCGTTCAGCAATATTGGGCCGTCCCTAATTCATAAGTCTGTGATGTTTCTTTTTCAATTAATCATGCATACACACAATTTCTTCACAATACGAGGTTGCTGTTATTGTTTTCCCTTAAGGCAAGAATAAATAATGAAATTTCACCATACACTAACCATTAACTTTTTAGGGTGCAGTGGAGTTTTGTGGCATTATTTTAGTGATTCACTAGCATTTAAGCATTGCCCTACTTGTCAAAGAGTATCCATTTCTCATCGAATGTAATGATTCGATGCAAAAATGGTTCTTTTTCCAGTCATGAAATCAACAAAATCACAACTCAAAGCAACGGTTTTTTTTTTGAGTTTCATTCAGGTGATGCGGAAGAAATCTATTCAGTGCTGAGAAACAGTTTTGCGAGATGTTTCGATTTCTGATGCAAGTTTTCAGACTGTAGCTCTCGGATTTTGATGAACCAACGCATGCACATGATCATGACCGATAACCCGATCGTGGCCTTTCTCTTGGTTTATTTTCAAGATTATAATCTCCCGAACAAAATTTTTGAAACAGTGTGTGTGTGTCTGTATTATGCTCCCACACAGGAAATGAATAAAACGCCTCTAAAATGTTAAATAACTTATTTATTTAGTTGAAAATAGGCACCATGTTGATGAATGACTATTTTCTAACATACTTCTAAATCCTTAATCCCATCTTTAAAAAAAAATCATCCTTTAATGTGATAAACAGTTCAAATGCTTTGATTACCTCTTCCTTATTGGAGAATGTTTTATCGTGTATGAAAAGTTCAAAATGCTTAACTAAGTGATAATCAGTAGGAGATATATCAGGCGAATATGGAGGATGTTTCATACTCACTTGTTCACTCACACATTCTCTCATACATAACCACATACATAAACAATGCTTAAATACAATGTTTCTTGAATTTTATAAAATTCAGAGGAAAGTAACGTTTTCATCATTTTAAACCATTAGCGATTATCATTAAGGAAGACCATACGTGTAAACATCTTTTGCTTTTCAAACAGGAAGCATTCATATTTTTGTCTGTAGAATAATTATACTTTCTTTTTATGTTCAAATGAATAAATTAGAAATAACTTACACTCAGCGACATGTGTTAATCACACTGTCAATATTTTCTCCCCATCACAAAAACAACTTTTGCCCCATTTCTAAGGTATATGCTTACGCATATGGTCTTCTGTAGCTGAGGTATTTACTACGAAAAATTACCTGTAATCTTTTTAATAGTGAAGTCCGCCTTATGATAACCGTAGATCATACGGCCCAGTGGTCATAAAAGGTTGCCTATGCCTGATCTAAATAACGTTTATCCTGCCAAGGAAAACGTCCTTATTTTTATGAGTGGACCATTATGTTTAAGTAGTAATAATGTTGTCTTTTGAAATATTCTATTTTATTACGCACCTTGAGCAAGGGCATTGCCTTTTTTTTTATTGGAGAATCTGACATCGTGTTGCATTATTCGGCAGAGAGAGGGAAAAATTAACTCCCGAAAAGGTTATGCTTACAGCGACTGAATGATGATTCTGTTTGAGCAGCAGTTGATCCGCCCAGTGCTATATATTTTTCATGTACTTCGAACTGAGCTTTAGGCTATGGTTAACGTGCCTGGAAGATAAAAGAATATACACCAAGCGAAACTGGTAAAATGAAATCGCCCAAACAAGAGGCTGCACTTTAAAAAGCCGTGAAAAGATTTACCACAGTGGAAGGTGGTAGGCATTGCAATGCCCGAACGACACCTGCACAAATCAGCACCATTCAGAAGATGAAGAAAAGTCGCGAAAGAGGGCGTGGTTTCTGGGATTAGAGGGAATCGCGGGGTTTATGGGGTGGGGGGATATCTTAATTGAAAGAATTAATGGATACATTATTGAATGATTGAACGTGTCGATCGGGACGGACCCGATGCTTTGGTCCGTTAATTAAGTTGAAACTAGCCGCCTGTAACCTTTGACCTGACAAAGTTATTTTCTTTTGACGTCGGATATTGTGTACAAATTGGAAAAGGCCTCTTATTACAAGTTGGGATGAAGATGAAAGCAACAGAATTGTTGGGTTCGCAAATGTATCGGCCTTCGTTAAAATTTGTCTGTCTACCTGGACACCTGATCGGGCGATCTCTCTGGAGACATCCTGACATATCTGTCTGTCTGTATATCGTTGAAAGTAGAGTCATATTAACAGTAAGTCTAATCATATCTATCTATCTATCTATCTATCTATCTATCTATCTATCTATCTATCTAACGCAGTCTCTTCCTACTTATCTCTCTATCTGTTCGTATCTCGCTCTTTCACGATCTATCTATCTATCTATCTATCTATCTATCTATCTATCTATCTATCTATCTATCTAGCACAGTCTCTTCCTACTTATCTGTCTATCTATCTGTTCATATCTCTCTCTCTCTCTCTATCATATTTTTAATCCCATTTCGCATATGTTTGCCCGTCTGTTGTCCCATAACGAATAAAATGGCATCAAGAGAATGAATACTTTTGTCTTAAAGAACACAATACATCCTCCAATATTATAGACTGGCGCTACACAATCACAAAAATAACAAAAGCCACAACACATGAAACACTTTTAAAGCCATCACTTACAAAACTGGGTCGCAGATGTTACTAGAATAAAAAATAATCAATTACTTTAATGACGTTGTTAACATTCCACATTACTAAAAACAGAAGGTTAGGAAGGAAATTCACAACAATACGAGAAAATAGTGACCTTGAGGAATCTAAGTCCCTGAAAAGCTGTTTTAAGAAAAACATTTTTCCAATTTCAACCGACAGTAACATTAATTATTCTTTCACTGAATGTCAACCATTTCCGGTATGGAAATTCCACCATTACGATTGTTAGAGTTTCAGACATTTCTGCAAAGTTTTCTTCCTTTTGTCCTACGTTGGCTGCTATTCTACTAGTTAGCCTAACTGGAATCTTTATTCGTCTGATTTTATTTCTCTTCCAGCCGATAGTTATTCTTCTTCGTCGACACGGGTCTTTCGGTTTTAGATGAGCTGAGAGTCAATAAGGTCCTTGCAGATTGAAGCAATGTTCTTTGCCAACTCATCATGACAACCCGTACTTTAACACCCAGTGATTTAACCCTTCAGCGTCAATCGATGCTTCATTGATTGATTCGTTTTTTGCGGCTTATCAACCCTTTTCAGATTATTATTAAGCCAGGAGTTATTTTTAGATTGTAAGATTTTTTTTGAATTGTCTTACTAATTAATCCATAGCTGGGGGTAAGAAGAGGCGGAGTCATGCATTTCTCAAGGGCATTTGCGCGTAAGTGAATATAACGAACCCAACTGGAATTGGAACTCGGCTCTCCGATTAACAATTCCGAGCTATTACACCACCCGCACATCCAAGCTTACAGCACCAGTTATTACCAAGCGGTCACCCAAATTGACGTTTCATTGGAAGCCAAAAGGATATCATCAATTATGGACATCATTCATTCGTGAATAGTTAGCTAGATGTAACTAAATTCTATGCTAACAGTTTATTTTCTCGTACTTCTCCCTTGTGGAATACTCTTCTGACTCCATGTTTTCCAGCCAACTTTAATCTTCAAAAATTTAAATGCAATATCAGTCGCTATCTACTGTCCTCCTGATTATTCTTCTATTGTTCTCACTCCTTAATAACGTTTCTTTTTTTTTAGTTCTTTCATACCCAGTAACCCCTTGTGTCTTAGTGGCTTTACTACCTTACTTGGGATGAAATCGATTAAAAAACGGTAATTCTAGGATTCATTAAGTTACTATTTACTTGGATTGATTCAATTCCTAGAGTATTCGCTTCGGAGTAATGGATAGCGGCCCAGATTGAAGAATCGGAGAGCCGAGTTCGAATTTCAGTCGAATCCATTACATTCACTTACATGCTAATACCCTTGGGAAAGGTATTAATCCTTTTCGTCTCCCACCAGCTATGGGTAAATAGCAGGACAGACCGGGTTCTATAGCCTTGGATGGCAACTCGTCTGCCGCAGACAGAAATGGCAACCTACTGCGGGAAAATTGATCTGCCTCGTTAGTCATGTATCACGCATAGCACATACCTCGGTGTGGTGTAATGGTTAGCAAGCTTGTCTTGCTAGATCAGTTACAACTGAAAAGTGAGTTCGATCCTCACTAGATGCCCCATACTTTCGGCCTTGTGCCACATCTAAGCTATGCTTGGAAAATAACTAACTCAGTGAAGCTGTCAGAACAAGTTAATGAAAGCTTGCATGCATGTCTCTCGGAGAAAAAAGAGACAAAAAAAAAATGATGATATGTTTAGGCAAACAATGAGCAAAAAGAACATTTGTTTTATTTTCTTTTTCTTTATTTTCATCTAAAAGAGTTAAAATATTATTTTTTATTGTTTTTTTATGAAATTACAGCGACAGAAAAAACTTAAAAGAAAAACTCTTTACAAAAGTGATTTTTCTCGTTTTTTACTAGTTTTTACACGCATGTTCGTGCGACCTTTACCCGCCATTTTAGAGTTAATTCGTTTTCTCAGTTAATACGGAACAAATAGGCTTACCGTCACATTACGTTGAAACACCGGTTCCAGTATGATCAGCGAAGTTAAGCAACCTCGAGCCTGGTCAGTAACTTGATGAGTAACCTTTTAGGATGTTAATCGGAGAGACAAATTCCAATTCTAGTTAGGTTTTTTATATTCGTCTTTTTGTGGGCTTATGGCCATATCACGTTGAAACATTGGTCCTTGTACAATCACCGAAGTTAAGCAAGTGAAGCCCGGTCAGTACCTATATGGGTAACCGCTTGGGAGTACCAGGGGCTATACGCTTGGATGTGCAGGTGCTGTAATGGATAATGGCTCGGAATTATTAATGCATAGGCTTACGGTTACATCACGTTGAAACGACGGGTCGCGTACGATCACCGTATTTAAGGAACGTCGAGCCTAGTCGGTATCTGGATGGATGTCTGCTTGGGAATTGTTAATCGGAGTGTAGAGTTCTGATTCCAGTTGGGTTTGTTATATTCACTTACGTGCAAATACCCTTGGGAAAGGTATGAATCCATCTCTTCTCCCCAAGCAATGGGTTAATTAGTAAGACTTGTATCACTAAAACCATTATTATCTGAAAAATAATTGCATACTAAATATTTAGACTTCAGCATTAAATAACCAATAGTAGTTGATTTGCCACTAAGCAAAAGCAACCAAATGAATAGGTCATTTTTTTAGGTGGCATTTTAAGGATCCTTATTTGTTGTATAACAGAAAATTTTATTTTGTTCTCGGTTCGCAGCAATTTGTCAGGCTCGTAACCATACACTCCTCCATTCAAACATCCTTACACTCAAATCTAGAATCTGTTAAAAGAAAAAAAAATCTCTCAGATGAAAACAATCTAAGAAGACCGAAGAATAAATCGGCTGAGATTGATACACAAGAAAAGCAATGATATCTGAAACAGCCTCTTGTAGTGTTTCGGAAAGCTTCGTCAGTGATTGCTTGTATCATTGGAGGTTTGAATCTCTAAAAACATCAGAGCCCCCCCCACCTCTTCCAAGCGACCCCCAACTAACACTGATCATCCACCCCCAGGTCAGCCTCCTGGTTTCTATTTTTTGAACCAGTGAAATTTGGTCAGAATTTTTGGTTCGATTCTTTTTGGAATTCAGCCAATGAAAATCGGTTTTATAATTATTGCGGATTCCTTTTGCCTATTTTAAATCGCTGAATTTTTTCTGGATAATTTTTCCCCATTTCGGGGGGGGGGTAAGTTACATCTTTTTTTTTTTTGTTACTATGTTTTCATGTTATCTTCTTTTAGTATTTATTAAACCAATTAAAATGAATTATTGAAGAAATTCTGACAATATTTCATTATAATCTGCTATGAACAAGATCTAGTCAATATGGTTGTCAATAGGAAGTTGTCAGCGATGTCTCAATATTTTTTTCTTTCGGGATCATTATTTCGAAAGTAGAATAAACTATTGTTTTCATTTGTCGTTTTTTTACTACTTCCTGTTTCATTCATAATAACAATTTTTTTCCTACTTCCTGTTTCATTCATCATAACCATTTTTTTTTTTTTTTTACTAATTCCTGTTTCATTCATCATAACCAATTTTTACTACTTCCTGGGTCATTCATCATGACCAATTTTTTTAATAATTCCTGTTTCATTCATAATAATCAATTTTTTTACTACTTCCTGTTTCATTCATCATAACCATTTTTTTTACTACTTCCTGTTTCATTCATCATAACCATTTTTTTTTTACTACTTCCTGTTTCATCCAACATAACCAATTTTTACTACTTCCTGGGCCATTCATCATAACCAATTTTTACTACTTCCTGGATCATTCATCATGACCAATTTTATTTTTTTTACTAATTCCAGTTTCATTTATCATAACCAATTTTTACTACTTCCTGTTTCATTCATAATAACCAATTTTTTTTTTACTAATTCCAGTTTCATTCATCATAACCAATTTTTTACTACTTCCTGTTTCATTCATCATAACCAATTTTTTTTACTACTTCCTGTTTCATTCATCATAACCAATTTAAAAGTAACACTTGAGCTTTGGATTAGGTGGACTTTAGTATGTAACAATCAATGGTTAAGTAGCTTATTATCTTTTTAACGCGTGATTTAGCAATTTTGCACGACGACAATAAATTTTTGCACACACAGGCGCACGCACGCACGCACACACAGACTGACAGGCAGCCAATGTAATGAAATCTATATATTTTATCATAAACTTTAATCCAACTTGCGTAGAACATTTTAGCAAATCTGATCTAGTTTCGTCAAGTTAGTCGTAAACACTATAGACTTCTCAGGCGAATTTGTCAAACATTTCCGACAGTGAAAATATTTTCCCGCGTAAAATGGACATAAATTGAAAAAAAAGACCATTAGTAAGAATACAGATTTAAATATGTTAAAAAATGAAATAAAGACGCAGAAATTCATAGAAAAAAGAAGACATTTAAAAACAAAAGAAATGCCAGAAACATCGAAAGGAGTGAAAAAGGAAAGAAAAAAAAATAGAAAATAAAAAATGTGATCCTCAAAAACAAAGTTGCACCTGCGTTTTCGTGATCGACGCGTCACAAAAATTGACAGGAATTACTTCTTACTCGACAAGAAAAAAGATTTTCTTTTCTTTTCTTTCGATTTTATTGATTTTTCTCTTATTTTTCTTCTTATTTTTCTCTTATTTTTCTTATTTTACTCATTAATGTTCTTTTTTATTTCCATTCCCACCGTTTTTCTTTTTCAAGCTGTTTTGTTTTTGTTTTTTTACGTCTTTTTTTCAATCTATCTTTTTTCAACTCATTTCCTCTTACTCTCTTTCTTTTACTTTACCATCTTCCCTTTTTTCTTCTTCAGTCTTCTTTAACGTTTCTTTCCTTTTTGTCATTTACGTTTTTTTCTTTCTTTATTTCTAAAACATCGTATTTTAAAATAAAAATCCAATTGTGTCCCGTTCTTTTTCAACCACCTTTTGGAATTTTTCTTATTTTCACTTAATCAGGATCGAGAGTTAGTTTCTTGTTTCCTTTTTTATTCACTGACTCTCTTTCTCTTTCTTATTCTTCCTATTATCTTCTTACTTCCCCTCCCTTCATCCTTCTATTATTATCCTCTTCCACTTCTTTCTCCTCCCCTCCTCCACCACATCTTCTCACTGTTATCTTTTCTTTCCCTCATCCTCTCTTCTTCTTCTTACTGTTATCTTTTCTTCACCCTCCCTCCCACCACTTCTTTTTCTTCTTCTTGTTATTTTTTCTTCTTCCTCCTCTTCCTCCTCCTGCACTTACTATTATCTTTTCTTTCAACCATACGCTCCACTTCTTCTTCTTCTTCTTCTTGTTATATTTTCTTTACGCTCTTATTTTTTTTGTCCACCTCCTCCTCCCCTCCTCCACTTTTTCTTACTGTTATCTTTTCTTTCCTTCATCCTCTCTTCTTCATCGTCTTCATCTTACTGTTATATTTTCTTCACCATCTTCCCCACCACTTCTTCTTCTTCTTCTTCTTCTTCTTCTTCTTCTTCTTCTTCTTCTTCTTCTTCTTCACCCACACCCCTCATCGTCCTCATCTTCCTCCACTTTTTCTTATTGCTATCATTTCTTTCCCTCCTCCTCCCCACTCCTCCTCCTCCTTTTTTCTTCCTTCTCTCCCTTCTCCTTCCCTCATCGTCCTCCTCCTCCTCCACTTTTTCTTATTGCTATCATTTCTTTCCCTCATCCTCCCCACTCCTCCTCCTTCTTCTTCTTCTTCTTGTCAAATTATAAATTCTCTTATTCTGTCAAACCGGTCACGTGCACCAAAATTCTTTTTCAAATCGCCACATTTTCTGCATGTTTAACTGACAAAAGAAAACAAACAAAAACACAAAAGAAGACAATAAAACAGAACCGCCATGCTGAAAACTGTCCAATGAAATCTTCTCTTTACACTAAATAAAATATCAGAGAGGAATTTCAAAAAAAAAAAAAAAAAAAAAAATAAGGACAGGAAACATTCTACATGTGATTTCAAAAGAAAATGGCAGAAGAATAGGTTTTATGTCAAGCTAGAGAATTTTGAGACCAATGGATTCAATTCGCATCTATTTCTTTTCCCGCCATTTGGCAAAGATGTCAACAAGTTGATTATGAGAAAGACGTGCTTTCGGTTTGTTTGAAATGAGTACAAAAGGTGAAACAAATTTTTTGTGTGTTTGTGTGACTTTGGCAATGTCAGCGTAATTGGAAGAAAATGATGGCTGGAAATAGGGTCGGTGGGGGGAGACGAGGAGACTGAATAGACGGGGAGATATTTAGATGACAGATATATATATATATATATATATATATATGCAGTTATAGAAATATAGATGATATAAATTTATAGTATAGGAAAATCTGATAAAAATACATTACTCATATATATATATATATATATATATATATATATATATTATGTGTATTTGTATAACTTTTCTTCTATCTATATTTGTATCTGTGTGTCCTATTCTGAGGCTCTCTAATTTATCAGTTATCTCATTTTGTCCATCTTTCTCACCCTATCTCTTCTTTCTATATCAGAGTGCGTCTACTTTAATAACTCTTTCGAATGCGCAAACCGATAGACGCAATACATATAGTCAGAAACAAGGCATCTACTAAATATATGTATATATACAGTGTAACCCGGATATAAGAGAGTTGTTGGGACCTGAGTAGAAGTCTCTTATATCAGGGTTTCTCTTATATCCAGGTTTGCTCTATTTTGTTTAGGTAAGTATGGCTCTAATTTTGGACCAGATAAAATCTCTCTTATATCCGCGTTTGCACTATTTTGGGACCAGGGAAAATCTCTCTTATATCCGGGTTTCTCTTATATCCGGGTTTCTCTTATATCCGGGTTACACTGTATATATATATATATATATATATATATATATATCATTATTCCAAAATTATATATATATATATATATATATATATATACATCATTATTCCAAATTTATCTATCTATCTATCTATCTATCTATCTATAAGTGAACATTGAAGTCAACACTTATAGGCCACAGGCTATTTGCTAGACGCAATCGTCAGGCCACAAGTGTTGTTTTTTTTCTCGGCTATTTATATATACGGGTCAATGCTGAATTGTGGGTAGTCTATTTTGGCGGTTATTTTGCCAGCAGTCGCTTATTTATTTATTTAGGTTAAACTATTTTGCTTTATTTTTTATTTTTATTTTTTATTTTTATTTCTTACCTTATATGTTAATTTATTTATTTTATTTTAATCGGTGTTTTATTAACGTAGTAAAAGTTTGTTCATATCGCTTATTTAATAATTTTGTTTTTGTTTGGGAAGATAATTAAAGCTATTTATTCAATTTTGGTGTTGATTGCTGTAGTTTATTCTATTTTTTTGGCGGGAGCAGTTTTTTTAAAATTTGTTTATTACTTCATTTATTTATTTGGATTGATTATTGTTACTTGTTTTTTTCTAACGGTTAATTTATCGGGATCGGTTTGTTAGTCTGTTTATTTATTTGGATTAATTTAGATTAATTTATTTTACTTGCTTTTTATTATTTATTTATTATACTGTATATTTTTTCTAACTATTTTCGATTGTCGATTTTTAAGTAACGTAGTATTTTTTTTATCGTTATATAACAGTTGTAGCTTTTTTTTTCGTCCGATTTTTGGTTTGATTTTTATAGTCTAACTAATATTTTGGTAATAATGGTTTGTTAATTTGTTTATTATTTACTTTATTTATTTGGGTTCATTGATTTTGCTTTTTATTTTTTATTTATTCATTCTATTTCATCTATTCTAACGGGTGTGATTTGGTAATTTGTTTGGGTTAATTTATTTTACTTATTTTATTTACTTTACTAAAAGACTACAAAGAAAATTTGAAAACCAACACTGCATACAGACTCATAAACCCAGCCAAAATGGAACTAGGTAAAATCAGTAAAACGATACTAGAAAGAATTAATTCTGAACTTAGGAAGAAGTTAGGAGTAAACTAGTGGAAAAACACAAAAGCAACTATTGACTGGTTACACAGCGTAAATAACAAACAAAATTGGCAATTCCTACAATTAGACATAAAAGAATTTTACACATCCATAACAGAACCCGTGCTAGATAAGGTCATCAAATTAGCCCAGGAACAAATAATAATAAAATCAAACGAAATCAACATCATTAAACACTCCCGTAAATCATTACTATTTCACAATGAAGAAGCATGGATAAAGAAAGATGGTATCTTTGACACTACAGTGGGAAGCTTTGACGGTGTGTTGCTAAATCGTAGATATATACTAACTTAAAGAAATAAGCAAAATAATAGATAGAAATGACACAGGACTCTACAGGGACGACGGTCTCATAATCTGAAGAAACTGTAACAAACAAAACACAGATAAAACTAGAAAAGCAATAATAAATATTTTCAAAAATAACGGATTCGACATAGGTATAAAAACTAACCTAAACGAAGTTGATTTCCTAGATGTTACCTTCAACCTAAAAAAAGGCAAAAGTACAGAAAACCCAATGATAAACCACTCTTCTATAATCAAACAGATACCAAAATCGAGGTTTTCCGACATTTCCCCCAATGAATCCATATTTAACAAAGCTATGAAAGACTATGAAACAGCCCTAAGAAATAATGAATTCCCAGCAACACTCACATATTCACCACAGAACACAAAAAGGTCACCAGGAAAAGAAATACCATATGCTATCTATCTATCTATCTATCTTATTTCTTATTGAGATGAGATATTTGTTTGGCATCAATGTTCGACCCCTTTGTTTCAGCACACGAAATCAACAACTTGAATGATCACGACATATACAACAAGACTGCAGTGTGTTCGTGTAACGTTACAATTTTCGTACGCTTCCTAAAATTCATCGTAGACAATAGCCGTAGGACAACTAATCGACTATCGAGACAATAGTGCCTGGGCGTGATGAAATTCTGATACAATCACGGATGACGCAATATTTTTCATCGAACACCACAAAAATAGATTCATATTAGTACACATGTATAGCGGCTCGGATTGAGGAATCGGAGAGCAGAGTTCGAATTTCAGTCGAATCTATTACATTCACTTAGGTGCTAATACCCTTGGGAATTCTATGAATCCTCTTCTTCTTCTCCCAGCTATGGGTAAATAGCAGGACAGACCTTCTTCTATAGCCTTAGATGGCAACTGGTCTAGTGCAGAAAGAAATGGCAACCAATTTCGGGGAAAAATCTGCCTTTTCAGTCATGTATCGAAAGATACATGATCGCCCAAGCGTGTATCACGCATGGCATATAACTGATTGACTTGCATAGAAATCGATAACACACTGTCACTCCAGGGGGTCTAAAACTGACCGTATGATGAAAGAAAAGGAAACTAAAGTGGTTGTTTCAATTAATTTGCACAACGGTGTTTAATGTGGAAAGATGGCCTAGAAAATCTGACTAAACCTACCTAACAAGTTTGTGTAAATGGTTGGCAGATGAGTGTTTAGGAGAGAACTACAAAGGACAGGAAATTGTGGAGAGCCATGATCGTCTACATCTTGAATGAACGCGACATATAGAACAAGACAGCAATGCGTATATCTACTGGTAGTGTAGCGTTTAGAAAATCGGAAAGAGAAATATGTGAGAGGAGTTCGGCTTCAGGCTACATTTACTTCCGCAAAGATACGCTTGGGATATGCCTGAAACCATCTCTTCTCCCTGCAGCTACGTGTTAAATACTCGGGCTGACTAAGTTCCGTAGGGATAGAATGTGTTTACCTTTCCCTTAGACACATTAATGCTACTATGCAGTACTCCTACGACCCTAATACATCTATCTGTTTCAGTCTCTTTCTTTTTTGCTTTTATTGATTTATCTGAACCTCTTCTCTACTCAACTATCCCTCGGTGTTAACATCAAGAGAGGGCGGATCTTCTATTCTTGGGTGGCAAACAGTTCAGGTGAAAGAAAACAAAGACTTCAAAATGATACTGAAGAGGGATGGACTACGTCAGACTATTTTGCCCTAGACGTACCATGGCTGTGATGGCTGGAGTACATGTAAAGTTGACCACACTAAAGTGTGATGGGACTAGTGTCGTGTTTGAATTTATATATCTCATTCTGTTGATCTATCTATCTATCTATATATCTACGTTCATTATCTATCCATTTCAGTCTGTTTGTTATCTATCTCTCTATCTATCTATCTATCTATCTATCTATCTATCTATCTACGTTCATTATCTATCCATTTCAGTCTGTTCGTTATCTATCTATCTATCTATCTATCTATCTATCTATCTATGTCCATAATCCATCTCTCTATTTCAGTCTGTTCATTATCTATCTATCTATCTATCTATCTATCTATCTATCTATCTATCTATCTATCTATCTATCACAGTCACTTTCTTTTCTTTTATCTCTCTATCTGAACGTATTCTTTACTCACCCCTCGCTAAGAGTTAACAGTTAGAGAATGCAAACTCTCTAGCCTTGGGTGACAACCAGTCTAGAAGAAAGAACAATTCTAAATTCAAAACCGGCTTGAAGCAGGATGAGCTCCGTTAGGCTATTTGACCCTCGATACACCACCGTACTTATGATGTGACGTCTACACTTCTTATTATTTCTCGTTTCACCATCAAAAACACATCTGTTACATTATAATCTTTCATCAAAATACTCCATCTTTCAAGATGGATGCAAAGTCTTTGCACTGCGAATTTTAATGGCTGTAAACGACATTACCCTTGAAAGATCAGCCAATCAGAACGTCAAACGACGAAAGCGAATATTTTCGAACAGCCCAACAGTATCTATGAATTCTGATTGGTCAATCAATGCTCGCAGTAAGAGCCGACTTTTCAGAAATAAAATGAGCTCTAATTAACGATGATTAATCGTCAAACTCTTTGAGGATGGCTCGGCGGCCTTCTCAATCAAACGATGATTGATGCACCGTCGACAGAGGCTCAAAAGCCGAACTTTTGTGTCATCCATCGGATAAGCATTTGTAACTACATAATTGTCTGCTCCTAATACATGAACGGTTCATTTAATAGGCTTGACCTTTGCGTTGTTTGTTTTGTGACTGTCGGACGATTAAGACGAATAAAGTTCACGAAAATACAATCATGGCAGTGACCTCGGCACTCGCGGTCAAATGAGTATTTCTGTAGTGAAAACACACACATACACACGGATGCGTACACACAATTCATATATATATATATATATATATATATATATATATATATATATATGTATTTATTAAAGACATTTTTATGTTTAACGTTCTTTTTATAGATAAAAATGTCTTTAATAAATAAATTGTCGGACTTTGTCCATTTCTTAATGTATATATATGTATGTATATTACGCACGCATACAACACGCGTAAATATATATACATATATATGTATATATATATATATATATATATATGCATATACAGACTCAGGGACACTACTCAGGTACAATTCATATATATATATATATATATATATATATATATATATATATATATATATATAGGAGACGGCAGAAATACCTCACACATATATCGGCAATGACCTTAGACGGATATTTCTGGGGGTATATGTTGGAGGTATATATAAATTGTGTGCATAAATTTCTGTATGTGTGTAATATATATATATATATATATATATATATATATATATATATATATATATATATTACACGCATACAGAAATTTATGCAGACGATTTATACAGATAATATACGCGTGTAATATCTATCTATCTAATTATTTATCTATCTAAATATATACATACAAATATAGATAACTAGACTCGTTTCGAAAAACCCTTGAATTTTTGATTTGCAAATAATCAAATCAATCTCGAGGGAAAAAAAGTTTTTTTTTTAAAAAAGAAAGAGCTACAAACATGAACTACTGCCGAAAAAAATCGGACAGATGCAGGTCTGAAGCCCAAAGAAAAAACCCAGATACGAGTAAACAACTAACAAAAGAGCTCAATACAACCGTAGAGCAGACCTAGATACACCTAGTGAGCCAGACAAACCTACCTAGGTTTCACCTAAACGGATCGTCAGGGAAAGTACGGAGCCGTACTTTCCCTGACGTTCAGTTTAGGTGAAACCTAGGTAGGTTTGTCTGGCTCACTAGGTGTATCTATATATATATATATATGTATATATATATATATATATATATATATATATATATATATATATATATATGTATATATATTACGAATACAGAAATTTATTCACACAATTTATATGTACCTCCAACATATACCACAGAAATATCCATCTCATAATGGAACTCATCTAAGGTCTTTCCAGATATATGTGTGAGGTATTTCTGTCGTCTCATCTATCTATCTATCTATCTATCTATCTTATACTATAGTATATATTATACTAATAATAATACTCGGATGGCAAAAAAACTCGGATAGCCCAACTTGCAAGTCTATGAAAACAAATTGCTACCCGCGGAAATAATTGGGAAAAGAAAGAACTAGAAACATATGGACAGGGCAAAATAAATCATACAGTGCCTTAAATTTAATCCAAATCAAAATAGCCAGATTACCCTAAAGATCCGTTAGCTGAAACCTAGGTAGGTTGTTCCTGGCTCGTTAGGATTTATTACACACACACACACACACACACACACACACACACACACACACACACACACACACACACACATATATATATATATATATATATATGTAGAGAGAGAGAGAGAGATAGATAGATAGATAGATAGATAGATAGATAGATAGAGAGATAATATGTTGAAACTTTTTTTTTAGCAAAACGCAGATTTTCAATTGTGTATTTAATTACCCGTATAATAAACAATACTACACCATAGAATTTTTAAAAGTATACACTTAATAAAGGAATTGATGCAACCATAGACATCAAGAAATGCGTCCATGTCCACTTTACAGTATTTGATGCGAATAAACATAGTATTTTCTGTGTTCGTATGTAACATCTACTATTAATTTTCGCTAGTTTTTATTATATTAGTATATTGCCAGTCTTTATCATAGAACTTTGAGAGCTTTCATTCTACAATTGTATTTTTAAGTTAGCAACAATGATTAAATACTAAAGAAATAAACTTTAATGCGATTTGAATTCACATCCTACATCCTGTCAGTGCATCCAAAATGGCCGTCATCTTTCATCATCTGGTCGCATTGCTTGTACAGATTCCTGTAACTCTCTGTCGCCATCCAATTCCACATCATATTCTGCAGGTCAGACTGATTGCAGGTCCTCACAAATTTATTTGACATTGGTCTTGGCTTCTTATCCACTTCCTAGCTCTTCCTTGTGTTGGCTCGCGCAAAAGAACTTCACTAACAATTTTCTCTTTAACTCTAACGCAACGCCTTGCGAATCTCACTCTATATTCTTTGATGGTGTTTGATACTGGGTGAAGTTTCCCATACAATCGATCACTGGACAGACGATCTCTCCAAGTGACATTCATGATATGAGGGAAGTACCCATGGATTTCTGTGACTCTCCGTCGCCATCTAATTTTATTCATATTCAGTAGACCAGAGGGATTGCTGTTTATGTTGTTACAATACTGATTGATATGTCTTGGTTTCTCGTCCTCTGTTTGTTCTTCCTTGTGTAGTATCCGATAACAAGTTTGTATTTAGCTCTTTGCCAATGCCCAGTGAATCTAACTTTAAGATCATTGATGATGTCCGAGACTGGGTAATAATTGGTATGTAACGTTTTACGGTAGATATAAAAATAGTTACAAAAAATATGAGCATTATACTTAGCAGGTTGATACTCTGCACGCTCCATTGTAAAACGATCTCTTTTTTTAAAATAAGAAACACATGCACAAAACACAATGAAAAGATGCGGACATGTTGGTATGACGTTCGATGACATCAGAATATTACATCTTTTCTGATTGGCTCTTCAAAATAAGACAACCAATAGCAAAACACGACGCAAGTGTTTACTCGCCTTTCAGTCGGTGGCTGGGTATTAAGACATTTTTGTCTACCACCACTTTACTGGTGGTCAGGGCTCAAAGGATTAAATATATCATAACAATTGTTAAAAAAATTAACTTAATGAATAATAAATGAAGTACAAAATCTCCTATGCTAATAAAAGACAGTTCTCAAATCAGGGGCGAGAAATGCTCCAAAATTTAATTGTTTAGAATATCGTCGGCATCCGTCCGTCTCGAGAGACGATGGAGTAGTACTACAATCCTGGGCGGGATATATGGAGAACTAGGTTTGCCTGGACGTCTAGTTGTCTCGGCCTCCTGGAGGTAAAAGAAGAAGATTCATACCTTTCCCAAGGGCATTAGCATGTAAGTGAATGTAATGGATGCGACTGGAATTAGAACTCGGCTCTCCGATTCCTCAATTCAAGCCGCCATCCATTACTCCACCGTGCCTGCACTTTAGAATGTATACATATATACATATTCAAATATGACGCGAGAGTCCATCATATTTGAATCAAAATTTTAACAGAGGATGGAAAGTGTCACACTGAAATCCGGAGGCGCATTGGGGTAGCGAAAGATGTCTTTCAAAAGATAAGAAAAATATTAAGAAACGGGAAAATTTCGTTAGAAACAAACAAAAAAGAAACACTAAACTGTTACGTAATACCAGTCCTTCCATAATTTTGAAGTCCTGGTTATGACGATAGGCTACAATCGGCAGCAAGGCCTCCGATCGGGAGATTGGTTTTCAGGTGAATGGAAACACCTCTTGATTCTGCTGTTGTTCCCGGTTAAATAGTGAACACCAAAACAAAAACAAAGACAAAAAATTAAAGTATAATAATACATTTTATAGTAATTACAAACAATACCTATTTATAGTAAAATTACCAATAAGAAATTTTATCTGTAGTTGAAGGCATACAATTGCGTTCAAAATATATTTAGTTGAAGCTATAAATTTGTGTTCAAATTATTTAGATTTCAGCATTAAACAACCCATAGAAGTGTTGATATGCCACCAAACAAAATCAACCAACCAACCAATCATATTTTTGGGGAAATATTTTTTGTAAATTAGCATTCGTTCGGCCACAAATTTTCATATTCGTCAGAATTACATTTTTTATGATATTTTAAGTGAGAACCTGTTCATAATGTAACAACTGTGAAACTGATCTCTGTCTCCTTAAATAGTTATCTGTACTTTGTTTTTATTTACAAATATCATATTGGAATTGATTGATTGATGTTTTTTTTTTATTGTTTGTGGGTTTGGGGATTGTAAGAATAATCAGAATTTTTGTGAGTGGATATTGCATTAACCGATTTTTTGTGAATAATAATGACTTTTCCAGAGACAAATCTTACTATTTAATCCATAGTTGGGGAGATGAGATTGTCAAGTTTGAAACTGGGCATAGATCATTGATTAATGTGTCCTATTAGGAATTAGGAAAATGGCCATCATCTGTAGTAAGCAGTTTTCAATGACGTCAGCACAGATTCACACTTGATATTTGTAAATCAAAAACTTCTTATAGTTAACACTTTAAAAAGTAAGGGATCGATTTGGCTATTTATATTATAAACATGTCACCCCTTTTAAAATGATCCAAAATCTTTATATTTTCGATTTTGACAAATGATGTGGTTAAAGAAAATATAGTAAATGCGAATCTAAAAAATGATCCCAACACTATTTTTTACCTTATTTTACGGTTTGTTTTGTTTTGTTTTACGGCATATCAACACCTCAGTGGGTTATTTAATGCTGACAAAATTTTTATTGTTGGTAATATTTTTTCCAAAAAGGTATTGCTGGTATTACCCTTTTCATCAAAAATGTATTGCTGGTAATATTTATTTTCTTCAAAAATGTATTGCTGGTAGTAATTTTTCCTTCAAAAAATTGATTGCTGGTATTAAAACCTATTTTTACAATTTCATAGTGTTTTAACCCTAGTTTGGGGGTTAACTATTTGCCCATAACTGGGACCCTAACAGGTGCTACCACCTCGGGTCAGGATAAACCTGGGGATAACGGCAGTTAAGAGGTGGTCCTCCTGAAAACCTCTTGATCGGAGGCCTTGCTGTTGGACGTAGTTTATCGTCATACGGCCTCATTTTACGAGCGGAACACTTAATTTAAGTCGTCCCTTAAATGCTTCAAGTTTAGAACGTCATCAATGTTTACCTTATCTGATGTGTTCTAAATTTTCAGAAAAAAATGCTTTATAGACTGGATAAATATTTTTGGACAAAGATTTTTCCAATCTAAGAGAATAAGGTAATAAGTAAAAGAAATAAGTCATTTGCTCTTTTTTGTCGCATTCTTTTATATCGCCTTCTTCTGTGTGTTGTGTCATGTCAGTGTGTGTGTGTGTGTGTGTGAGAGAGAGAGAGAGAGAGGGGGGAGCGAGAGTCTGGGAAACACACACACACACGTATATTTTTTTTTAGTGAAATTAGAGTAGATTTGAATAGCGAAATTAAATCAGAGTATTTTGTTTACTGATGGGGAAATCTGATCTAGGGCAGAAGTTGTACCCATTGAATCTGGGTCATCAGTAAACAATGGAAATGGTCGAGATAATTTTTATCGATTAAAAATTGAAATAGAGCTGAGTAAGCTAGGAGGAACTTTGGAATTCACATGATTTTGGTTGAAGCAGCCAGAACCCCGTGATAATCACGTGCGAAGTAGTAGAGCCGAGGGTCAGTTATAATCAGCCAAGTTTATCTATATAAACGCGTAGTTATGCTGAAAAAGGCAGACGGGAGAAAATTCTTGAAGAGAGATGAGAGAATTGGCCCGGGCGAGCGTTGGGAGGAGGAACGCCACTATAACTTTAAGCCCTGCACAGAAATCTTTATCCCTCCATCGCAAGAGTCATATATCGTTCTGAGACGATTTAACAACAAGATAATCGCATACCCTCTCTCTCTATCTAGAATCCAGTGTATGAGTTTTTTTTTTTACTTTTCTTTTCTCTAACCCGTTTCTCTTCTCTACTATTCTTTTCTGCTATATAAAAGACATTACAAATTCAACCATTGAATCGATGTTTGTTCGGCTTTCTGCGAATATTAATTTTTTTTTGCTGCATTCTAAATTTCTTAGCACAAACTCTCCAGCCGTGTCTACATCTTCAGTCGACCATGAATAGACGGACATCACTTTTGATTTCTGGATCAAACACATCATAACGTGGGCAGGAAGCAGGATTAAATCAGCGGACCGGTCGAATAATCTATGAATGCTCAGGGGACCTACAGCCACTCCCTTAAGTTCGGTTAGGACCAAGTAGACACCTCAACCCCGAGAGTAAGGCGCCGGAGGTTGAGGGGCCGGGGCGAAAGTGTCCTGTCAGGACATTGGCAATCATTTCTCTTCATAATTTCCTGTCCCTTGTAGCTTTTAATTAATTTGTTTTTTGCTATTTCTACTGAACCCTGTTCCACCATCCATTTATTTAATCTCGCCAGGTACTTTATGGGTTGTTTTCCTCTGTCCTTCTTGGCTTCAATCTGCCCTGTGAGTATCAAATTTTCCAAGCCTTCCTTCTTCAGAAATTTCAACTGTCTTCTCAATTTCTTACACTCTCACTAATATCTTCTCAATCTCTTACACTCTCACTAATCCCCACCGGAGTCTTAATGGCATTATTATATTGATTGGGCTGAAATGATTTATAAAAAGTATCCTTTTTATTTGCATTTTCTTTAAAAATTCTTCATTGTTCCATCTAACATATTTTCAGCATTCTTCTGTGGAATCATGGTTCTCTTGCTTCAATCTTTTCTTTATTGTTAAGCAAATTGTCCAGCATCCAGAGACAGATTAAAGAGTGGAACTTTCATAGCAGTTCGGCATTCTTTACTTTGTTTCCAATGAAATTTTCTTGATTCTTAATACTTAATATTTAGTTTTTGCTCGGCATTCTTTGCTATTTCAATATAACTTCGGATTTTGGTGTCACATTTTCTGTTCTCTGTTAAAAAAATCTTTCTAAATTTTTAAACTTCTGTAGTTGTTTGATTTTGACATCTCGAAATGGCACCTTGGACGTTGGGCATTTTTTCTCTTGCTTACAATCATGGATTATTATTTTTTTAATGTTTACAATGATTGATAATCCTTTCTTCCCATTTTACAAGAGTAATACTTTTTTTTTTCATATCGAAAAACAAGGCAGTAAAACCATTAAAACACAAGGGATTTACTGGATGTGGAATCATTAGAAAACAAACGTCATTAAAGAGTGACAACAATAGAAGAGTAATCAAGAATACATTAGATGGCGATTGACAATGCATTTAAATTTTTGAAGATCAAAATTAGTTGGGGATCACTGAGACGGAAGAGGGTTCCAGAAGCAAGAAGTGCGAAATAAAACTTAGAATAGAACTTATAGTTACAATTAGCTAATTGAACTATAAATTGATGATACCTTGTTACCAACTTAGTACTGCGCTTAAATTCATAAAGTCTAGGTACCATAGCGAAGAGCTCATTCGAACAATTACCATGGAAGTATTCATAGAAAATGCACAGGGAAGTAACTTTATGGCGGTGAGTAAGTGACTGAAGCCCTGATGCCAGATCAGGACCAATAATATTCTTCTTTGGATCTTATCAAGGAACTCTAAAGAAATAACAGTGCCACTGGATCATATAGGGCAGCAATATTGTAAGCATGGACGAGTGTTAGACTTATAGATATGTCAGATAGATTCTGGAGAAATTAAAATAAAAAAAGAATCATATTCCGACCAAATATATATTTATTAAGTTTAGCTTAATCTGGCGCAAGGTCAGCCTACTGAAAAGAGTGCACAATAAATTTCAATTTTTTCCAATAGCAAAGCTAGAGTCTACTTTACTATTTTCCCCTACAGTTACCCTATTTTTTTTCCGTTATTTGACCCTACCCTGAGTGTGGCAGAAACGGAGAAAACCTTATTGAGTAAAAAGAAAATAAAAGAACAGTTTAAAAAAAAAATAGACGATGATTGATGTTGCATTTAAATTTTTGAACATCATAGTCGACGGTGTGGATTTTAGGAGTAAAAATAAAATCCGAATGTCGCAAATACAACATATTTTTTAATGCAACACGAAGAAGTGATTTTCGCAGAAAAGGAAGACGTCCAAGGTAAATATGACAGCAACATTTATACAGTCAGATACGGCAGTAGGAAAGTGACTGAATCCGAGACGCCAGGTCAGGACTAATAATATTGCTGATTCTTCATTGGATCTTATTATATGAATTAACATGTTGGGTACATGTATAAGCGAAATATGAACAGTATTGCGAAAAAGTAAGTGAAACCCTAAATCTTAATTAACTATATATTCATTAAGAAAAACCTTTATTAAATGAATTACAACCACTTTCAAAGATTTTTATCAATTTGGAATAAAAATATTAATTAAAAATTAAGATATGCAAAAGTACGTGGACTCTTATATTTATACTCTCTATTTTTGTTTTTTATGGTTGCCAGTGCAAATAATTTTTTGTTTACATATAAAAATCAAAATGACACGTGACCATTTTTTGGTAAGCTGTGTATACTGCAGTCAAAAAATATAACTCATTGTGTATGCAAAAGTGTGCAGTTAGAGAATAAATTAAAAAAAAACAAACTATATATGCAAAGATCAAAAGAACTGGCTGAAGGTTTTAAAATTCGCAGAGTTTAAATCTATAATAATGAAGAAGACTACAAAAAACTATGAAAACGATTTGGAGAGCACTTCTCCAACAAATGACGTATGACGTCATGACAACCAAGAACGTGAAAAATAACAGCAAGAGCAAGTAGACATTTAGATCGGCAAGTCCAGACCAATCCTGTTGTGACCTTTGTGGTTTTCCAATGTTTACCGGCCAATGTTGGAATCAATGTTCATACATCTACAGTGTGACGAAATCTGTACAATGCCGATCTTCATGGCCTAGAAAAAGCCACTGCTTATGAAATAGAACAGAGAAGAACAGGAATATATATTTATTCAATACATATAATTTAGTATAAAACGTATATAGACACATACACAACAACATTTATTATGTAGTCTTCTCTCTGTTAAATTTTAATCCCCACCTTCACTTGTAGGCCTTCCTGTCCTTATCTCGTCTCTTACCCCTCTCTATAGCTTTCATTTACTTCTCATATTCGTCCCCCATCTCATTCATACACTCTCACTAAATTTTATTTTTTATTCCCGGAGTTATTTTTTCCAATTACTTTTTGAATTTGTAGGTCTGATGAATTGGATCGTAGTTACGATTCCAATGTTTGTAAATTATAACCATGGAATATTAGTGTTTAAGCCTTTTTTTATTATATTCTTACTCTTTCCTGGACATTGAGTTCTGCATGGATTCTATCCTCTTGGAAACTTTTAGACATATATATATATATATATATATATATATATATATATATATATATATATATATGTATGAACCATTAATATTATCTATCTATCTATCTATCTATCTATCTATCTATCTATCTATCTATCTATCTATCTATCTCTCTCTCTCTCTCTCTATATATATATATATATATATATTCTGTTGTATGATATTGTATGTATTGCGTGAATATATACAGTGCAACGAAATTTGAACAATGCCGATCTTCATGGCCTAGAAAAAAGTTTTTATGGTCGGATGAGACCAAACTAGAGCTTATTGGAAGGAACAATAGATGGTATATCTAGTGAGCTTCTAATACAGCTTTTGACGAAAAGAATTTGATACCAACCATTAAAAATGGGGTGACATTATTATGATTTGGAGTTGTCAAAATACTACGCATTGATGGCACAATGGACTGTAAGATACCAAGCAATTATGAACAAAAATGTCTTGCCGTAAGTTCAAAAGTTGGCTTTAGGTCGGGACTGGAACTTTCGACAGGGAAATATTTTGAGGCATCAAAGCAAATCCTCAAAAAATTTCGTAAAAAGAAATCTTGAAACGAACTAGTCAAAGTCATGATCCAAAGCCAATTTAAAACTGTATTTCAAGTGAAAGAAGGCAGTGTATCTAACAAACCCTAGGCAATATCGATCAAATGTAGGAGTTTTGTCAAGAAAATGGTCAAATATCGGCACTCATTACTGCGAGAAACTTCTTAAAAATTCTAGAAAAAGACTGGTTGACTCTGTAACTTCAGAAGAAGCAGTAACCAAATATTAAGTATAAGCTTCACTTCCACTATTTAAATTATTCAGACTATTGTCCTCATCTTTATCGCCATATTTATTACAATGTTTCGGCCGTTGTACGCTCCATCCTTCTTCAGGTGGTTGGAATGTCGAACTGTACAACGGCCGAAACGTTGTAATAAATATGGCGACAAAGATGACGACAGTAGTCCGAATAATATAAGTAATGTACATAATACCTCATCTCAGAAATATAGAGATACTGAAAGGCCGAAATGTTGTAATAAATATGGCGACAAAGATGAGGACAATAGTCCGAATAATGTAAATAGTGTACATAATACCACATCTCAGAAATTATATAATATTTTTTATTACGGTTTGATTTTTTGAAAGTGGTTGTAATTCATTTAATAAACTTTTTTCTTAATGAATATATATTTAAATTAAGATTTGTTGATTATCTGGAAAAAGAGACAATTTAAAAAAAAACAACTTTTGGACAGCACTGTGGTACAGAATGCGGCAGAAATATTTCCCATATATATACCTTTAAGAAATATCACCCACATAATGGTATGACATTAATAACAATGATGTCTTCATGTAGCTAATATCTTACCATTGTATGGGAGGTATTTCTGGGAGGTATATGTGGGCGGTACTTCTGCTGCATCCTGTAGAAAGAGATTTATGCAGATTCTAATATGATTTGCTAATAGTTAACCAATAAAAAAAATTAAAGCATATTTAACCAATCACAATCTTTAAGCAGAGACAAGGCCTGTATATTTTTTCATACACCAAGCGATAGTCTCTTCCCCACTCTCTTTCTTGCGCGTCTACAGCAAGCCTCTCTTTCTCACTCATAGATATACTGTCTTTAACTCTCGCACATAACGCCCCATTTAAGACTCTCTCACGCACAATAAATCACACACACACACACACACACACACACACACACACACACACACACACACACACACACACACTTTCTGTTTCTCTCTCTCTCTCTCTCACATATATATTCCGAATAACTTTCTCTACCAAATTGACATTTTCCTTCACCCACCGATTCTCAAACTTCCTCTCCCTTTCTCACGCTCTTATAGCAATCAACCCGTTCTCTCTCAGAGATAGACTTAGTCTTATATCACTTATATAGAGAGTCTTATACTACTTATATAGTCTTATACAACTGATATAGATAGGCCTATACAACTTATATAGGTAGTTTTATATTACTTATATAGTCCTATACTACTTATATAGACAGTATTATATTATAGTCTCAAACCAATTACATAGTCTTATGATACTTATATAGTCTTATATTACTTATATAGTCTTATATTACTTATATAGATAGTCCTATACCACTTATATAGACAGTCTTATATTATAGTCTTATACCACTTACGTAGTCTTATGCTACTTATGCATAGAGCGTCACTTACTGTTATGAGACTTTCTCACTCACTAAGCGATACTCTCACGCACAGTGACACTCTCTCAGCCACACACACACACACACGCACACTTTCTCTTTCCTTTACTCTCTCTCTCTCACACACGCACACATTTTCTCTTCTTTGATCATTCTCTCATTCACACACACACACACACACACACACACACACACTTTCTCCCCCTTTTCTTGCTCATTGAGATATATTTTCTCTCCTTTATTTTCTCTCTCACACATTCACAAACACACTTTCTCTCTCTCCTTTACTCTCCCTTTTTCTCTCACACACACTTTATTCTTACTCTCTCTCTAACACACACACAAACTTTATCTTCCTTTTGCTCTTTCTCGCTCTCTCTCTCTCTCACACACCTTTTTAGTCTCTGCCACCTTCTCTCTCACACAAACACACACTTTCTTTCTCCTTTAACCTCTCTCTCTTACACACACTTTCTCTCTCCTTTGCTCGCTCTTGCACTTGGACATACAATTTCTCTCTCCTTTACTCTCTCTCACATACACTTTCTCTCTCCTTTACCCTCTCTCTCACACATATACACTTTGTCTCTCCTTTTCTCTCTCTCGCTCTCCCACATACACTTTCTCTCTTCTTTACTCTCTCTCACATACACTTTCTCTCTCCTTTAACCTCTCTCTCACACACACTTTCTCTCTCCTTTGCTCGCTCTTGCACTTTGACATACAATTTCTCTCCCCTTTACTCTCTCTCACATACACTTTCTCTCTCCTTTACCTTCTCTCTCACACATATACACTTTCTCTCTCCTTTACTCTCTCTTGCTCTTACACACAAATCTTCTCTCTCCTTTACTCTCTCTCTCTCACTCACACACACACACACATATTTTATATCACTTAACTTATAACAATTAGGCTCTGTAAATTTGAATTTAGCGCTGTTTTTGTAAAAATAAAAAATATCAGTAAGAACACTGGATTATATATCTTACTGTACTTTCTTTTTATTTACACACACACACACACACACACACACACACATATATATATATAAAGAAATATAGCCTTAGGGTGTGCTATATTTATGGGATAAAGTGCTCAATATCAGTGATAGAGCGTGTGTAACTATAAAAGTACAAACAACAACGAATATTCAATAGACTCTTTTGAGCTCTGAAATAATTGTCTTATTATAGCACTTTTTACCAAAGTACTAATCAACAACGAATTGGTTAAGCATTATACTTAGGTTACTCCACAAAATCGCTAAAAAAGAGCATAACATGATGAAAAAGACGCCAAACTTGACGAAAACAAAATTTTATCGTCTAAATGTTTATGTTATTATTAAGAGAAAAGATCAAAGTATTTTTGGTGTATTTTTTTACATGTTTTAATCGTTCCTAGCACGTCCGAAATTTTCGTTAGACATCTTGTATTTTTGAGTCAGCAAAATTGAACATTTCTTCAATTTTATAATAAAACTAGAAATCAAAAATTCTTTTAAATATCAATTATCATTTTTTTCAAAACTTATTTTAAGAAAATCAGAAATTATAAGGTTTATTTAAAATATTTTGAAGCAAGCTTAACTTAGCTTCTGCGCCGAAAAGATGTAATTTGAAAATAAAACAAAGGTGATGAATGACATATTGACGGATTCCGTGAGGATAATTTGTTCTACGGAAGGAGAAAAGTGAAATAATTTACATTTAAGTGGACAAATTATTTAACTCGTTATTTTTAAGGAAAGCTTTCAGCGCTCTAATTTTTTATTTTTTGTACTTAGCTTTCACCTTTACGTTTACGATGCTTTATGGAAAATATATTCTAAAGAAATTAAAATAAGACTGTTACGAGTGAGATTAAATTTCATCTTTCATAAGAAAGGTATCTAATTAATTTATAGGTACCTTTCTTATGAAATTTTATCAGAAGTGTACATAAAATACTATAATTTTATGTACATTTCTTACATTTTACTGTGTTATTTGTATTTTCATTCATTTTATTATTAATTTTGATATTTCATTTATGGAAAAATGTCATAACCGAGATTAATATAAAAATAAGATCATATAAATTTCATGAGATCATACTGATACTTGTCGGTACCCTTCTCGGTTGAAATTCAAAAATCAAATTAACTTCTCCACACGTGTTTCGCAAAAGTAAAGGCCTTAAAAGCGGAGAACAATGCTTAACGCAACTTAATTGTATTCTGATTGGTCTTCCGTACTTTATAATTAGAGCCTGATTATAAACACAAAATTACATTCCTTAATTACTGCGGATTTCTGATTAGTCAAAAGGATACAATTTATAACGCGCTAAAAAAAGATCTATCTCATAAGGACACTTAGGAAACCCGATGCGGCTGTTAACTAATTTTACAACTTAAATGTAAAAAATTATTATAATTAAGAAATAACAAATAATTGTATTAAAAATTCATTTTTCATCCCAAAATTTTTTTGCTTTCAGAAAATATTGTCCATATTAAAAAAAACAAGTAAAGGCAAATAAAAGCATTTGAAATTAAATAATATCTTTGTTTTATTGAGTTTTGGATGTTACAGTTCAGAGCTGATTTTCAGGTAGGGGGTCCAATTAAAAACAAAAAAAAAACATGATTTGCATTCCTCAAAGCCTTGTTCTTTTAACTATTGTAATCACTAAACCCGATGTGATCGAATTTCTAGCGTTTTC
>OZ010598.1:12904829-12942329 GCA_963932145.1 Acanthosepion lycidas
GGAGAGAAAACAATTGAGAAAAGTAAGAGCGGGAGAAAAAACAATTGATGGAAAGGAAGAGAAAACAATTGAGAAAAGTAAACGTGGAAGAGAAAACGATAGAGAAAAAGTGAGAGAAAGAGAAAACAATTGAGAATAAGTGAGAGAGAAGGTATAGCTAAGAGAAAGTAAAAGTGAGAGAATGCTAGATTCCATTAATCCTAAAGAGATAAAAAAAATTCAATTGGGATTTAGAAAAAAAACTTTCTTTTCTATGACCCAATGAAAACAGCAGCAATAGCAAAAAAATATTTCATCAAGTCGAAAAAAAAAAAAACATCAAAAATGAATAATATTGTTATGGGATGGGGAAAGTGAGACACCGTCAGAAAGAAAGATATGACCTGTTTTTTCAGAAGGCGGGAAAGTTTTGAATGAAGTGACGGCTGTTATTCTTCCGTGACTGACATTTTGAATCTGGCCTAAAACGCCGATGAAAACATGGCCGCCCTCTTGCAAAAGACAGTCTTCAAATTAAAAGGCTTTTAAAAGTGTTCTGATATCAGCATTTCTGTTTACAGAGAGTTTTGTCTTTGAATTTTTATATTTTTATTAATATATTCATTTAGCATTTTTCAATTTAAAGCAAAAAAGAAATCTCTGACAGTCTTTTAATTTATTTATAACTAAAAGCCTCTTCTTTCTGTTCGAACTAAATTCTGACTGGTCATACTTTAAAATGTTCTAAAATTTGTAAAATTTAGCATCTAATGAATCTTTTTTTTTTAAGTGTGATGCTAGAATATGTAGTCTTTTCTTCTTTTTCACTTAAGGATATAAACGAAAAAATGTCTTTTTTCCCATTTGTTGAGTATATAGTTAAAAAACAGAATTATAGAGTTCATATAATATTGATAATAGGCATCGATAAAAGATTTTTCAATGATGTAAAAACTATTATTGTATATTATTTATTCAGGTGCATGATTCCACTCATTAATAAAATTACTAAATAAATTTAGTTTTCTATTTTTGTACATATATACTCGTACATCATGTTGCAAGTGGATTATTTTGATCCACTGAAATGCAATGGTGCATCTTTTAAATTGAATGGTTGGTCTTGGCAATTATTCTTGGCTGCAGAATGTAAAGATGACATGACAGCACGGTTACGATAAAATACAGCAAAAATAAGATTAAAAAACGAGCTAAAAATTAATGATGATGACACACCATATAAGAACATAAATGAAGACTGGTGCGTCTGTGCAGGTGGTGTAATTGTTAAGAGCTGGAAAAGAAATCGATGGGGCGAGTTCGAATCCAAGCCGCATTCGTTACATTAACTTTCGCACAAATAACCTTTCGAAAGGTATGAATCCATATATTCTTCCAGATATGTGATAAATAGCAGGACAGACTGGGCTCTCTAGCTGTGGTTGGCAACCTATCTAGAAGAAGAACAACTCAGAATTCAAAACCACATGTAGTCATGACATTGCTCAGACTATGCAGCAATTTACAGATTCATTCAGTTCAAAATGACTCTATAATCTCAGATGTGTTGTTCTATTATTATCATTATTATCATTTCATCTCTTTTAATTTCTGATGTGTACTCATTTCTTTCCGGTTTTCGAACGGAGACCTAAGTAATTAAAAAAAAATTTACATAGATAAAGCCCTTCATAAGGTGTGGGCTGTACTCGTGAGGACATTTTTAAAAAAATTTCTTTAAGGCATGGACTTCCGGGAATCCCTTCAATTAGTCTACTGGAATCGTTTCCAACCAATGCAATGGTTCTAACTACAACTGGGATTGTTGATGTTCTCATGTGCCACATTTTTGAGATTTCGATTTCAAGGACCTTGTATTTTGATAGCTTTTTGAAGATCTTCAAAGATACATTGTAGTCCGTAGGGACTGCCATATCAATAAGGAGACAATTTTTTGTTTGCGGTCTCTAATAACGATGTCAGGGCAATTAGCTTCGATTGTTCTGTCAGTGTGTATTGTGTAGTCCCATAAAATTGTTATATATCCCGTCTCCGTAACCGGGTCTGGGTGGTGTTCATACCAATTTCTTGTCATGTTTTATATTCAGTGGGTGCCAATACCGTACAACCTGATCAATTGTTTCTGGATATTTATCACAGACAAGTTTAAATTCTAATAGAAAATGTTCGTCCTCCGTAAGGATTCGAATCTGTATCCTATATAGAACCGTCATTTAACCTGACGTACTCTTAACCGATCGAGGCCCAAAGAATCGTTAAGAGCACGTCGGAGAACGAATATTTTCTATGAAAATTTCTCGGACATTCAGGCCGGTAAATGTTGTCTAATACTTTAATACCGTTATAAAACAGTGCATTTACTTAAATATTTGTATCTATAAAAAGAATGTATAAACATAAAAATGTCTTAAAAATAATTTGTTCATAATATATATATATATATATATATATATATATATATATATATATATATATATATATATATATATAAAGAAAGAACAGTAAGATATATAATCCGGTGTTCTTATAGATATTTTTTATTCTTATAAAATAGTGCTAGAAAGAAATGGAAATAATGTCTTTAATTTAATTACAAAATTAAATTCGAAGCTTTTAGCTTCCATTTATGAAACATGGTTAGAAGTGCGTAGCGAAAAAACATATTTTAAATCAATTAATTTATAATATATATATATATATATATATATATATATATATATATATATATATATATATATATACACACACACACTATGTACTTTTACATATCAAGAAAATAGTATTCTTGTGACGCGTTTTGTTCTTTCGGATTTCATTGTACTAAATTTGTTATGCTGGTGCGACTACGCATGCGCACGGGCGAGGAATGAAAAGACAAAGAAAAAATGTAAATGAAATCGTGGAAGTTAAAAAAAAAACAAAAATACAATAAAAATTTAAATATTTAAAATTCCCAGCATCCTTTGTTCGTGCGCATATGTAGTCCCATCAGCCTAACAAATTTAGTCTGATGAAGTCCTAAAGGATGAAACGTCTCACGAAATCCTTTCCACTTTGTCATACATTTTCCCCAATATATATATATATATATATATATATATATATATATATATATATATATATATCTATATATATATTTAAGCAGCAATCCTTCTTTCATGCACATTTAATTGAATACGACAGACAAGGTGCTTTTATTTTGTTTTTTTATACAATTTCTCATGCGATCTAATAATTTTTTTCTTTTCGGATGATAAATTACATAAAAACCGTCCGAATGTTCTTTTTGATCGAGCGCTTTCGGCTATACATTTAGCCATTTTCAAGGATTAAATATTTTAACTGTTAAATAAGAAATAGTTTGTTACATGTATTTTTTATATTTATGTTAACAGTTAAAATATTTAAGCCTTGAAAATGGGTAAATGTATAGCCGAAAGCGCTCGATCAAAAAGAACATTCGGACGGTTTTTTTATAATTTATCATCCGAAAAGAAAAACATTATTTGATCGCATGTATAAAAAACTAAATAAAATCACTTTGTCTGTCGTATTCAATGAAATGTGCATATATGCATATATATATATATATATATATATATATATATATATATATATATATATATATATATATATATATATATATATATATATATATATAGTTGCAATTAAGTCACTATACAGTTACTTATAATAAAAAGGCAAAGCACTGAAGCAGGTGGCTTATGTCTGAGGTTGATGGTAAATGTACAAGATGGCTACAATGATCGTTCCGGAAGATCATGGATATCAACGACGTCCTGTGAAGTAAGAAAGGGTGATGTGTAGTTTTCGCAAAAGTCCAAAAGATCTATTGAAATATGCATAGATGTTTGTGACACACTGCCAGCAATTTGCAAACGTGCGACGCTAAAAATTTTAAGAGCATGCATTCATAAGAAATACTGTCTTCATATGCATTTAAATTCGATAGAGTTGCTTCTAGTAGCTGGAATTATGCATGTATGTGTATATATATATATATATATATATATATATATATATATATATATATATATATATACAAGTATATGATTGGTGTATATGGAATGAATTCCAATAACCAACAATTACTATTCTTAAAAGAGTGCTCAATACAAAGTAGAGCAGATATAATTATTTATTTTTAAAGAAAAAAAAAAATTTATAACATAAATATGTTATAAAATCACTACAAAAATAGCTATTTTTGTAGTGATTTTATAACATATTTATGTTATAAATTTTTTTTTTCTTTAAAAATAAATAATTATATATATGTATATATATATATATATATATATATAGTTGTAATTAAGTTACTATACAGTTACTTACAATTAAAAGGCAAAGCATTGAAGCACGTGGCTTGTAGTTCGAACATTATTGGTAATTAATTTACTATAGTTTATTATAGCATTTTATTATTAACCATAACCATTTTAATAATAATTTTCTAAATTTCTTTGTCTTAAGTGTTATTATAAGTAAATGTATAGTGACGTTATTGCCACACGATATATATATATATATATATATATATATATATATATATATATATATATATATATATATATATATATATATATATTCGGACATGTATTGTTAAGTGTTTCAGTCAGGCACTAGAGGTGGTCAGGAGGAGGGGCAAGCATGACTGAAAACATTGAAATCGATAAAATTTGCATTAGTTTTTCGACAGTGTTTTGTAGTAAACTGACAGAAACTCAGTCTATACCCCGGGGTTGAATAAGACAGGCGAATTATATTTTTGTCTGTCGAAATAAGGTTATTCACCATATGAGGTGATTTGGGATTTTATTGAGTATTAATTTTTCTCTGTAATAATAAATACATTGAACTTTTTTTGTGGATCAGTTTTAACATTTTATATTACTAGGATACACTTGGATTATATACTAATGGATTTATTGCCTTTACTATCTATCTATCTATCTATCTATCTATCTATCTATCTCTATCTCTCTCTCTCTCTCTCTCTATATATATATATATATATATATATATATAAGGCAGGATGTGTGTGTGTGTGTGTGTGTGTGTGTGTAACGAATACACGGCCGCAATTTTCGACGGATTTGCACTAAAATTTACATACACACGCTCCAAGTTAGCGGAAAGGCCAAGATCGACTTTGCATTTCCCAACTCCCATCGATAGTGGAAATAATCGATTTTTTTATGCTTCTATGGCAGTTTTCATGTAGTTTGCGGCCATTTTTCTACTGGCCAGAGTGAGAGCATATAGCTGGCTGCCACGAATAGGCAGGAAGATTCTATTGGCCAGCGTGAGACCCAACAGCTGACTGACACGAATGTTAACTAGCATGCTAGCATGTAAAAAAAATCGATAGCTGCATTCGTTACAAGCGGGAAAAATTTAAATCTGCATGGCACTTTACTCCAATTGGCTCATTCGCTTGCTTAAACTTAACGTTGATTCTGATTCCGCAGAACTGGATTGGGTGTGAAAAAGTATTTGTTGTTAACATTCTTTTTTCATTCGGTTTTTCCAGTTTACGAGTCCTTTTTTAAAGCTGATCGTTTTGTGTTCATTTTGTTTAGTTCTTTTTTCGTAACAGATTTAATGTTTAGTATAGAGCTTAGAAAAAATTCGCCGTGTGAGATAGGTATGTAGCAACCTCAGCACGGCAAAGGCCACTCCTTTAAAGGCAAGGAAGGGCAAAAATATTTTAAGTCAAGTGATAGCGATTACTGTATGAGTCGTACGATTTTTGAATCAAGCACGGGCAACGCCGGGCCATGCTGTTAGTATATATATATTTGTACTACGCGACGTAATGATTAAACTCATGACCACAAGGTAAACAAATACACGTTTTCATCAACTTAATCATGTGCCTGCTCTAATCATAAAATGAGGACATTACTCCGAGAAAATCAGTGTATAATATAAGTTTCGTTGCGTTTGTCTCCATCATAATGATTCGAACGCTAGACTCTCTGGCTCTTTTCGGGTGTTTCTTTAGCATTCGAAATGGCAGTTTCCTGACACATAAAGAAAAGACTTTGGGAAGAGAAATGTGGTTCTACAGAAGGATACTGGGGATGCTATTGAAACGAAAACGCTGCTTATGAGAAAGCGACAGCAGAAATCTCTTGAACACATAATAAGGAAAGTTGTTTTTAACGAATCTGACATTCAGAGGACATATTGAAAGCAAGAGTGACAGAAGGAAGGACCAAATGGCCAAACAAACGGGTTTATGTAAACGGGTCGCGGAACAGGAACTGGGGAGGGATAGTACAAAAAGAAACTAAGAACTTCAAAGTATAGGTGGTTGTGGAGAGCAATGATCATTCATATCCTGAACGGACACTGCAGATAGAAGAATTTATGTTTAATTTCACTGGTTGAATCATATTAATTCAACTTTACAACAGTAACGAATCTTTCTACCGCCATTATTAACAACTTCGAGTCAAGTTTTGACATCTTAACCGGAGGTAGATGTTTACTTCAGCTGGTGATAATTATATTTCATGTAGATTAGTGTCAAAAATTACCCGGTTTCTTAGGCAAATAAATTCAACCCTGGAATATTATGTGTAACTGTTAAGCGTCTCGAAAAGAGAAATTGGTGAGATCGCTACGTTCACGTTCATCAAAGTATTCTTCGAAAAGAGATGAATATATCTTCTCCTCTAGCTAGGGGTTAAATAGCATGGCAGATTAGGTTATCTAGCCTTGGTTGGAAGCTAGTCTATCGATGGTAAATCCATAAAAAACTTCCTTAGGCACTCATGGTGATGTGTTGGAACGGGAAAACGCACAATGATTGAAAATTATAGATACCAGATTGTTTGCCCCCCGCCTCCCGTTGATGGCTGATGAAATCTTCACATTATTCAGTTTTGTTGAAGTTATAGCTAACATTTTTTGTCGAAATTTACAAAATCTACGTTTCGTTCAATTTCGCAAACCAATCGATGAAATTTGAATAAGTTGATTTATTTGAAAAAATACTTTGACAAAAACTGTACTTTGCGGTTTAATAATTTTTTGAATTTAATTTAATTACATCAGACTTCATGGTAAACAATATTCTCTAAGAAAATTCATTTTTTCCTTTTTTCTTTTTAACAGCGAATAATAAATTCTTAGGATTTCTTACTCTTGAGCATGCAACATTTTCTTTTTTAAGCGTTTGGCTTTGTTATTTGTTTGTACTTCTCGCAAACGCAGGTCGAATTGGAAACTGGATTCTTGTATATAAGAATTTAAAGAAAAGAATGCCGAAACCAATATATTGTAGACGGAGCAGCAGTGAATGTGCCTCGAGCAAAATAGTGTGATCGATCGAATCCTTCTTCAGACTGGTTTTAAATTAAATTCGGAGTTTTCCTTCTCCTAGATTGGTGCTCTGTTATGACTGAAAAGTCCAATTTGCGGTGATTTGAATTCAGATTTTTTTTAGATGGATTCATGCCTTTTCCAAGGATATTGGCACGAAAGAAAATGACTTGGTCAGAATTTGAACTTTACACGCCGATTTCAATAACAGCGCCGATAACCGATGACCGATGCGCTGTCCGCCTAAGTTTGCATGATAAACATTGAAAGATCAAATTTCTTTCATTCAAATTCATTTTGGATTTTTTAATAAATATTTTATAGTACAATTTTTTAAAATACTAGATTTTTTTTGCAATACACTGACGTATGTTGAAATCCTCACAGTATTATTATTGTTGAAGTTATTGCTAACATTTTTTTGGCAAGATTTACAAACCCAACGTTTCGTTCAATTTCGTAAACCAATCGGTGAAATTTTGAATTAGCTGTTTTGTTTGGAAAAATACTATGACAAAACACCTACTTCACGTTTTTTTTATGCATTCTAGTAAAACCAACTGTACTTTGTAACTCCTTACCTGTTTACTTCCCCCAAAAAAATTTGGTACGATTGGTTAGTGTTTGACTATTTTAAAGGATGAGACAGACAGACGGACTAACGGAAGTCAGAAAATTTTATATATAGATGTGATTTTTGTTGCTTCTGGGTGATACAACATTTTCTGAAGTAACGGACAAGAAAAAGCTTATGAAATGTTCACTGGACATTAAAAAATACAATAGAATATAGACGCCCCCTCCTCTTGGAAAAAACGGCGCAACACAATCTTCCTACTCCATCATATATACCTAATTTATTTTTTGTAAACTATCAATTTGAGATTAGTCTGTATCGGAGGAAATGATTCTGAAATCTGAGTTTCGAGATAGGCAAGACCGCCCAAACCACAATTCCTCTTAGAAGATTATGTGTGAAGGTGGGGAGGAAGCTTACCTTCCTACCCACATTTTATTAACTCCAGCTTTGGGCCGTGCCATGCTAAGCTTAGTAAATATCAACACTCAAATAGGAATAAATATGAACATTCTGTTTAAGAAAAAGAAAAAAAAAATTTCCAATCAATTACAAAAATAAAATTGCCTTTTAGGCAAGGGATTTAGTGGTAAGGGGATTTTAAGGAGAATTTTTTTTTTTTTTTAAAAAGGAGCATAAAATTGAAAATGCAAAATGTCGGGACTTATAATATCGAATATTAAAAGGGTTCTCAGAATTCAAGATTTATAAAAAAAAAATGTATTCTTGGACCTGTCGTGGACCTGACGTTCGTAGTGAAAGAAGAAGGGATTAAGTAAAGAGACATGTCACTTTAGTTGTCAGCTAACCTGAATCTAAATGCAAAATGCCCCCACCCACTCCCCTCCATATTAACAACTATTTTAGTTTTGAATTAATTATTCTATATTTGAAGAAAGAAGGAAAAAGGATGTAGAAATGCGGCGTGAAATTTAATGAAATAAAACATGACTTCCCTTAAAGTGGCTTTCGTATGAGTGCAGCTAATTAAAACAAGAATATCGAAATTTCCGGATTAAAATAAATATAAAAATCAGTATAAAATAGTACTGGTGAGATTAGCCGTTTCTTTACAAGGAAATTTTGGGCATTCATTATACAAGGAAACATATTTGGCATTTATTATAAAAGGAAACACTGAGCATTCATTATACAAGGTTATATTGGGAATTTATTATACAAGGACATATTGGGCATTCATTATACAAGAACATAGTGGGAATTTATTATAAAAAGGAAACATTAGGCATTCATTATACAAGGAAACATTCGGCATTTATTATACAAGGAAACATTGGGCATTCATTCTACAAGTACGAATTGGGCATTCGTTTACCGAACAATGTTACTGACGGTAGAAATTTATAAAATCTTTCTTTTAAAACAGTTTTTCAGGAATATAACTTCTCAAATACATTGCTATCGCTTTTTTTAGAATTGATATGCGTTACCTTACAAACTTTATGTTTAAATTAGTCTGGAAATTGATCATGCTTAAATATTATTGGCAGAAAAGTGTCCTATCTTTATTGGCTCGGAAGAAATCCCAGCATGCATCTGTGTGTTTTGTCTATAATTTTCGGGAGGAGGATATTTTTGCAGAAAGTCATCATATTGATTATATCATTGTTTTCTCTTCTAGTGACATTTGCTATCTATTTTAGCTGTTGGTAGCCTTCAAGTGATGTAATTTTCATTATTTGCTTTGTGAATCTATAGCCCCAGATCTATATATACAAGTGTATCTATATATACAAACAATATATACAAGACAAAAGTAAGCAAAGCAACACTAATAAGGCAAAATGTTCATAAAGTAATAATGTTGTCAACACACAAAAGGGGATACAAACAAGCGATCGCAACATTCTGACTTCAAGACAAAGAACAGAACTGAGTTGGATGAGACTGGGATGTCGCCTATCTTATTGGCTAGATTTGTTGGAAGGCAGTTATTGGCAGTGGAATCGAGCAGACCAATAATAATAAACAGTGACTTCGATCGCAAATGGGGGTTTTATATTTGTGACCTTCTATCAGAATGAGCAAAGCAAATGCAGTTATCTCTCTTACCCGCCGTTCCAGTTATCCGAGGTAAATAAAAAATAAACAATCCATAAGTTTTTATTTAATAATGGTATCAAAGCGCAACAAGACGACGCTAAAAAGAAGCCGAGTATTTGCTACTTTAAAAAAAAATTAATTCACTCAAAGCAAGGCGATAATGCCACTAAGACCGCTAAACATAATCAACCAAATCAGTAGTAATTTCCTGCTAGAATAATTTGCATGCTTTTAACCCCAACCCACTCGAAGTTATAGATGAGCTTATTTGGATACAATGTGATTATATAGCTGCCTCTTGTGAGGATCGAACTCACTAGATAGTAGTAGATGATTAACTAGGCTTGTTGAAGAAAAGAAAAAGGAGTGAATTGACAACAGACGACAGGAAATGTGACACCGAAATCCGAAGGCGTATTGGAATAGCGAAAGAAGACTTCTAAAAGCTAAGCAAAGTATTAAGGAAAAATTCGTGAGAATCAAAAGAGTATTGAACTGTTATATAATATCGGACCTCCTATATAGCAATGAATGCTGGACAATCTCATCAGAGATGGCTTACGACTATATCACGTTGAAACACCACTTCCCATACGAAATTTTAGCAACGTCGAGCCTGGTCAGTACGCAGCTGGGTGACAGTTTGGGAATACCAGGTACTGTAAAATTGGATGTGCAGGTGGTGTAATGAATAACAGAAAGCTAACTTCCAATTCCAGATAGGTCCTTTTTGTTCACTCACGTGCAGATGCAATAACCTTACAAGAGGACGTTAGAATAAGAAGTTATAATAGTTGGATACGCGAACACAAGCGCGGGATAAAATCGCAACTTTAAGACTGGACTTATAATAGTTGGCGACAAGAAACTTGAACTCAAGCGCGGTATAACAAGCACCACATTATAACTGGAATTATAATAATGGGCGACCAGATTCTCGAAACTCATACGTGTGCAACAGGAATTACAAGAATTTCAAACACGTTAGTTTAAAAAATTCTTGCAGATATGGAGAAAATTTTACCTTCAATAGTTGAAATTCAACAACAACAGCAGAAGCAACAACAACAAAACACACAACAATTGCTACAGTTGCAAAAACAACAAGAGTTGTTGAAAGTGGTTTTGAAGAAATATGCTTCAATTACTCTTACGCCAGATGCGGTACAAAACACCGTATTAGAATTCGTGTACAATCCTGATGACGGACTGACTTTTGATGCATATTTTCGCAGTCATGTAGAAATATTTATTCAGGAATGCAATGGCTGGGAAGAAGATAACAAAACCGGGCTGTTATTAAGAAAATAGCGCCAATAGATTACGAAAACCAGATGAAATAAGGTTTGAAGACACAGTACATATGGAAATTTTAGTGACAAATGCTCTCTGTTCTATGCTCGTTGGAGTTGTATGAATTTAACCAAACAAGAATATGAAGACTTTGTCACGTATACAGGTGCCGTCAACAAAGAATGTGAACAATTTAAACTTCAGGAAATGACTCCGGATATTTTCAAGTCATTAAGTTTCGTGCAAGGTCTAAAAGCGCGGAAAAGATGCTGGAGTACTGACATAAATTTTAGCAAAGACTGAAAATAATAATAATAATAATATAACATTACATGAAATAGAGGACAATTGCCAAACAAAGCTAAGTCTGAAGCATGATGGTGAAAAACTTCAGAATAAAGTATGTGCATTGGTAAAAGCTAATGAAAATGTACAAAAAGAAATATAAAACCTTGTTTTAGATGTGAAAAGTTTATTCTTGGGAAAGACTGTCCATGGAAAAATGCAGAACGCCATAACTTTGGGAAAAACGACATATCAAATCAGAATGCGGAGCTAAACCAAGAAAAGATTTTGGAGAAAGAAATCAATACACAATATTGCGACGGAAAAATAGGCTCAGGAAAGCAAAGAAAATTTGTTAACGTGCAAATCGATACTGTGAGAGTAAAAATGTTTTTAGATACTGGTAGTATATAGTAACATATACTCAATAGTAAATGAAAGCACATGGAAAGAAATTAGAAAACCTATAATAAAAAGGACTTACAAAGTCGTAACTTCAGTTTCTGGCGAGAAGTTATTTGGGCGGGGGAGAATTTACATGTGATATTTAATCTCGAAACAAGCAGGTAAAGACAAAAGCGTATGATCTAAGAAATGCGATCAATCTATTCGGTACGGACTGGATGGAACTATTCGAACTTATTATAAAAATGTAAGTGGACAAGCAACAAATTTAAAAAGTCACAGCGAAAAACTGAAGGAAGAAATAAAAAATGTTTTCTTGATGTTCTATCTAATGAAGTGGGTCGGTGTTCAAGACGAATTTTCAAGTAAAAAAAAACAAAAACCGACGCCAGTATTTAAACCGAAAATGAGTGTACCATTCGCAGCATTAGAACAAGTAAACGAAGAGTTGGACAGACTAGAAAGAATTGGTGTATTGCAAACAATAAATCATTCGAAACGTGCTGCGCCAGAGGTGGATGTAAAGGAAACAAAAAAATGACAAAATTCGTATTTGCACGGATTTCTCGACTGGATTAAATTTTGTCTCGAAACCCACAATTACCCATGACCAAGTCCAGAAGAAATTTTTTTGAAGTTGGACGGCTGAAAAAATATTTTCAAAGCTGAATCTCTCCAAAGCATATTGACAAATTCAGATTGAAAATCAATGTTTTGAATTAAGGACCATAAAAGCGAACAGAGATTTATAAAGTTTAATCGAATTCCTTTTGGTATAAAATTGGCACTAGGCATTTTTCAAGGAGCCATGTTGGCGGATTGCAATTTTGAAGTGGCGTATCTGGACGTTATTTCAACCAAGAGTGTGTCGAAATGCTGGGCATGTCAAAACAATTAATCAAAAACTAAGAAAATACGGATTCAAGCTTAGTGAAGAAAAATATGAATTGTTTTGCCAAAAATAAAATACTTGGGTCAAATTATTGATAAAAATTGTTGGAAACCGATTGGCTAATTACTATCGAATTTATGTACATGACATACATAAATTGACAGCTCCACTTAACAATCTAGGAGTAAAGTGAAATTGGGATCACAAATGTCAAAAAGTATTTGACTAGGTAAAAAAGTCTGATTTATCGCTAGCATACTACGATCCAAAAGCAAAAATTGTAGTAGCGTCAGATGCAAGTGATTACGGTGTTGGAAAGGTGATTTTGCACAAATACGATGGTGGTAAAATGAAAGTTTTCGCTTATGCATCACGCTCATGTTTCGCGGTCGCTTCTACTGACACAGAAAAATTATTACCAGATAGAGAAAGAAGCTCTAGCAATCATACTCGCTATGAAAAAATTCCATAAATTTATTCATGTAAACATGTATATAAAAAACTAATTGTAAACATGTATATAAAAACAATTGTAAACATGTATATAAGACAATTGTAAACACGTCATATTGAAAATTCCTCTTGCTTATGAATTAGAAATACAAATAAAGTTTACTTATTTACAAAAGAGTGTGAGAGAAAGAAAGGGATAGACAAAGACCTTTTCTCTGTCCTTGTGCAGTATAGGATGACTGCCTCGCCACGCTATAAAGTTACTGCTGTGATAAATTACATTGCGTTTCAGATATGAAACTAAAGTTAACAGAGTTAGATTTTGAAAGAACTCATTTGGGGATATGAACAATAGGTAATTGAATTTAGCTTTATCTCGATAGCTTCACGTGGCCTAATTGGTAGAGCACGCTTTAACTCCAACTGTCGTTTTCCCTGGGAAAGTAAAAGAGAATGCAGGTTCGAATCCTGGGTGTTACCAGAGATTTTTTTTTTTAGTAGGACGTTTCAATCTCTATACAGGTTCATATTAATTTCAATGATTTTTTTTTTAAGTCGGGAATGTCAACTAAACGTGTATGCACATTAAATATAACATTTATAGCAATTACACACACACACACACACACACACACACACACACACACACACACACACACACACACACAAAACTTTATTAGTTTAGCACAGAAATCATTTACCCATTGTTCATTGAATTCCAGTTTATTATTGTTACTATCATTACTATTATTATTATTTGCATTTCTCATGTTATTGTGCGTTATATTGAATCACTTAAATAGAAACTGACGGGAAAACATCGTCGGGATGAAATGTTTCACAGCAAATAATGACAGGTATAGCTTTGTCGCCTTGGATTAGTCATCGCGAATCTACAGTCACATCTGATGCAAATTTTATTGGTATTTAAGTAAATTTTCGTTACTATAATTATAAATATAGTCAACGTTATACAATTCGCTTTAAAATAGTTTTAGTATGCTAATTTGTGTTTTGAAATAGTTTGGTTTCCTTATTAACCATTCTTTCTTTTCTTTCTTTCTTTCTTTTCTTTCTTTCTTTCTTTCTTTCTTTCTTTCTTTCTTTCTTTCTTTGCTCCTCTTATTCTTTTTCTTTACCGTCTTCTTTCTTTATATTTTCTTTCTTTCTTTCTTTCTTTCTTTCTTTCTTTCTTTCTTTCTTTCTTTCTTTCTTTCTTTCTTTCTTTCTTTCTTTCTTTCTTCTCGGGCCTGGCTTTCCTTATTAACTATTCTTTCTTTCTTTCCATCCTTCGTTTGTCTCATTATTCAATTTTTGTTACATTGTTTCTTTCTTTTTCCATCACTATTTATTTTTTGCTTATGAACCTTTATCATAATACATACACACACACACACATACTCACTTTTACACATATATATAGTGTAACCCGGATATAAGAGACCCGGATATAAGAGAAACCCGGATATAAGAGAGATTTTATCTGGTCCCAAATTAGAGCCATACTTACCTAAACAAAATAGACCAAACCCGGATATAAGAGAAACCCCCGGATATAAAAGACTTCTGGTCAGGTCCCGACAACTCTCTTATATCCGGGTTACACTGTATATATATAATACATAATAGGTTAATGGTTCGAGTACAAACCAATAAATATATATATATACATTAATAAAATAAAAACGATTTATTATATTGGCTCTTCTTACGACTTCCTTTTCTTTCTCTTCCTCTCCTTTTTAAATTCTTTATTATATTTTATTTGTTTGGTCTTTCTCTTTTTAGAACTTTCCTTTTTATTCTTATTTTTTCTTAACTACACTTAAAATGTATACAATAGTGATTAGAATGACTTAGACTATTTACAAAAAAAAAAACCCAAAAAAAATCCTAAAATATGGTATGAATAATTTGGGATATTGATTGAAACTCTAAAATTACGTTTAAAATCTAAGAGAAATACCATTTAACTAAAATTGCTCAAAAATAAATTAATCAAGATATTTACATGTTAAATACTAGTTAAAAAACATAATAACGTGTAAATTTTTGTTAAAATAGGTTACTCTCAAAAAATTATCCTTTACGGAAGAAATTTATTTAAAAACTAAGAGAAATAACTAAAATTGCTTAAAATAAATTAATCAAGATATTTATTTACATATTGAATAATAGTTAACAGAAAAAAATAGCGTGTAAATTTAGTTAAAATAAGCTACTCCTAAAAAATTATCCTTAAAGGAAACCGATTGAAAAAAAAAAACGGAGTAAATACGACAAAAAAAAAAAAAATTCCGATTGTAAAAAAGGAAAGATTACATGTAAGAATATTTTTTGTAATAAAATAAATCTACTCGAAAGGCCAGTAAAACGCAAAAATGAAGTCGTTAAATATGCGACTGGATGCAACTCGAATAAATTGTTTGTCTGAAGCTTCTCGCCATCTATATATACAATTTTAACATACATATATACACATCTATATAAACCTTTAAGTTTTAACTCTATCGTGTTGGTATTTACGACGTATGTTCATCTTCACTGGGAACGTTCGTATTTTTAGTAGTTTGGAGGCCACTCATTAGCCCTATTTATCCACAACCACCTGGTAGACTTTTCGATGGACTCCAGGATCATTTGAATCGCCCGCCTTCTTTTTTGTCCATTTATCCCTAGGCTAGTAAGGGCTCGTATCATTGACTGTCCGGCGAACCCCCTACATCCGATCTCGACCTGGAAACAATGAGTATGCCATCTTTTAGTCCTGCACTCGTCTAAGAGTCCTTGATATTTACTGTGCTTTCTCTCAAAAGCCTCTTGCATATGCTCCTCCCATGGCACAGTTAACTCCATCTGTTTCGTGGCGTCCGAATAAACGATTATGTCTGGACGGAGTTTGGAGGACGATATATGTGTAGGGAATTTCAATTGTTCCCCGAGATCGACTCACATCTGCCAATCCGACGCGGACGATAACAGTGAATGGGATCCTGCAACCTTCTGTGAAGATCAACAAGTCCGTAGTTTGACAGAGAAATTAACTTAATATTGTTAGGATATTTTGAAAGGATATTTTCAATACATAACATTCGGTTTATTCCTACAACAATAATAGCAATAATGACTTAAAATACCCATGAAAATTTCACGGTTTGTCTGTTTGAATTTTCTGATGAAACTTAATTCTTATGTTAAGGATTGCATAAGCTCATGGCGAGTTCTACGACAATAAAATAAACAAAGAACTTTCCCTAAAACATCGTTAAGTATTTGAGATTAACAGCTTTAACAAAGTATTACAATAACAACCATAAATGTGAATGCTAGTCGTTATTTTAAGAAATAAGGGGTTAGAAATGAAAAAAAAAAAAAATGAAATTGAAAACTTTTCCATTTCCCTGAAACAAAAGTTAAACAATGCTTTCTTACTTGTGATTTTTTTTCTCTGAAACCAAGTAGCGATTCTCGTATATCTTTCCCGTCTTTCCTTGTGATCACAACTGAATACTCCATTATTTATGAAGCATTGGCAGGGCGTGACGGTTGTGCTAACTAAGAGAGGGACAACAACAACAACAACAACAACAATAATAATAATAATAATAATAACAATAATAATAATAAAACATTTACAATGCTCTTCTGTAGTAAAATTATTTCCAGTATATTTCTGTGTTTTTAGTATTCATGTTACTATATATATAAAACACATTCATTCACCATACTGATTATATATATATATATATATATATATATATATATATAATCTGTACGGTGAATGAATTTATTTTATGCATTGTTTTAATAAATACTACCTGTGATATCACAGCTTACACTAACGTTACAAAAATCACGGAGAAACAGTATGTTAAGGTAATGGTAGGTAGCGCCACTGTACCTTGTCGTTATAAAATGTTCAGATCTCTATCTTTGATAACTAGTGAGTCAGTATGAACATCGTCTAAGATGCCCATAGAGAGGTGGCGTGAATTATCGAACAGGGGATGATAGCAAATTATGAACGGATGAGATATTTTGTCTTTGAAATTGTGGCGATATTTGGTATCTCTCAGTCCACGGTGTTACATACGTATCGGGATTGACTGATGGGAGGTATTACCCCACCCGCATCTGACATCGTTGTGGTTATATGTCCTTCAAGATCGTGAACAGAGATGTCTGGTTAGAATTGTCTGCAGTAACTACGCCATTACTGCTTTCCTTCTAACGACAGATCATAATTTTATTTTGAAAAGGTTTATATTGATGCATTGGGTCATCCTTGTCTTACTGTTTACATTTAGTTTCATGAAGCGTTTGTGAAAGTAGCGATATTTTAAGAATGCATTTATTTGCAATTATTGAAGTTACTTTCAACATTAAAAAAATTGACTGTTTGAAGAAATTTGAAATAAAAATACTGCATAAACAAATCGTATTTTTACATCATATTATAAAACATTGGAATTGCTTTCAACATTAAGAAATTATTTGTTTGAAGAAAGTTGAAATAAAAATATTTAAATTATTGTTAGTTTAAAGAAAACTGAAATATAAATAAGCACACACGCAATCACGGGAAGGTAGAAAGAGAGAGAGAGAGAGAGAGAGAGAGAGAGAGAGAGAGAGAGAGAGAGAGGTAGAAAGGGAGAGAAGTGGAAAGAGAGAGCGTTTTTTCTTTCCATTTCCTTCTCTCACCCGCTTCCTAGACAATAATAAATTCACATCTTTCTTTCCCCACTTTCTATATATGACTTCTGGCAAACACACAAGCAACGTTCATAGACTTTTATAGTAATAAAGATTCCCGGACTCAATGTAAACTTACATGATGTTAAAAATTTAAACAGTGACCTTGGGTACATCAGTACAAATAAAGCAGTGTATATTATTATGATAGAAAATCGAAATAAAGCCTTTCAAAAAAAATTATTCGCATCGGTTAAATTAACATTTTTATTTAAAAGTTATCTCTTTATATTTTTGTATAATGTGACGTATATTTAATAAAGTGTTGACGAACAACAGAGTTATTTCCCCTTAACGTATTTCATTACAGACGTTCTGTGATTTTCTTGAAATTCTTTGCTTACTCTTTCTTTTCTTTTTTTTTTCAGATTGCGAAAACAAGAAGAAGAAGAAGAACGACGTCGTCTGGAGGAAGAGGAGTTGGCGCGCGAACTAAAGCGTCTGCAAGAAGTGGAAGCAGAAAAGAGGCGAAAAGAGGAACACATGCGTAAATTACGCCAACTAAAAATGCAACAGTTGGAAGAGGAACGAAAACGCCAAGGTAAAATATTTGCTGGATTTTCGTCTCGATCAAAAGTGCGACATTGAACGCATTGGCAAAATCTTACTTTAATCTGTACCAGCCGAACCAGTCAGAGTTTACAAGACAAACACATCTGTTTGTTAACAATCTTTTGTGATGTCAACTAACGCTCGTTACCACTTTTGTGATGAGAAAGAATACTTGTTGTCACTTTCGTAATGTTCGTTGTAGTAGAGACTTTGTAATCGCAGATACAACTATACTAACGCCGTTGAACAATGCTAGTGTCAGACGTCTTCGAGTCACACTCGCACTAACAGTAATACTCGCTCGAACCGTAATCCGTTTAGTGATCCGAATAGAGAAATATTATACTGAATAGAGTAGAGAACAGAGGTCCGTATATTAATAGAGGATAGACTAGAAATAGCGATCTGTATATTAATAGAGGATAGACTAGAAATGGCGATCCGTATAGTAATAGAGGATAGACTAGAAATGGCGATCCGTATATTAATAGAGGATAAACTAGAAATAGCGATCCGTATAGTAATAGAGGATAGACTAGAAATGGTCTCGAAGTTAGCTCCACAAAAAATATCAGAATGCAGACAATTGCATTCATACTACCACGCAGATATCACATCGGTTCTTGCTAATGACTGAGAAAGTCGAAAGTACTTGAACAAAAATAACAAAATATTAACTTCGGACAGTTTATCTACAACTTCGAGCACAGTACTCAAGATATTATACGAAAGTTGGAAAATACAATGAAAAATTAAACAGACAAACCTTGTAGGTTCTTATATATATATATATATATATATATATATATATATATATATATATATATATATATAATGATATTAATTGGTATGATTTTATTTGGTAATCCGTATTTTATATATATTTTATTTTAAATCATTACTCTAAGCAATAAACAGTAAAGGGAGGACAACTCTTGAAACAGGTGACGGTTTAATAATAATGTCATGTATAGACTACCATACTTACAAAAATGGCAATGTTTATACACTAAAAAAAAATTAAAAATTAGGTTAAAAATTTTGATGCAACGCGTCTTTTCTTAAGATTTTCAGTTTTTAATTAGTAAATATACTTTATACTTAATAAAAATATCACCCAACCGGCTTGAAGTAATGCAGAATTTTAAACGATTTCAATTATTATAATTAAAATAAAAATAAATGAAAACAATTCTTGTAAAAATCCATTACTCATCGAAAAAATTTCTCAAGACAATAGTGTCGTTAATAAATCTTATTTATAAAAGCAGTTAAAAGATTTTCTAATTAAAAAATTTCATAGTTTTATTAATTTTGTTTTTGTGATTTAGATCATATTATCGGGAAATAAATAGTAGTTAGAACAAAAATTGTTGATTTCCATTCTCCAATGAATTCTGCTTTGAAGTAATAAAAAAAAGTTTTGAGATTGAAATTTAATTTCTCGAAATTTCATAAAATTAAGTAAGGGGTTGGGTAACATATGTAAAGAAAAAAAATTTACCAAGTTTTTCTAAAAAAAAAAACAAATCCAAATGATATAACTTATTTGTGAATAAGTCCTGAAAGTTTCATTAAAATCTGACAATTATTTGATTTTTGAAAGAATTTCCAAATCAAAGCTTTTCCCCTGAAAAAAAAGAGAGCTAAAACGCTAATTGTAAATATTACGTCGACCGTTGATGTAAAAAAGCAAGATTTTTTAACCAACATTTAGAATGTCAGAGAAAGGAATAAAAAAAAAATTAATTAAATAATAAAAAAATACTTTGTTCTTTCCTCTTAATAATAGCATATATATTTTGACGCTAAAACTTTGTTTTTATTAAGTTTGGATCCTTTTTGCCGATATTTCGGTGACAAGTGGAGGTGCCTATATGCGTATATATATCCGAAATCAAATATTTAATGCTATCAATGAATCCATTCGCAAGATATAAGTCATTCCTAATAGGGTTTCGACTGAGCGTGTCGAAAGTGACGATGTAAGCGTCGCCGAATCATGGCTCCAGGTCGATATAAATGTCATGTCTGTGATATTTAAATCTGTGTCAGCAACGAAAAGAAAAAAATACACACACACACACACACAAAGAAAAGAAAAGAAAAAATAAAAGCAAAAAAAAACAAAAACAAAAAAAAACAGGTTAGTGTGTTTTTAGCCCTGGACTTGTCACTCATCGTAAGGTCAGAGTTCAAGTAAAGGCATGACCAATTCTAATAGTCGTTAACCAAATTTTTTTTTAGTCCGCGAAGATACAGGAAAAATAAAGAAGAGGTAGAAAAAGAGTTGATAGTAATTTGATCTTCATGAGTTGTTAAAGCTTAAACGAACAGCTAGTTTCTCTTTTTCGTGGGGGCGGTAATTGGTTGAATAATTTTCAGATTAGCTTTCTAAACATCATACCATGTCAGGCACCCAAATAGTGATTTTACTTATTATCTCAAATGAGAATCATTTGGTCAAGACCAAGTCAATAGTTAAGTATTTGTTGTATTCTTAAAGAGGTTACAAAAAGACAAAGGTGGTACTCGAGTGAAAGGAACAGCAACACGCGCGTAGATGAAAGAAAGAGAGGTTTATTGTAAAAGAGAATACACTACTGAAAGACAGAGATTCGGCTAGCACATCCTGAAGCCAGTCAGTCAGATAGACAGACAGACAGACACTGGTATGTCCTGTGTACACTAGATATATTACTGATATAGTCAGTCCACAATAGGTATTAGGGAACACTAGGGTGAATGTATTTCCATTCCGCCTAAACCTGTGGGCACGTGGCTAGGATGTACGCTTTCTGATCATAAGACGCGGGTTCGAATCGCAAGGTTTTACAGGAAGTTGATGTAAATTGGCCTGTAAATGCACCTTTGGAAAGTACCCGACCCGAGCCTTGTGAGTGAACTATTTGGAAGCTGTCGATGCTAGCACTAAGTAGCAAGTCATCGTGACCGAGGGTTTGAGCGTACTGACCTCCTTCAGACTGTTGCTCACGTCAGATAATGTGCCCTGTTTCATAAACTGTATCTAAGGTCCGCTCAGCATAGTGATAATACATAGTTATATACAGTATAAACCAAAGATGGACTCTGTGGGTGTTGAATAAACACAGATCAACCTGAATCGGCATCTGTAATTGGCCCTAGCAGACAGATACATTATTTACATTATTCGTCTTTATCCACTGGGCCATGTGCCCTTGATGTGTTAGTTAAATCCAGTGACAGAACCCAAAAGAGTGTGGGTTCAATACCCGATTAAGGCAGTGGAGAACTTTCAGAGGAAAAATTAGCAGGAGATAACTGATAACTGGCACCCATTAAAACATGGCACGTGTAACGAGAACAGTTACACCAGTGAGTGAAATAAAGGGTTCAGTTCGACATTCTAAGCACCTGAAGAAGGCCGGTGCGTACAACGGACGAAACATTGTAATAAATATGGCGACAAAGACGAGGACAATGGTCCGAATAATGTAAATAGTGTACATAATACCTCATCTCAGAAATATAGACAGATACTGAAAGGCCGAAACGTTGTAAGAAATATGGCGACAAAGATGAGGACAATAGTCTGAATAATGTATATAGTGTACATAATACCTCATCTCAGAAATATAGACAGATACTGAAGGGCCGAAACGTTGTAATAAATATGGCAACAAAAATGAGGGCAATAGTTCGAATAATGTAAATAATGTACATAATACCTCATCTCAGAAATATAGACAGACACTGAAAGGCCGAAACGTTGTAATAAATATGGCAACAAAGATGAGGACAATAGTCCGAATGATGTAAATAATGTGCATAATACCTCATCTCAGAAACTAGCCATTACTATGACCATTTCAATTTTTGACATTGGAAATGGCATGAATCATTTTCTTCTTTACTTAATGAGTAAATCGTAAGGTAGACTTGGCGCTTTAGTCTTGGTAGTTCGTGCCCAATAAATATCGGACACTGTAGGAAAATGGATAAAGATGGGGTGATAAGATAGACGGTTGGGTTCAGTCCTTCATTGGATTTAGAATTTCTGCGATATCAGATTTCGGCCTGTTTTTCCAAGTGTTTTGGAACAAACGCTAATTAGAGCTTTCAAAATTTTAAAGTTTTAGGTTAATATCTATCTATCTATCTATCTATCTATCTATCTATCTATCTAGCTAGCTAGCTAGCTAGCTAAGTGTCTTTCTTATCTATCTATCTATCTATCTATCTATCTATCTATCTATCTATCTATCTATCTATGTGACGCATCTCTTCAGGACATAGGCGATCATAGCTATCTTCAACTTTCCATCTTTTGTGGCTCTTAGCAGATTTCTCTCTTTGCTAAGCCACCACCCTGCCCGGCCATCTATTCACACAAGCTCATCATGTAAGAGACTCTTTGCCTTCCCTATCTCCCCTGCCCACAATATGCCCCTTAAGGGTAGTGAAATTAAAAACTTGAACTAGAAAGTAAACAAAAAAACATTTTAACTGGTTTGAAATATTGTTACTTTTCTAAGGAAGCTCTAACGTGCTAAGAATTTCAAATGCACATTTTATATCTAATAACTTATTTTGATGTTTTAAAAGTACAATTTACATATTTCATTTCCTTCAAATGAGTTTAACAGTCTGGTCATTCTAGTATTTCTCACGAATGATAAGACAGATAATATTGCCAAGGAAATATATTTTTGCCCACTCTGTCGGTGGCTTATATATTTTACTCAGTGGCATGAGATTTGTAATGTTTACCCAGTGAGGCCCATTGCAATATTTACTTATTCAGTGGTGGCTATTGCAAGATATAGCAATATTTACTTACTCAGTGGTGTCTTTTGTAAGATCTACTCAGTAGAGCCCATCGCAATATTTAGTTACTCAGTGGGGCCCATTGAAATATTTACTTACTCAGTGGGGCTTATTGTAAGATTTACTTGCTGTTATCCATTATAATATTTAATCAATGGTGCTTATTGCAATATTTACTTACTCAATGGTACCTATTGTAAGATATACTCGGTGGTGCTCAGTTTAAACGAGATACGGTTGAGTAATGAATTGCGGCTCCGATTAAGTAATCGGAGAGCCGAGTTCGTATTCCAGTGGAGTTCATTGCATTCACTCCGGTGCTAATACCCTTGTAAAAGGTATGAATCCTTCCCTCAGCAGGTCGGAGTAGATTCTGCTCTTTAACTGCTGAGAGGAAAAGGAAGTGGCACGCCATTGTACTATTCTGCATTGAATGTCACCATGAACGACATTTGTGAGATGGAGGGGAGCAGTGACCAAAGCGGCAGTGCAAAATGCGCTGATTGAATAAATGATGATGCCCAGTTTAAGGTTTACGCCATAACTGTACATTTACCCATTGTAAAATTTACTAATTGGTGCCCACGTCTAAGGTTTACCCAGTGGCGCCCATTATGAGATTTTCTCAGTAGTGCCTGTTCATTGGTTTTTATTTGCATTTTTTGCCTTAATACAGTTACATCGTCCATCATAGATTACAAAGGTTTAGTTTTATAATTTAATGATGAGAAAAATCTCATTTTCTTTAGAGTTCGATATGTCAGGCTGGTGATTGATTGACTTTACAGACAGATGGAATTGGACGTTAATCTTTGATTTTCTTTTGTTATTTCCAACATTCAGCTTAATGGTGTCAATATTCTCATCTCATTTTTTTCTTGCACAGAACTTTTGAAACGGCAGAAGGAAGAGGAAGAAGAAAGGCGTAAAGCCGAAGAGGAGATGCTGGCTCAAATGGCCGAGCAAGAAAGAATTGAATATGAGAAAAAGAAACAGGAGGAAGAAGAACAGCGCATGCGCGAAGAAGAGGAGAAAAGGTATGTTTTGAAAAAAAAAATTTACACGCAGTTTCTACCTAGAGAATGTGCAGTTGATACATTGATTGGCGACGAAAGGCTGGTAGGGTTCGTTATATTTATTTTGGGGTAAAAATAGGAATTCATCTCTCAGAAAGGCAAACTGGAGTCTCTAGCCTTAGTTAGCACCAGTCTAGGAGAAGGACAACTTTGAATCCAAAATTGTATTTGGCTCTGATGGGGAATGCACTTGAACTCTAAATAAGGTCTGCAGCATTCTCCTTTTTTCTTTTATGTGCCGTGTCCCTTCAGTACGTGGGCGATTATGTCTCTCCACAACATCCTATCCTTTGTAACGCCTACTAATTTTATCTTTTCATTTCCTGTTCTGACATCCATTTACACAAGATCGTCAGTTACATTACTCGCTGCTTTCCACTGTTGTGACTACCGTCCCGTGAGTACCATATTCTCCGGGTTCTCTATCCTCGTTACGTGTCCTAGATATTTCAACAGTCTCTTTCTGATTCTAAGTATAAGTCTCCCTTACGTTTTCATTCTCCTCAAAATGTCTTCGCTGCTCACATGTTCAGTCCATTGAATTCTCAGTATCCTTCTGTAGAACCACGTTCCTGTCGCTTCAAGTTTTGTCTTCATCCGTGAGAAGATTGCCCAGAATTCACTGCCATATAGGAGGACTGACATTACGTAGCAGTTCAGTTTGGTTTATTATTGTTTTTTTTACGGCATATCAACCCCAATGGGTTATTTAATGCCGACAAAATTTTCATTGCTGCTAATATTTTGTTTGTCAAAAATCTATCTCTGGTAATAATTTTTTTTTGAAAAATCTGTTGCTGGTAATAGTTTTTATTTAAAAAAAACAACAACTATTGCTGTTAATATTTTTTTCCTTAAAAAATGTATAGCTGGTCATAGTTTTTTTCTTCAAAAATTTATTCCTGGAAATAATTTTTTTACAAAGCATTTCTGCTATTAAAACCTGTTTTTCCATTTTCATAGTGTTTTGACCCCAGTTTCGGGGTTAACTATTTTGCCCATAGCTCGGACCCTAACAGGTACTACCACACCGGGTCAGCAATTAAGAGTTGGCTGCACGTTCCTCAAAACCTTCTGCTCAGAAACCTTGCTGTTGGGCGTAGTTTATCGTCATACCCAGGACGGATAACAGTTCAGTACTTTTTTTTTGTTGCTTCTAACAATATTTTGCTGTATTTGCTTGATTTTGATATCTCCAATTTGTAATTTGCATGTTGGGTTGATCCTTTTGCATACAACCATGCATTCTGTCTTCTTACAGTTGATGTTTAGTCCTTTCTTCTCGCTTTCCTTCACTATCTTCTGTAGGAGTTTTGCAGCTTTCTTTTCGAGTCTGCTACCAACACTGTGTCATCTGTATATTTTATATTGTTAAGATTGTGCCAGCCAATAATGAATCCTGGTAAAACTTCTAATTCTCTCAGAATCGCCTCTCTGCATAGTTTCAATAAGTTCATGAGAAGACATCCTTTTCTACCATCTGCATAAAACATTGTACAAAATTTAAACATATTCAATCTGATAGTATTCTAAAAATATCTGCAGTCAAAATCTCAAGCAAATTTTAATAACTGAGCAATCGCCTATAGTTTTGATGCAAGCTATTTCCATTCTTGTTTTGCAATATTTGTTTTATTAGGTTGGTGCAAAAATAATTTCGTTTTCTAATATATGTTACTATGTGAGAAAACGAAATTATTTTTGCACCAACCTAAATCATTAGTGTAGGTAAATTTGGAACCGTGGTATTGCACTCAATTTTAAAGTTGGGGTTTGACATGATAAGTAATCACAAAATATCTTTTTCCAAATCGTTACAGTTTTTTTGAGGAAACGAGATTAAAGATTAAGTTTAGGTTTTAAATCGTAGCGTTGGAATTTCATTCCGGTAATCAGCGAACGCCTTATAAAATTTATAATTTAATTAAGCTTTACGAATTTCATATAGTGAAGCTTGCATTATTTACATTATTCCGACTGTTATCCTCATCTTCATTGCCATATTCACAACGCTTCGGCCGTTGTACGCTGCGTATCTTCTTCAGTTGATTGAAATTTCGACTCGAACCCTTTACTTCGTTCTCCGGTGTAGATTGTTTTAGTCCCACGTGCCATGCCTCTTCCGGATGTCTCAGTTATTTCCCTTTAACTCAAGTCTCCAAGTTTTTTCGGTTCACCACTGCTGTGACCTGGTATTGAACTCACAACACCTTAGGTTTAGTCACTGGATCTCATCAACGTCTTTATCCACTGAGCAGAAATATAGACAGTTATGTGTGAAGATATAAATATATTATATTTTTCATTTTTCAATATTTTCATTATTTTTTTTTAGTTCAGTGATTGATTTCTTTTTACGGCTTATCAACCTTTTGCAATTTATTTAAAGCCAGAAAATATTTTGAAATTATATGAATTTTGGAAAAATAAATTCTGATAAAATCCCACTATTTAACCCATAGCTGATGGGAGAAGAGATGGATTTACACCTTTCCCAAGGGTATCTGACCGTAAGTAACTATAACGGAACCGACTGAGATTCGAACTCAGAACACCAATTTCCAGTTCTGTGACGTTATTTATTACGTCATCACTGATGAGGGGGCGGGGCGGCAAGCAAATTTAAAACTCTTTCTATTTAGAAATAGATATCAGTAATTAGGACAGTGAGACGGTTATCGGCGCAAGAAATTAGAATTGACGTACTGGGTTCAAATTCCGGACCAGTCTTTTGCATTTACCTTATATGCACGCCCGCGAGTTTCCTTTAAACTACTGAGTCACATTGTGACACAAGGTCTGTTTTTAACGTGGGATCCCAGTATTTCCACTCGGGACACTCGTCTAAACTGTTTATAGCTTGTCTGAGCAAGTCATAGCCGGTCATACCACCTCTACATAACACATGTCACAAAACGGTTGTGGGAGGAGAGCAAAGGGAAGAGAGAAGGCTTCTAGTACGAAACAGATACTACAATCGAAGAATCTACTCCGACGGGGGGGGACCTCTTCTCCTCTTCCGCCAATTCTGTCGGAAGAATCCGGAGTGCTCATTGAGGGACATTAATACTTCTTTAACCCCCTCCTCTTGTGTATGACGATAAACTACATCCGGCAGTAAGGCCTCAGATTGAGAGGTTTTGAGGAGCGTGGAACCATCTCTTAATTGCTGTTGTTCCCAGGTCCATTCTGACCTAGGGTAGTAGCACCTGTTAGGGTCCCAGGTATGGACAAATAGTGAACCTCCAAACTGGGAGCAAAATATAAAAATAATTAGAAAATGACCAAACCTCACAAGAAAATAAAATGTTGGCATTAAATGACCCATAAGGATTTGTTATGCCGTTAAACAAATCAAACCTCTCTTCAATGTTCCCAAACTATGGCTTAAAAATAGCAGCGCAAACTGGGTCATATACCCTTAGATGGCAGTTAGTCTAGAAGAACTATGAATTAAAAATAATCTTTTTCATGAACTGGTACCAATTCGCAGAGAAAACGCAAAACCACGAGGAACGCATTAAGCGCGTGTTTTTAATGTATGTGATATTAAAAAAATATTTAGAAATAAATACCAGTAATTAACGGAGTGCGACGGTTATCAGCGTGGGAAATAGATTTGAAGAACTGGGTTCAAATTACGCGCTAGTCATGAATATGTTTGTAGATGCACTCTTCCAGAAACAAAGATGATCAGGGATTTATGAGTGATCTCTCCATGGACCTTAGGTCAATGGGGAAAACTGGCTTGTGACTTTCAATGTCTCAAATATCCAAGCTTGTCATTTCATTATCTCCGTTCCGACCCTGAGTTTTCTCCAGTCACCACGAACGGTTGCACTCTCAGTAAAGCTCCGTTCTTTGGGAAGGCATGAACCCGCCTCTTCTCTCCCCACCATTGCTATAGTCTAAAACAGTGCTTCTCAATATGGACCCTTAGGCTCAAAACTGAACCAGAGAATTATTTTAAATGGGCCTAGAGATACCAGGAGCAGTGCAATCATTAGCCAGGATTTTTTATATTTTCGACTACATGGAATATCTATTTCTTATGTAGGGCTGGATTTTATAGCAGTAATGGGCCAAAAGAAGAAAAGTTTGAGAAACACTGGGCTAAATGGTATGGTAGGCTAGGCTCTCGAGTCTAATGAAGTTTCCAATCTAACAGAAGAAAAACTTGAATAAAAACCTTCGAGATGACCACGAGAAATCCTTCCACTATCTTTCCCAGTAAAGCAGAGAAATGTGCAGATAATAATGACAAAGAAAATGTGGAGGGTCATTATCGCTTATTTTCTGAAGGGACATGGCGTTTTAAAAGGTGTTTAATTAACTGATATTTTTTTCAAATTGAAACAATTGAAAAAAATGCACTAAAATGAATTTATTTTATCATTTCACGCCAAGAAAGGCAATAAAGCCACTAAAACAGGTAATAATTAGTGTGAAAGAAAAAGAAAAAAGAGAAACATTATTAAAGAGCAAGAACAATAGAAGAATAATCGAGATGACAGTAGATAACGATTGACACTGCATTTAATTTTTTGAAGTTGGCGGGAAAGCATGGAGCTGGAAGAGAGTTCCACAAGCGAGAATTGAGAGATAAGAAGCTGATAGCATTGAACTTAATGTTACATCTAGGCAAGTCAACTGTGAATTGATGAGACCTTACTGCCAACCTAGTACTGCGCTTAAATTCATGGCGTCTAGGTACCACAGTGGAAAGTTCATCAGGACAATTAACATGAAAATATTTATAGAAAAGGCACAGGAAAGTTACGTTACGGGGGTGGAAAACGCTGTGAAGCCGAGATGCCGGGTCAGGACCAATAATATTGCTGATTCTTTGGATTTTATCAATAATCTCTAAATATATAGCTGAGGCACCAGACCAGATGTGGCAGCAATATTCAAAGCAAGGATGAATAATAGACTTATAAATATGTAAGATAGATTCTGGTGAAAAAATGTCTAACACGGTATAATGAATCAACTTTCTTATCTGCAGACTTAGCAAATTGATTTAATATAATTTTTCCACATCATGTCAGCTGAAAAATTTAGTCCTGATTGGCGCAATTAGTAACTCTCTTGGAGGTTAGCATCAGCCATTCTGATGGAAGATAAAAAGAATTCTCTCATATTATTAAAAGAGTTTCGTATTTGAGGCGTTAAAATTAAAAAGCCACTCTTTGCCCCGCTTAACAACAGATTGCAGGTCATTCAATTGATTAAGGAACAAAAGCAACAGAAGTGTAATCAAGAAGACAGTAGATAACAATTGACATTGCATTTAAATTTTTGAAGATCAAATTGCCTGGAATGCATGCAGCTGGAAGCGAGAAATGAAATAAGAAGCTGATAGCATTGAACTTACGCTTACATCCAGCTAATTTAATTGTATATCGATGAGACCTTGCTGCTAATTTAGTACTGTGCTTAAATTCGTAAAGTCGAGATAACATAGAGAAGAGATTATCTGTCAAATTACCTTGAATGTATTTATAGAAAAGACACAGGGAAGCTACATTATGGCGGTGAAAAATGTTTGAAGCCGGAACGTCAAATCAAGACCAATAAAGTTGCTGATTCTTCTTTGGAGTTTATTAACCCTAGAACACTAACCATCAATTAAAGTTACACCACTACTAACCATGGGTATATCATAACTGATTTTGAAAATATAAAAAAAAAAATTAAATATAAATCTTTATTTGAAATATTTAACATGCAGGTACTTCAAACTTTGAGTTAACATTAATAGGAACTGAAAAAAACATTTAGGTAAGAAAATCAAGTACGGAAAATTGTAATTAAAAATAGGAAAATTTGTGCTGGGTACTATATACCCATTGTTAATGTTCTAGGGTTAAGAATCTCTACATATACAGCAAGAGCATCGGGTCATACGTGGCAGCCATATTGAAAGCATGGACGAATGGTAGACTTATAAATATGTAAGACAAATTTAAGAGAGAAAAGTTGTCTAGCACGGCACAGTTAACCAACTTTCTTAGCAGCAAACTTATGAATTGATTCGATATAATCCACTCCATGTCAGCCGAGAATGTTAGTTCGAGAAGGTGCAACGAGTCACTGTAATCGAGGTTAGCATCAGCCATATTGATAGGAGGCAGGAAAGAGTCTTTCAGTAAAAAGGCAATGATTGTAACAAGAATGAATGCTCTCCATTTTTATAAATGTTAAAGAATTCTTTCGCGCGTGTTTTCAAATAATCGCTCAAACTGTCATTGGCAATTAGATAAGGCGATAAACGATATAGAAATGGGGCATAGAAGCTTATATTAGCAGATACATAACGCGTTTTCTCACTGAAGAAAAGTTAGAGAGATTAATAGAATAATTGGTAGCGACGGGAACTTATTTCTCTCTCTCTTTTTCTTAAAATACAAAGTGTGGCTTCATTTAGCTCAATGCAATCAGTCAGTCAGCATCATTTACTGTTATCGTAATTCTATTCATGGCCATTCGGAAAAAGTGATTTTTCATTAAAATTCTTAAAATTATATGCCGTGCATCTGTTATGAGCGTCACTTTAAAAATATAAGCACAGTTATATGTGATTGATTGTGAGCCAAAACTGCCACACCATAAATATACGATGACACGTGAAGTGTTACATTTTAGGAGAAATGTGTTATTCCAGAATTAAACATATCTAAGTCATTTAAGGAATCACTGTAGAGTAATGAATAGTGGCTTCGATTGAGGAATCCGGAGAGTCGAGTTGGAATTCCAGTCAATGCTAATATCCTTGTGAAAGGTATGAATCATCATCTTTTCCTCAGTATGGGTAAATAGCAGGACAGATCGGGTTCTATAGCCTTGGATGGCAACTGGTCTACCGCAGAAAGAAATGGCAACCTACTACGGTAAAAAAACTGCCTCGTTAGTCATGTATCGAATGATACATGATCGCCATCGCCTGTGTATCACGCAAGGCACATAACTGATTGAAATTCCCTTACGTGCTAATACCCTTGGGAAAGGTATGAATCCTCTTCTTCTCCCCACTATGGGTAAATAGCAGGACATATCGACTTTGATGGCAACTGGTCTACCGCAGAAAGACATGACAACCTACTACGGAAAAAAAACTGCCTCGTCAGTCATGTATCTAAAGATACATGATCGCCATCGCCTGTGTATCACGCAAGGCACATAACTGACTGAAATTCCCTTACGTGCTAATACCCTTGGGAAAGGTATGAATCCTCCTCTTCTCCCCACTATGGGTAAATAGCAGGACAGATCGGCTTTGATGGCAACTGGTCTAACGCAGAAAGACATAGCAACCTACTACGGGAAAAAAAACTGCCTCGTCAGTCATGTATGGAAAGATACATGATCGCCATCGCCTGTGTATCACGCAAGGCACATAACTGATTGAAATTCCCTTACGTGCTAATCCCCTTGGGAAAGGTATGAATCCTCCTCTTCTTCCCACTATGAGTAAATAGCAGGGCAGATCGGCTTTGATGGCAACTGGTCTACCGCAGAAAGACATAGCAACCTACTACGGGAAAAAAACTGCCTCGTCAGTCATGTATGGAAAGATACATGATCGCCTAAGCGTGTATCACGCAAGGCACATAACTGACTGAAGTAGATTGCTAAGTCTGCTGCTTAGAAAATATGTCCACAATGTTGTGCGAGACAATTTTTCGCACCCGAATCTGTTTTGCCCCATTATAATTCGACCATTCCTCCGTGCATCGAATATTGCTGCCACATCTGCTGCTTCTGCTATATATCTAGAAATTCTGGAAAAAATCTGAACATATTCTGAAATATTATTAGTTTCGACTTGGCATCTCAACTTCATTTATTTCCCCATCAAGGTCACATAGCTTTCCAGTGCCTTTTCTATAAATATTTTCATGGCAACTGTTTTGATGAGCTTCGATGCCTCTTTAAGCGTAGTACTAGACTGGCAGTTAGGTCTCATTTGACGGCTGAAATTTCTAGATGTAGCCCTAAGTTCTATTCTAAGAGTTTTTTTCCTCTCGCAGTTTCCGCTTGTGGGACGCTCTTCCGGCTTCTTGCTTTCCTGTCAAATAGATCTTCAAAAATTTAAATGCAGCGCCAATTGTCATCTCTCTCTTTTTCTTAAAATACAAAGTGTGGCTTCATTTAGCTCAATGCAATCAGTCAGTCAGCATCATTTACTGTTATCGTAATTCTATTCATGGCCATTCGGAAAAAGTGATTTTTCATTAAAATTCTTAAAATTATATGCCGTGCATCTGTTATGAGCGGCACTTTAAAAATATAAGCACAGTTATATGTGAATGATTGTGAGCCAAAACTGCCACACCATAAATATACGATGACACGTGAAGAGTTACATTTTGAATCCTGTTCTTTTATTGTCCATTCTCCTCAATAACGTTCCCCGAGTTTATTTAACTCTTAGTAACTATTTACGTCTTAGTGGCTTTAACACCTTGCTTGGGGTGAAATGATTGAAAAAAAGAAGGAATTGACTTACTATGTGAGCGGAGAATTAAAGAAATTTATATAAAAGTTTTCGATAACAGTGCGGCAAGTTCAACTATATGAAGACGCCGATGAAATAAAGATTGGAAAAAGCGTGAGGAGAGGGGGATGCGATTTCGCCTAAGCTACTTTCAGCAGGTATAAATGCGCGATTAGTGCGACGTTTACCGACTCGGAAAGCGAATTCGGCGAGTCGAGTTCGAATTTCGACCGAGTATTCCACTTTTCTCCTTACTCTCAGCTATGGGTTAAATAGCAATGCTAACTGGCTCTCTTGGCTTGCGGTAGGGACCATTTTAGGGGAAAGGAAACTTCTTTCTTATTTTTATGTGCCATGACATTTCAGGATGTAGGGGATCATGGATCTCCACCTCCTTTTATTCTTTGCAGTTCATTCCTTTTGCTCTCTCCCCTAGACCACGTTCTGTCATCCACCAGCTCAAGCCCAACAAAAATGTCACGCACTGCATCCCCTTGTTTCTTTTCCCTCTATTCGACCCGTGAGTATCAGATTCTCCAGGCCCTCCTTCCTCATTAAGTGTCCCAGAAACTTCAGCTGCCTCTTTCTGATGTTAAGTATAAGCCTTCTCTTTGTTTGTAAACTCTCTAAGATCTAATTGTTGCTCACACGCTCGGTCCACGAAATCCTCAGCATCCTTCTGTAGAACCACATCTCTGTCGCCTCGAGTCTCTTCTTCATCTTTTAGGAAATCATCCAACATTCGCTACTGTAAAGAGATAAATGTCACGTAACAGCTTAGTATTCTTTTCTTTGTTACCAAAGAAATCCTCCTGTCTCGCAATAGAGGTACCTAAAAATATTTAAAAAAAAAAAAAAGAAAAGATTTTTTAAAATATTCAGGGGAAATAACCCATGAGTATCCTATCTTATTATGTGTCCCAGAAACTTCAGCTGCCTCTTCCTGATGTTAAGCATAAGCCTCCTCCTTGTCTGAATTCTCTCCAAGACCTCATTGTTACTCACACGCTCGGTCCACGAAATTCTCAGCATCCTTCTGTAGAACCACATCTCCGTCGCCTCGAGTCTCTTCTTCATCTTTGAGGAAATCGTCCAACATTCGCTGACTTAAAGAAGGACAGATGTCACGTAACAGCTTTAGTATTTCTTTGGTAATAAAGAAAAGGATACTGAAAGATACCTACGAAGTGGAATGAGCCCCGTTTGGCTAGACTCGACGCTGTTGTTGTCGTGTTTTGAAACATCGTGATGTGACATCATGTGATTTAGAGCAGATCTTGAAACCTTATCGCGAGCATTGAAGCGACAAGGAATAAGACTGAAAATAGAGAACACTTCTGAATTGTTGACAACATTTTATTTCTCTCCGAATCATTAGTGGAATTAAAAGCATCGTTCAATGAACTGAATAGATTAATAGACCTGACCTGACATTATGGCTTCTGTCACTTTCACACCGCCCTAACATAGCTTCTTCTTGCCTCTTCTATAAATAGTTTCACCGTAATTGTTATGATATATGCATTATAAACTCTTGATAAAATATAAAGGAGAATCAGCAATGTTATCAGTCTTGGACTGTCATCTCGGCACCAGTGACTTTTCCCAGCACGATGACGTAGCTTTCCTGAATCTTTTCCATAAATATTCTCATGGTACCTCGACTCCACGAATTCTAGCTCAGTACTAGATTAACAGTTAGGTCTCATAATTTCACTGTTGAAATTGCTAGTTGTAACTGTGAGTTCTATGTTAATAGTTTCTTCTCCAACACTTCTCGTTTGTGGAAATCTCTTCCGGCTTTCTGTTTCTGTCATCATCATGTCATCTTGAATTATGTTCGTTTATTGCTCTCACTATTTCATTCACTCTCAGTAAACCATTGCATCCGAGTGGCTTTATTGCCTTGTTTGGGGTGAAATGGTTAAACCAATGGTCGATGTATGTTTAAAAGCAGAAACAAAAACAAGAGTAATATTCAGTTGTGATAGTGAAAATGTATTAAAATTGTTAGAAACCTGGAAAGACAGAGATAGATAGATAGATAGATAGATAGATAGATAGTGAACAGACTGAGATAGATAGATAGAAACTTGGATTAGATAGAAAGAGAAACAGGCAGACAGATAGATAGATAGATATACAGATAGATAGATAGATAGATAGATAGATAGTGAACAGACTGAGATAGATAGATAGATAGATAGATAGATAGATAGATAGTGAACAGACTGAGATAGATAGATAGAAACTTGGATTAGATAGAAAGAGAAACAGGCAGACAGATAGATAGATAGATAGATAGATACATAGATATACAGATAGATAGATAGATAGATAGATAGTGAACAGACTGAGATAGATAGATAGATAGATAGATAGATAGATAGATAGATAGTGAACAGACTGAGATAGATAGATAGATAGAAACTTGGATTAGATAGAAAGAGAAACAGGCAGACAGATAGATAGATAGATAGATAGATAGATAGATAGATAAATAGATAGTGAACAGACTGAGATAGGTAGATAGATAGATAGATAGATAGATAAATAGATAGTGAACAGACTGAGATAGGTAGATAGATAGATAGATAGATAGATAGATAGATAAATAGATAGTGAACAGACTGAGATAGGTAGATAGATAGATAGATAGATAGATAGATAGAAACTTTGATTAGATAGAAAGAGAGACAGGCAGACAGACATACACACACACACACACACATATATATATATATATATATATATATATATATATATATATATATATAGATAGATAGATAGATAGATAGATAGATACGAAGAGACAGGGATAGATAGATAATGAACAGACTTATATATATATATATATATATAGATAGATAGATAGAAAATAACAAACCGGGCTAGTGATATAGAAACAGATGGATGCATAGATAGAAACGAACGGATATAGACATATTGAGAGAGAGGAGGAGGGAGACAGAGAAAGGGGAGGGAGAGATAGATAGATAGATAGATAGATAGATAGATAGATAGATAGAGAGAGAGAGAGAGAGAGAGAGAGAGAGAGAGAGAGAGAGAGACAGAGAGAGATGAATGTATCCCAAACAATTCATCAAATGCAATCCTGTTTCACTACGCATACCGGCAACTGGCGACAAACGTAAGTGAATATTTCTTGAAAGATATAATTTCTTATCGAATCGCTTCAAGCTGGTGACTCTTTCTTGGACGAACTGCCATTTATCACCAACTTTTCTGAACCAGGCACAAACAATGAACCAACAACCGCGAATTTTCCAAAGGCCCTGAAACGACGGGAGGTACAAATTCAAATGCTGAGGAGATTTCTTTGCTTGCAAAAGATTGCCGCCCAGCCAAGCAGATATGAATGTCTTAGGCCGACCGCGAAGAATAGAGAAATGGGAAGTAAATGCTTAAATGAATGAAAAGAGAAAGCCTGTGGGGTATTTTGCGTTGAGTCGCGAATCAGGATTATCTTGGGGGCTTAGGGACGGCTTAATTAATCTCAGTTTGCCGGCTAGATAATCCAGTGGTAATTTCGGGGTTCGCAAAGGAGAAAACGTATATTTGACGATGGATGGAGAAACGAATTTTTTTTGTGTGTATGTGTGTATAAACCTCTGTGTATGTATGAGCTTGTACGTGTGTGCATGGGAGTGTATATGTGTGTTTATGTATGTATGTGTGCGTGTAAATATGTATTATTTTTATTCTATTTTATACATGTATCTATACGTGTATGTGTGCGTGCATATATGTGTTTATGTATGAGTATGTGTGCATGCGTATGTGTGCGTGTATGTGTGTCTATATGTGAGTGTGCGTCTGTGAATGTGTGGGTTTTGGCCGGGAGGTACTGAAGACAAAACAGAAATTGTGGTGGGAGAGGCGAAGAGGACGGATAAGATTATTAGAGAAGAAAAAGAAAAGAGAGTAAAAGAAAAAAAGAAAGAAAAGAAAATGAGAATGGTAAGTAATTCCATAAAGGCATCATGCAAAAAATAACATGGACAGACAGACAGACAGAGAGACAGACTGATAGATAGATAGATAGATAGATAGATAGATAGATAGATACGAAGAGACAGGGATAGATAGATAGATAGATAGATAGAGAGAGAGATACATAGATAGATACATAGATAGATAGATACGAAGAGACAGAGATAGATATAAAGATAGATAGATACGAAGAGACAGGGATAGATAGATAGATAGATAGATACGAATAGATGAATACGGCACACGTCCTTGGTATGACGATAAATTACATCCGGCAGCAAGGCCTCTGATCGGGAGATTAGAGATTTTGAAGAGCGTTGTACTACCTCTTAATTGCTGTCCCGCTGTGGTAGCCCCTTGTTAGGACTCTAAACAAAACGCAACACTATATTTTTTTAATAAAATGATCACCGATTTTCACAGCAAAATGACAATCAATGCAACAAAAACGTATACAAAAATACATTTTTATAGT
>OZ010598.1:12947329-12949829 GCA_963932145.1 Acanthosepion lycidas
CACACATTTTTGACGGACCTCATCAAGCATACGTAAAATTAACGAAGTGAGGAAGTGAGGTGGGAAAGAGGATATGAATGTGTCATATGTAGTATTTCAAATTATTATTTTTAATTTTTAACTCCAATGTATCGACTAGATGTTGTTCGAATTTATTGTGTCTAGTCTCAAGATATAGATGGCTAAGGAGTGGAGACCGACTTTAAAGGAAGAAGCTACACTACTTTCACGAGGACAGTTTTTCTTTCAAATTTTTTAGACGCTGTTAATTCGCGTTACTTTAACGGGCATGTTTGGGAGGTTAAAGTTTTTTCTGTATCTAAATGTTTAAACAATCTACGAAGAAATTAATTTGAAATTCGGTGGAGTTTTTTGTTATTTTCTATGAAACAGTCGATTAGAAAAATTCACAGATAGTACATTGAAAAAGTAATCTATTTTATATTCCCATATCTAAAAGTACACCCCCACACTATAAAAAAAATAGATAGGTACCTATATATTTTGCCATAAATATGAAAGAACGGGTAATATTATATGTGTATAGATATGGATTATGTAATTAAATACTGAGAGAGTATTCGAACGCAGCCATAAGTGGGTGCATGGGTGAACATGAGGATAGAGACATGTACGTGTGTAGATATGTGTAAGTGCAAATTAACGTATATGTGTGTATATGGATATGCTGCATATGAATGTATGTGTTTGTATATATATGCATGTGTGTATGTATGTATGCATATGCGTGTGTGTATATGTGTATGTGTATATACGTATATGTGTGAAAAAATACATATGTATATATATATATATATATATATATATATATATATATATATATATATATATATGCTACATATGACACATTCATATCCTCTTTCCCACCTCACTTCGTTAATTTTACGTATACTTGATGAGGTCCGTCAATAATGTGTGAATTTCTTTTCATTTTTCATTTCAATTTTTGGAAGTAAAGTCTGATGATCCAAAGCCCTGTTAAAGGGGTTATGGTGAAATAATTTATTACATGGAACCTTAACGTGGTCTGTTTTTATTCAATATATATATATATATATATATATATATATATATATATATATATAGATAGATAGATAGATAGATAGATAGATAGACAGATAGATAGATAGTAGCCGAGGTACCCGGTATTGCTCGGGCGTACATGGATGCAATTGTATAACTGCACTCGCCCTCTATACCCGCACCCCACTGTCTAGAAAAATCTGCCTGCGTCCAGTTTGCATGCATCATCTGTTGTTATACTAAGCTACTCCCTACACTTATTTTTTTGGCCTTCGCAAGTGTTTGATTATTCCTAATAAAAGAATTCCACCGATGAAATCTTCTTGTGTGGGTGTCCCTCGAAGTTAAATTGTTTCAATGTTTTAGATATTCAGTAAATTTCCTATGGCCGGAATAACTTTCAAATAGTATATTATTGTTCACAAATCTAATAATCAAACCAAACCTGGTATGAAGCGTCAGAGCTTGATTCAATTGAAAGTGCAAACGCATGAACGCCCCTCTCCTTCGCACGTTTATTGTAGAACTGGGGTTAATAAGAGGTTCTTCGGGAAGTAATCCTTCTCAAACAATCTTTGCATCAAAGGTTGTTCGAATGCTAATTTAGGATGGAATCATATGAAGAAACTATTGAATTATTACCAAGAGCCAATTTTGGTCATAGTTTGTAGTAGATTTCGTCCACTTAACTGAAATAATCTAAACCCAACATTCACGCAAGATAAATTGTCGGTCATATGTAATTTATATTTCAAATTTGGAAAGCATCGGATGAAAAACCAGGGGAAAACGGATTTTTTTTAATAGATTTGAACGTGGTTTTTTGCTATACACGAGGAAACGAGCAGGACTAAAACCACATTATCTTATTTCTTGAATGATAGTAAATTTTTGAGACATGTTTGAAGAAAATCAGATAAAAATCAGGAAGCTATTCAACATTTTATTTTAAGAAGTACAAAAACCCCGATTTTTTCAAAGTTTTTGCTATTTTTGTGTGAAGCCAATGTTGCAGGAAGATTATCCAGCATTCTCCATAAACCTCGCAACATGAGCTTTGTTTTGCATTAAAAGCGAAGAACATTAGTTCATCCAGTGAAAAATTATATTCTCCTGTAACTTTACCTTGGTTTTTGCCAAAAAGTTGTACCCACCTTCAGTTTTATCGACTTTTCTCTCAAACCCTGGGAAGTGGGTAGAGATTGAAAAGTAGGGCTTGACTTATTTTAGCAAATGTGCAACATGAGTGGACAATTTCTTCGAAATCGGTCGAGAAATATGGACGTCCATGAATAGCATACACACACAGACACACACACATCCGTTTTATATATATACATACATGTGTGTGTCGATGTAATATGAAAGAACAGTTAATGATTTAAAGTTCTTTAGTATTTATTTATTTTTATTTCTAAAAACAGTGCTCGAGAGAGAAGTAGAGCTTAAATCATAA
>OZ010598.1:12954829-12992012 GCA_963932145.1 Acanthosepion lycidas
ACCAAGTAACTACTTATAGACAAGGTATGGGTAGTCTTTTATAACTAGTGGACTGTATAAGATATGGATGATTGATTTGGATATCGTTAAATACCTGTTGTTTGTATTTGAGTCTTTTAGTATTTACTTGGTATCGGGACAAGTAACTATTGTCTGCCTGCCTTTATATTTCAGTCTATAACGGTCATGAGTAAACTGTGACCCACGAGCCATAGGCGACCCGTTTGACTATATGCATGACTGTTAAAAAGATTCAAGGTAAATAATCGTTGATGGTATCTCAGCTAGTTTCACTACAGAAGACCATAAGCGTTAGAAATGGAAAACAGTTGATTTTTTTCTTTGGAGAGAATATTTTCTATAATTAAAAAATTGAACTATTATTATTATTATCATTATTATTATTATTATTTATTTCCTTTGATTTCTGACGTTTACACATTTCTTTCCGGTTCCCGCACAGGGACCTAAGGTTAGAAATGGCATCATGACACTTTCCACTGACCAAAAAATAAAAAATAAAAAAATTACATAGATAAAGCCCTTCGTAAAGTGTGGGCTGTACTTGTGAGGACAATTTTTTGTATTTCTTTGAGGCATGAACTTCCAGGAATCCCTTCAATTAGTCTACTGCAATCTTTTCCAACCAATCCTAGGGCTCCAACTACAACAGGGATTGTTGATGTTCCCATATGCCACATTTTCGAGATTTCTATTTCAAGGTCCTTGTATTTTGACAGCTGTTTGAATATCTTCAAAGATACATTGTAGTCAGCAGGGACTGCCATATCAATAAGGAGGCGCCGTTTTTGTTTGTGGTCTTTAATAACAATGTCTGGGCGGTTGGCTTTGATTGTTCTGTCAGTGTGTATTGTGTAGCCCCATAGAATTGTAACAGGTCCTATCTCCGTAACCGGGTCTGGGTGGTGTTGATGCCAGTTTCTTTCAGTTTCCTTCTCGTAGAAGTTGCAAATTTTCCAGTGCAGATATTGGCTCACTCTGACATGCCGGGTTTTTTACTCAGTGGGTGCCAATATCGTGCAACCTGATACAAGATGATCAATTGTTTCTGGATATTTATCAAATAATCTGCATTTTGGGCTAACACAATATTTTAGTATATGTGCTTGATAATTTCTAGATAACAAGCATTGGTCCTGTGCAGCAAGAATAAAACCTTCAGTTACAGCTTTCAACCCTGCACTATGTAGGTACGGCTTTTGTCTACGTCAGCTTGTTTGGTACGAGCAGAATATTGGTCATGAAGCGGTTTCTTTTGCCATTGTTTCTGCATCTGGTCAATTGCATTTGTCTTTGCTCGCTTTTTTTTTAAAGTATTTTGCAGCTTCAGCCGGTGTATTGAGCTTTATTATTATTATTATTATTATTATTATTATTATTATTATTATTATTATTATTATTGTTATTATTATTCTTATTATCAATTATTATTATTAGAAATATTATTATTATAATTACTGATAATAATATTATTAATAACGATATTAGGATTAACACACGAGGCTGCGGGTGATTTGTTTTTAATTTATTCATTTGAAAATACAAAAATATTTTTTCAATAGAAATAAATATATTTCATCTACATAGGAAAAAAAAAGTATTTTGAAAGTTTCTCTGAAACAAGAGATGTTTACACGTATGATCTTCCTTAGTGAAAATCGCCAATGGTTTAGAATGCAGACAACGTTACCTTCAACGAAAGTCAACAAATTTAAGCAACATTGAACGTAATCATTGCTTATGTATAAGAGAGTGTGTGAGTGAAATTTAGCATTAATGCATTAAACAAACCATTCATTATTCCTCTTTGCGTGGGCCGTACATGCAGTCAACTGCGGGGAAATTAGGGAGACCGAATTCTTCCTAGATTTTTGTTTCGGTTTAAAATCTTATTTATATTTATAACAGTAAGTTTCTCTATATTATCTATTTATTTTCATTTTATTATATATATATATATATATATATATATATATATATATATATATATGAAAATTTCTCCGATTTAACCATTAGAGAAGACAATATTTATTAATAAAAATGACAATAGGAAAACTAGTAATTGTTAACTGAAAATAACGTCACGTGTGGAGAATATTGTCAGTTAACAATATGAAAATAGCGTTTCTCTACATTCCAGTTGCTAGGAACATTGTTTTTGTTTTTATTAGTTACCTTGTTCAATTAAATTCATTTCGTATTTTGCTTTGATAAAGTCCATATTGGACGAAACGCGTCAGCAATTACTAGTTTTCCTATTGTCATTTTTATTCATAAATATATAGTCATATATATATATATATATATATATATATGTGTGTGTGTGTGTGTGTGTGTAAAATATGTGTGTGGATATATATATATATGTATATATATATATATTTAAATATGTTTGAAACAGTACAGAAACGTATTATGTTATAAAAAGCAAGAAATTTTATATTATAGGCCATGATAGATTTAAAATAAAAACAAAAACACACATACCAGTCGACCGGTTTCGTCCCCTCTCATCAGAACTGTTAACGGAGAAAACAAATTATGAAGAGAAAAAAAAAAGAAAGTCTGTCAAGGATGACGTGAATGAATGGACAAGAAGAAGAAAAATATAATTATAAAAATTATACCAACAAAGATGCTAGAAGCGCAGCACAGCAAGTCCAAGCAAACAATCTCTTTGTTTGCAAAGAGTAGGTTGCCTGGACCTGATGTACAGCGTCTCCAACACCTTAAGATGAAATAATGAGTGTGCTCTGGCCAAAACGGAAAACCAGTTCACACTGAAATCCATCGCACAAATGAGATTCTTTATAAAGTGATCCGCAATCGAAGAACCATACGTGTTACGAATGGTATCGCCCAACGAAAAAATTTTATTCAGTATTATAGCAGGTACGTGTTGTTTAATTCTAACGTCCAACCACTGTGTCGTTCTACCTATGTAGTCGCATCTACAACTACATTTGAAATGGTAAATAACAGAATTATTATGGTGGGGCGGGGGTAGAACATCTTTACACGTGAGTGTTATTTTGCAGTCCGTACTTTCATCCATGTGTAAAAATCTGATTGAAAATATGTTTTCAATCAGTTAATTTAATATATATATATATATATATATATATATATATATATATATATATATATATATATATATATATATATATTAAATTAACTGATTGAAAATATGTTTTTTTCGCTACAGAAAAAATGTCGAAAAACTTTTTGCCGTTAATAAAAAAAAAAACAAAAACAAAAACAACAAAAAAAAAAACAGACGATATGCATTTAACGGATGTCAGAATTCGTCGAAAATACATCCCTATCCTCCTTAAACTTAACCTCTTTTTCGAACGTAACTCATAATAAAAACTCATAATAAAAATGAATACGCTACCGCCCTTGTCTGAATGATTGGATTTCTCTGTATCCTTGGAAACTGGAAATTATGAATTTATATGTGCATTTAACACTCAGTAAATTTAAAAATAAGATATTCCAATATTCGCTTGAAGATGAAACAGAAATAATGCTTTTAATTTAATTATATAATTAAATTGAAAGTTTTAGCTTCCATTTTTGAAACATGGTTATTACTGTGTAGCGAAAAACATATTTTCAGTCAGTTAATTTAAAATATTTATGCTCTGTAAATTTACATTGAGCACTGTTTTGTAAAAATAAAAAATATCAATAAGAACATCGGATTATATATCTTACTGTTTTTGCTTGATATATATATATATATATATATATATATATATATATATATATATATATATATATATATATGTATATATATATTATCTATCTATCTATCTATCTATCTAATCTGTTCATATCTATCTATCTATCTATCTAATCTGTTCATATCTATCTATCTATCTATCTATCTATCTATCTATCTTACGGACAAATATAATTAAAAGACTGCATTCGATATTAAATTGCTTAAAAATGGTTGACATGACCTCTACATAAATGCGTTTATAAACTCAAATTTAAACCACTAATATTTACCTATCATCGTAAGAAATAAATGCTCATATAAATATCATTTAATTACTTGTATATACACATCAGAAGCTCATACACACGCTCATAAACACATATATACATACATATCTATTAAGACGTTTTACTGTTACAATGGCTTCGTCCTCAACCGAGAGTCCTTCTTTATTCTGAATTGATCTTAAATTCTGCCGTGCAATGAAAAAACTCTTTATTTCTCAGAGTTCAACTGCCCACCCCACGTTCGTTCCTCACGTTCAGAATCGGCTACTCCGGCTTCAGATCATGCATTCTCCTGAGTTCCCTCCCTGCGGCCCATCCATCTGTCAAACCCAGGTTCGGGAGGAGACGGAAAATTAAGTGGTCCTCTTATCCGCGAGGACAGGTCAGCGCGCAAGATCTAAACTAAGCTCGTTGGCCAAATAACAAAAACCAACCGCAAAGCCAACCTCCTCCCGACACTACAAAAACAACTCAGTTGGGAGGTGTTCGGCAAATAGCAATCAGTGTCCATCTTTTAAAGCAAGTGTAAAACGCAAGCACCCTAGGTCACCTCGCCGGTCCGGTGAAGAACATTAGTCCTTTCCCTGGATTTTATTTTTCTGATTTAATTTGTTTGACGCGAATACGGATTCCGGATAAGAGATTCCAGCCTCAGGGAACCTCTTTCCATTATTTACGTTTGATATTGTAAAAACAAAACAAAACCTTGTAGGTAGGTAACTGTTATAGGCAAGTAAAATGTAATCAGCGGGACGAGTTCAAATCCTGTGCTAGCTTGTTGCGTTCACTTTCACACACATTAATTTGGAAAGGCGTGCGACCGTCTTTGGTTGAATCTCCAAACCAATGCAGCTATGGAACAAATAGTTAACTAAACTGTCTGGCAACAAGATTGAGAGAAGGAAAATACTAGAATTTCATGCATCCTACCAAATAAACGGTAAGGGGAAACAACTCCGAATATTCTCCTTGAAGGCATGTCACTTCAAAGAGAAAAGAGATGTAGTATGAAAAATATTATTGAAAAATTGTCTGCATTAAAACTCTTATATTGAACAGGAAATAATATCTATATTTCTTGATTATTAGGTTGATGCAAAAATAATGTCGGTTTTTGCCGTTAAAAATACGTCAAAAAACGATATTATTTTTGCACCAACCTAATATTTTATTCTTTTCTTATTTTATTTATTGCTTTCTATTATTTATCATTTAAACAGAAATTTTAACATCAGTAATTAATAATAATAATAAGTGGTACATTTTACGACGAACGGTTTATTCTGTCATCCAATGTAAGATATACATATATATCAAATAATTCATCGAGTCTGAAAGAAACCTCAACAGAATGCAGAAAGCACTGGACGGCCATTTCGTATTTGGGACTCATCAGCAGTGCGAATCCACTTCCGTGAATTGAAACCCTGACAGTTAGGTTGTCAAGCAAACATCACACCAACTGTTCCACCGGGCCTCGGTGACGAAGATATTGCAAATCAGACTCAATATAGCGCCGCTCGCTCACATATTCCGTGGTGGAACTCTTACTGAGTCCTCTGTAACCATAGGACAGTGCCCCCTGGAGCCACGACTACTATCACCAAGCAGGTCACTCTAGAGCATTAGAAGCCGGTTCAAGCAATGATGTACACATGATAGAAATTATTAGGAAGATTTGTTATTTAGTGTGTGTGTGTGTGTGTGCGTATGTGTGCGTGTTTATGGGTTTGTTTATATATGTTTCTATGTGTGTATATGGTATTGTGACCTGTATTTTCTCTCAAAAGCAAAGGCCAGAGCTAGAGTAACCCTCATTATTTCCAACCAACCAACCCGTGAGAGGACCATTCTAAAGTAACCCTTCATATATTTGTAGTAGTCTGCCTCACAGTATATTAATGCTAGAAATCGAAATCATACTGGATGGTTAAAATCCATGACAATAACAAAATCCTTATAACTTTTTTAATTTGTAATTCTATCATTCATCATTTAAACAGAAATTATGATAATAGTGAAAATAAGTTGTCCATTTGACAACAAAGATGTTCAGTATAAAATATACATGTATGTTTTGTGCTTGTATGTATATTTAAAGTTTAATTTTTATTAATTTTAATAAGATTAATTTATCTAATTTTGTTACTATCTGATTTCAACTCTTGGTATAACCTTAAGAGAAGTTTTAAAAATTAGTAATCCCCCTTGCCCTGAGAAGGATTGAGAGCATTATACAGCAACCTTTCTACACATGGTGTTTCAATAAAAGTACCTAGACTCCTGTGCTGTGAACAGGTAAATAGGAGTAGATAGGCTCAACTATTACCCTGCCCACACTCGTTCCATGTTTATTGAACAGGTATAGAGGTTTATCCCTTGTCTCCTGTTTAGGATATAGTTTACTGGTTCTTTTTTATTTATTTCTTCCATAATGACTTAACTGTCTTATCTTTTTGGTGATCTGACTGATTAGTGACTGGGACTTTTTTATTATGAGCGTACAGGGTTGGCAGATTTCTGGTTGCTGCTTTCGACTGGTAGTAAGGAGTCCGAAATCTTTGGTAGCATTTAAAGAACCTGCTCTGATCAACAGTCACATAATATTGGGGTATCTGTAGTGCCACATTGCACATGGGTAGGTGTCCCTGCATGTATTTCCAGTGGGGAAACCTAAGGCCACATTATGCTTTAGTCTTAGCCACCTTCTAGCCAGTTTCTATTGCCATAGACGATAGCGATAATTATTTTGGTTTTCTTCTTAAAACAAATATTCTTATGACAGGCACAATGAAATGAAATAAGTAAACCAGCAAAAAAAAAAAAAAAAAAAAAAAAAAAAACCCCAAAAAACACGTACTGAACAACCAAACTTTTTTCAATATTGGTTGCATTCTTTCTAATTTCATTCGTATAGAATCTTTTCTCTTCAAACGGTCTCCAGATGTTTTCCCATATTGTGAAACTCATTCAAATTCTTTTTTTGCTACCAATTAATTTTCTGTTCCAGGCGATATTCCCCTGTACCAAAAATATTTTAGCATACATAAGCATGGCCTCGGTGTTTATATTCGGGAAAATCTATCAATTGCAAGGGAATCGTCTCTCGAGTTCCCGGATTATCCTTTCTTGTGCTTTCGACTTTCTTTATTGCACTCTGTTAGCTATCTCTTTTTCCTTTATCGCTCTCCTCCTTCTCAGGAACGTACTATATTAAACAAATTTTCTGATAATATAGAAATGGCTCCTTCTCTACATCCATCTGCCAACATTTTTGTGATGGTGATTTTAATGTTTATCATTTTAGCGGCTTAAGAATTACGGATGTCGCCGTTATCCAGGCTTTCAATTTTTCTATTGCTCATTCTCTCAGTCAAATAGTGGATTTCCCTACTCGCTTCCCTAATAAATCTATTCAACATTCATCTTTACTTGATTTAACTCTTCTTCTAGCTATGTCTTCTTGGCAATGCAGATCATTCTGTAGTATCTGTTATTTATTTCGAGTCGTCTATTAGAAAGGGACCTCCTATTCACAAGACTTCTTTCTGTTACCAGGGTACTGATTGGGATTCATTTTCGAGGCGCCCCATGGATTGATATTCTTAATCTTCTTATTGAGAATCGTGCCACTGATGTTTCTTCTGGGGTTAAAGCCAGCATTGATGATTTTTTACTTTCCCTCAAATATCAGGTGAAACCACAATCTTCTTCTTGGTTCGCACCAGCTTGTTCAGCCGCTATAGAACACTGGAATCACTTTTCTGGCTGTAGGAGCGTGATAATTACGATCGCAACGCAATTCTATTTGTGGATGCTCGAAATAATTGTAAACGTATTTTCAAAGAGGCTAAGTCTTAGTTTGCTGACAGAATGAGGGACCGTACAGCCTCTAACAAGTTTGGTTCACATGATTACCGGCGGCTCTGTGAAAGTGTGTTAAATAAGAGTAAGTCTTCTATCCATCTTCTATCCATCTTCTCTTCACTCAATTTGAGGTGTTCTGATGGTAAAGCAGAACGTTTTGCTCGTAAATTCTCTTGACCCGTCTGGAGTACCTTTGCCTGACTTTCCACTTTGAATTGAGTCTCTATTGAGGGATATGCCTATAGCTCCGTCTATTGTTTCTGCTATCATTCCTAAACTAGATCTTCACAAAGCTAGTGGATTTGATGGCATCTCTGCAATAGTCCTTAAGAAATGTGCCCCTGAACTGGCTCCTGTTCTCTCTAAACTAATAATAATAAATGCTTTGATACTTCTTGCTTTCCTCTTCTGTAGTTACAGTCTTTAAGAGCTCATTCTATCGGTCTGTTAGCATTCTACTAAAATTTGGCAATGTAGTAAATGCTCTAATTAACTTTGAATTGATAAGCATCTCACATGGTAGGATCTTCTTTCAGATAACCAATATGCGTTATGCTTCTCTACGTCAACTGCTAATATATTAATGATTATTGCTGAAAGTGTCTATCACGCTTTGCTTTAGATAAGAATGGTGAAGCTTGGGTTATTGCTTTGGATATCTAGAAGGTATTTGACAGACTTTGGCGTGTTAGTCTTCTTCACAAGTTGAAAGGTTATAGTATTTTTTGAATTTTTGAACTGATTCAATCTTTCATTTGAAATCGCGAAACGAAAGTTATCTTGAATGGCCACTCCTCTAGATCTTTTTGTATTAATACAAGTGTTCCTCAGGGCTCTATCATTGGACCTACGCTGTTCCTAATTTTAATCAATGACCTTCCTGGTGGCATCAGTTATCAACTCAGTTTATGTTGATGATACAACTATTTACTCCTGTCTTAATAGTAAATCTGAATGATTTGATATGGTCAAATTAACAGCTAATTTTAAAAAAATGATGTATATTCTGTTGCTAAATGTAGAACGGAATAGCTTCCTAATTTTAAGGTATCCAAAACAATACTGCTTTTAATTAATTGTCTCAGAGAAACCTTTCTACCTTCCATCAGCATATGGCTGATGCTAACCTCCACCTTCTCAAGCTAACATTTTCTGCTCGTATGAAATGGAAAAATTATATCGAATGAATTGCTGAGTGTCAGAGAACAGTAGAAAGACAAGTATTAAAGAGAGAGGACAATAAAGAAGGTTGACTGGGAAGCAAGAAGCCGGAAGTGAGTTTCACAAGCGTGAAGAGCAAAGAAACTGTTAGCATAGAACTTGCGGTTACATTTAGGCAATTCAACTGTGAATTGTTGAGACATTGACACGAATCTAGTACTGCTCTTAAATTCATGGCGTCTAGGTACCACAGTGGAAAGTTCATCAGGACAATTAACATGAAAATATTTATAGAAAAGGCACAGGGAAGTTACGTTACGGGGGTGGAAAAAGGCTGTGAAGCCAAGATGCCAGAGAGAGAGAGAGAGAGAGAAAGAAAGAAAGAGAGAGAGAGAGAGAGAGAGAGAGAGAGAGAGATTTCAGCCCAAGCAAGGCAATAAAGCCACTTTTCCTCTTTATAAAACCGAAAATTTTCAACTGACTCTTTATGATTCCAAGTATAAGCATCGTTTTTGTTTCCTGAAAACTTCCTCATTACTTACATGTTCAGTCCTTCTCTAGAAATACGTTTCTGTTGCTTCAAGTCTTCATTATCTATCTATCTATCTATCTATCTATCTATCTATCTATCTATCTATCTATCTCAGTCTACTCATATCTATCTATCTATCTATCTATCTATCTATCTCAGTCTACTCATATCTATCTATCTATCTATCTATCTATCTATCTATCTATCTCAGTCTACTCATATCTATCTATCTATCTATCTATCTATCTATCTATCTATCTATCTCAGTCTGTTCATTATCTATCTATCTATCTAGTCAACATAAGCATCCTTTTTGTTTTCTGAAAACTTCTCTAGAACTACGTTTCTGCTGCTTCAAGTCTCTTCATCATTTGGGACGAGATTAGCCAACATTTACTTCCATATTAAGTAACCGTTCAGAAATATCTAGGGATATATTTCTGTATCTTAATACTTTGTTTAGATTTTGGAAGGCATGTTTCGCTATTGCAAAGCGCCTTCGGTTTTCGGTGCCACATTTTCTGTCCTTTAGTTTACAACCTCGCAAATTCCTTCTTCGACAATGTTGAGATTTTATTTGTCTTTGAAGACCATTAACGTTTTCTTTCCTTGTACTAATTTCAAATCCAATTTTTATTTTCAGAATCCAACAGGAAGCGGAGGCGAAGCAATTAATGGAAGAAGCGCTTCGTTTGGCCCAAGAAAATGCCAAGCGGCAAGCAGAACTCGAAGCTCGGTTCCAGTTTACGCAGACGCTCCACGCCGAGGCGGTTGGTCTCACCCGATGCCAGGCAGTAACCAGGGCGTTCGTATTCTCTTATTTCGAGTTACTGACGCTGCTGGGAATAGAGAATATTGAACAGCAGCAATCATTTCTTGGCGAGATTCCATGACTTTTTCGATCGAGATTACAGTTAATATATTTGGCGCGAAACGTCTTAAATTTTGTTAAAAATGACACTGAAAAAACGTCTTGAATTTTGTTAAAAATGTCACTGAAAAAACTTTCATTTAGTTTCATGCTTTTATCTACCCACCTCTTAGTCTATTCATTATCTATCTATCTAAGTCTGTTCATATTTAAGTTTTTTCATACATATCGAAGTCTGTTCACATCTACGTCTTTTCATATCTATTTTTCTAAGTCTGCTCATATCTATCTATCTATATATATAAGTCTTTTTTTATTTATCCCAGTCTATTCATATCTATCTATCTATCTATCTATCTATCTATCTATCTATCTATCTATCTATCTATCTATCTATCTATCTATGTTTTTGTGTCTGCTTATTTCCAGTTATTCATTTTCTTTCTTTCTTTCTAAGTCTGTTCATATCTAAGTTTGTTCATGTATATCGAAGTCTGTTCATGTCTATGTCTTTTCATATCTATCTTTCTAAGTCTGCTTCTATCTATCTATCTATCTATCTATCTATCTATCTATCTATCACAGCAGTTAACACGGCCTGTAGGTCTTATCAATCTTCGAACTACGTGGATTGGCGTTACAGAATCACAAAGAAAGAACATCAAATAACAGAAGCCCCATCACTTGAGGACTTTCAATAACATCAACAACTAAAACGGATGTCACATGGAGATCGAATAGAAAATAGTGACATTATCGAGATGGTGACATTCTACGCCACTTCAAACAAAAGGCAAGTATTTGAAAGAGTGATAAGAGTTAGTGAATTGATAAGCTTATTTTCCCCAAAAAAGATTTAATACATTACAACTCACGGTGCCACTATGTTTTTATCCTTAAAAAGGTTACGAACACACAAGAAAGAGAGGTTTATTGTCAAAGAGAATACACTATTGAAAGACAGGGAATCAGTTAGCAGGCTGGTAATTCTAAAAGTAAGGATATTTGCCAACCGCTCCCCACGCGGTCAGACGTGGCACAAGGCCGAATTTAACGTGGGGTATCCGAGCCCGTAGTCTCGGGCAAAAATTCCCCGTTAGACCCCGTAAAAAACGGGGTCGGGTAGCTGCTTACCACCCCAGACGAGACTATGCCCTTCATGCATAGTATCGTCTGGGTTCCTCCTCACCTGAAGGCAGAGAGTTCGACTAGCTTAGCTGGAGACGAATCTCCAACTAACCTGCTAAAGCAAGTCAATGCAGTGATATTCTAAGCCCGGCTTAGATGTGGCACAAGGTCCGAATGTATGCGGCACCCAGTTAGGATCGAACTCACTACTCAGTCGTAATTGATCTAGCAAGACAAGCTTTCTAAGCATTACACCACATCGAGGTGCTTAATTCTCTAAGTGAGGATATTTACTTGAGCCCCCACTGAGTCAGGTTGTGACACAATGTCAGTTTTTAACGTGCGGACCCGAGTGTTTTCACACGGGCCGCTGGTCTAAGCTGGTCTAAGCTTGTCCAAGTTGGTCATAGATGGTCTAAGCTAGTCATAGCTTGTCTTAGCTCGTCATAGCTTGTCAAAGCTGGTCAGAGCTGGTCAGAGCTGGCCTAAGCTATTCATAGCTGGTCAAGCGTGTCCAAGCTGGTCAGAGATGGTCTAAGCTAGTCATAGCTGGTCATAGCTTGTCCAAGCCGGTCAGAGATGGTCTAAGCTCGTCATAGCTGGTCTTAGCTAGTCATATCTTGTCCAAGCTGTTCAGAGATGGTCTAAGCTAGTCATAGCTGGTCATAGCTTGTCTAAGCCGGTCAGAGATGGTCTAAGCTCGTCATAGCTGATCTTAGCTGGTCATATCTTGTCCAAGCTAATTAAGTGAGTCTCAGGTATATCTTGTGCACACTATATATATCGACTGATATAGTCAGTCTACAATAAGCAATAGGGATGATGGGATATTCCATTACGACACATTGTTTTCATAAATTTAAACTGAAACTGGCACTACCTTCTCGGTCAATGAAAGCCAAATTGTTTCTATATAAGGAAACAGTTAAATTAATCATTATCATGAAGAGACTTTGAACGAGTGAAGCCTGAGTGTCTTGGTAATGATTATTCGTCTTTGAACATCGTGGACTTCCGATACCGATTCACAAACAAAGTGTACCAAATAACAGAAACCACATCACTTGAAAACTACCAACAGTAACAACAATTAAAACGGATGGCACATTTAACTCGAAGAGAAAATAATGACATAATAAAGATGTTAATATCGTTCCACACAACTTGAGACAAAAGGTTAGGAAGGAAACTCCCATCAATGCAGGAAAGAGCAATAACAGCCACTGGACTCGAAAAACCTGTTTTTTGAAAAATTGTCTAAAGAGAAAGATTTTATAAATTTCAATCGAAAGGAGTACTGGCTGCTCGGCCAAAGAATGCTAAATGTTTCCTTGCAGAGAAACGGCTAATATGAAAATTGCCATTAGAGAAGAGGAAAACAGATTCTACACATTAATCCAAGCTCAATTGCCAGGGACCGAAGAAAACCATAACTCAAGTAGCACTAGATACGCGGCCAATGAATAGCAAATAATTTCATATGATTGAACGGTTGGTTTTCTCGTCTCAAATTAAGACTTTTCCTCTTTGTGACGGATAAACATAAGTAAATATTTAAACTTATCATCTTGTTTACATCCGATTCTTATTTTCTCCTTACAAAATATTTATATCTCTCAATCTAGGAGAGAATTTTGAAGAATTCACGGCCAGCCCCACTTCCTAAAATCTGACTAAAGAGGATTTTTCAGCACTCACCTTCTATCTATCTATCTATCTATCTATCTATCTATCTATCTATCTATCTACAGTCAGTATGTTCATATCTATCTATCTATCTATCTATCTATCTATCTATCTATCTATCTATCTATCTACAGTCAGTATGTTCATATCTATCTATCTATCTATCTATCTACAGTCAGTATGTTCATATCTATCTATCTATCTATCTATCTATCTATCTATCTATCTATCTATCTATCTATCTACAGTCAGTATGTGCATATCTATCTATCTATCTATCTATCTATCTATCTATCTATCTATCTATGTCAGTCTTTTAATATTGATCTCACTATATTCCCATCCATATATCAATCTTAACTATTGCTAGTTTCGCAAATCTGTCATCCTGTTAAATCTTAAGAAGTAAGCGGCATCTATATGACATTCATTAGACACATTTCTTTGAAAGTCTATTAAAAACATAATTTTCATTACATATTCGTACTTTCACCATTTGTTCTTCATGCTGAGATCTTATTATTTAGGGGAATGCTACAACTCATCATTATATTTGTCATTATCTCTGTTCTGTATGTGTGTGCGTGGATGTGTGAAAGATATATCAATATATAGTATATTGTTTAATATATAAAATAAAAATAATCTAATAATAATATATATATATATATATATATATATATATATATATATGTTATTCAATAAATAAAAAAGTGTCATTAGGTTGTTTATGTCAAATAAGAAGTAATAAAATATCCGATTAAAAATAATTTCTTTTATTCTTTATATATATATATATATATATATATATATATATATATATAATATTTTTTCAATAAGAGATTATAATAAAAACATGTTGAAATCGCAACACAAAAGCTTTCATGTTTCAATTCTATGATTGCACTTCTTCAGGCGATGCTAAGTAACTGTTGATTAAATGATTTTTAAGGTAATTAAAAAGAAAGTGTTACCTCATTTCCAAAATTTAACGGTCTGGGAGACATAAGACATAACACCACTACCAACACCATCATCATCATCATCATCATCATCATCATCATCATCATCATCATCATCATCATCATCAACACCAACACCAACACCATCATCATCACCACCACCGATCATCATCATCATCGCCAACACCAACACCAACACCATCACCACCACCACTACCACCATCATCACCATCATCACCAACACCATCATCATCACCCCCACCACTACCACCATCATCATCATGATCATCATCACCACCACCATCATCATCACCACCACCACCATCATCATCATCATCATCATCATCATCATCACGAACATCAACACCATCATCCTCATCATCACCACCACCACCACCACCATCATCATCATGACCAACACTAATAGCTGCATCTTCTGCAAAGGAAGTTGGTTCATTGTGTCATGCCAGAAGGTATTTCGTCGTCAGAGCCCATTTTATCTATCTACAATTCTACCATTTTTCCAGGCATTGAATACTATTGCCATATATGGTCTGCTACCCCTGATTTTCATCTTGATTTTCTTGACAAAATCCAAAGAAGAATCTGAAATGTAATCGATCCTGACTTGGTATCTTGTCTTCAATCACTTTCCCCCTTTGACGTGACGTGGCTTCCCTCTGTCTTTTCTACAAATATTTTTATGGCAACTGTACTGATGAGTTCTTGTCCCAAAACAGGAAATTTTGGAGAGCCATGATCCTAAAGGGATACGGCACATAAAATAAGAATTAAAATAAATACTGCAGTTTTAAAGAGTGTTATGATTCGCAGAACATAGCCAATACATGAAATTCAATGAAAAAATTGACATAATCCTTATTAAATCGTTCAATATTTTTCCCCTGGATTCTTGTAATTTAAATACATTTATTTTCAGTGCTTTTTACAAACGATCTTGTCTTGCATTCTCAACTTCAGTCACTTTCTCGCCGACGTGATGTGGCTTCTCTCTATCTTTTCTACAAATATTTTTATGGCAATTGTTCTGATGAGTTTTTTTCCCTATTGCCTTGACTATATAAATTTAAGCTAATTGATTGACAACTACGTCTTACCATTTTACTGTTGAACTAAATAGATGGAACTCTTATCTCTCTGTTTCTTTTTTCGCCCTTATCACTTGTGCAACTCCCTTCTGATTTTTTGCTTCCCTGATAACTGCAAGCTTCAAAAATTTAAATGCAACGTTAATTGCCATCTTCTGTCTACTTGAACCTGTTTCTTTTTTGTCCTTTTCTCAATCCTGTTGCTTTTCAGTCTTCGCATTCTCTTTCACGCCCAGTAAACCTTCAGAAAATTGTGGAGAGCCATGATCGTCAATGTCCTAAAGGGACACGGCACATAAAATAAGAATTAAGATAAATACAGGAGTTTTAAAGAGTGTTATTTTTAATCAATCTCCAGCGATCATGAGCAGAACGCAGCAAATGCAGAAAATTCAATAAAAATATCGACATAATCCTTATTAAATCGTTCAATATTTTCCTCCTGAATTCTTGTCATTGAAATACATTTATTTTCAGTACCTTTTGCGTTCTGGCTATTTTCTTTGCAAGATTCGCTAGAGACACATTAAAAATTACAAAGAACTTTTATTGGAGGCAATTTTAAAAGCAAATTAACAAATGATCATTTTCTTTATTTCCACAGTGTTTACCTGAATATGTAAAATAAATAAACGAATAAAGAAAAAAAAAAAAAATGAAAGAATAAATAGAATTTGGTTGCTGGGGGTTCAAAGGGGAACCGAGTGGAGTGGGGAGGATTGTGATTCACCATTCATGAATTTCGGATGGTAACGACCATGAACGGGTAAGGTGGGGGTCGAAAAGAAAAGAGGAAATATTATAATCAATAAATTCCGCGAGTGTATAAAGCGTGTCATGACTTTGCCAACGGGGATGGGGAGAGGAGGAATATATATATATATATATATATATATATATATATATATATATATATATATATATATATATATATATATATATATATATATATATATATATATATATATATTAGGTTGGTGCAAAAATAATGTCGTTTTCTCACATATGTTACTATGAGAGAAAACGACATTATTTTTGTACCAACGTAATATATATATATATATATATATATATATATATATATATATATATATATATATATATATATATATATATATATATATATATATATATATATATATATATTTATATTTATATATATATGTATGTATCTAGATGTATGTATTTTTGTATTTAAACGAGAGGTCTGAAAAGTCCTTGGCCCGTACAAAAATCGATTAAAAATATCTGCGAACTATTCCATACCCTTTACTAACTCTCAAACACATGTACATACATACACACACACGCACACATATATGCATGTGTGTGTAATTATATATATATATATATATATATATATATACATATATATATATATATATATATATATATATATATATATATATATATATATATATATATATATATATATATATATATATATATATATATATATAAATAAAATAATGGATAGCGGCTTGGATTGAGGAATCGGAAAGCCGAGTTCGAATTTCAGTGGAATCCATTACATTCACTTATGTGCTAATAGCCTTGGGAAAGGTGTGAATCCTCTTTTTCGCCCCTCCAGCTATGGGTAAATAGCAGGACAGACTGGGTTTTGTCTATGAGAAGGACAACTCTAGATGCAAATCAGGAGTGTAGCCTCTAAGGCGGATAGACGGCACTTCATGCTACCTTCCGGCAACTCCTGCAGCCGCGCTGGTACCAAACTGTATTGGTTTATCCTCTCCCCTTTCCCTAACAAGGCCGAGAGCGGGAACTAGACGCCCGGGCAGCCCTTGTTCTCCATATTTCCCGCAGATGCTCGTAGCGCACCGCGCTATTCCATCGTCTCTCGAGACGGACGCATGTAGACGATATATATATATATATATATATATATATATATATATGCTAATACATACACACCCACCCACCCATATATGTATGTATATATATATATATATATATATATATATATATATATATATATATATATATTTAGATACACCTAGTGAGCCAGACAAACCTACCTAGGTTTCACCTAAACGGTTCGTCAGGGAAAGTATGGAGCCATACTTTCCCTGACGATCCGTTTAGGTGAAACCTAGGTAGGTTTGTCTGGCTCACTAGGTGTATCTAGGTCTGCTCTACGATTGTATTGAGCTCTTTTGTTAGTTAGTTGTCTACTCGTATCGGGGTTTTTTCTTTGGGCTTCAGACCTGCATCTGTGCGATTTGTTCGACAGTAGTTCATGTTTGTAGCTCTTTCTTTTTTTAAAACGTTTTTTTCCCTCGAGATTGATTTGATTATTTGCAAATCAAAAATTCGAGGGTTTTTCGAAACGAGTCTAGTTATCTATATTTACACACACACACACACACACACACACATATATATATATATATATATATATATGAAGAAAAATATACGGAAAAAACAAACAAAAATCCTTATATGCAATTATGCTGTTTTAATGTTAATATAATGTCAACGTCGGACGTTTCGGTCCAATAAACCAACTTCAGGACATATTCATAAAATATAATTAACATTATCAATTCAACATGACAATATCTATATATACATATACATACACACACACCCATATATATATATGGGTGTGTGTGTGTATGTATTAGCATGTATGTAAGCATGTATTATAATAATATTAAGACAATAATATTAAAATCTGTTACACAGATTTTTAAGCGATAACACAATCTCTCACACACACCCGCTCGTGCGCACACACATATAAGAAGAATTCAGAGATGTATGCATATATATATATGCAGGTGTGTGTAATTTTTATATTATTGTATTAATATTATATATATATATATATATATATATATATATATATATATATATATATATATATATATATGTGTGTGTGTGTGTGTGTGTATGTGTGTACGTAAGAATGTATTATAATAATATTAACACAATAATTTTAAAATCTTACTCTGATTTTTAAGAGATAACATAATCCCTCGCAGATGTATGCATATATATATATATATATATATATATATATATATATATATATATATATATATATATATATATATGCATGTGTGTGTAATTTTTATATTATTGTATTAATATTATGTGTATATATATATGGATGTGTATATGTATGAACATAAATATGTATTAAAATAATAATAAGACAATAATAATAAACTCTTTTACACAGAATTTTAAGCGATAACCCTAATCCTTTATCGGATAAAATATTTTATTTGCCTGATAATTGTGTTGAAACTTTGAGTAGCGGAATTTGATATTATTTCATTAATATTATTAATAATAATATGTATTTGCAAAACTGAATCAGTAATTTACAAAGCAGAACAATAGATACAATAAACCAGAAAAATATACATAGGGTATACTGAGGGTAACTTTAAAAAGAGGTGGTACAATCATAAGTCATCTTTTAAGCTAGAAAGTCTTACAAATTCTATTTTATTCATATGTGGACATTAAAGGAGAAACATAGAAATAAAAGATCCGATTGTAATCAGGAAAATTTAAAAGAAAAGCAAAACTTTACGATAGGAATAGTTGACCGGAATTTGTTGGTGAGGATCTCAGATTCAACATGGAGGAATACATCAAGTGCTTTGAGAAGGTAGTGCTGCTCTGGGTTAAGAGTGTTTCTAATGGAAGACCCTATGGGTGGCAACAGGAGTCTCCACCATGCCACAAGACTGTCAGACAAGTTCTGTGAACACATCACCATTTACTTCTGGCTACCTAACTCCTGTGTCAGGAGAAGCCATGTTTAGCACTTCAGATTCATATGGGCTAGATTCGTCTACTATGTCCCAGACAAGGACATATTCCGCAAATATGAAACAGCTTGTGTGTCAGACTCTTGATGTCTGGAAACAAAAAGGAAACTTATACTTAACATCAAGAAGAGACGGTTGAAATTTCTACAATGCATAATGAGGAAAGCAGGCATGGAAAATTTGATACAAGACAGATTGAAGACAAGAGAGACAGACAAGGCAAAAGCCTATTGACTAAATGAACAGCGGCACAAGGTTTAGGAGAGATAACAAAAGACAGAAATTATTGACAGCTAAAAAGGACAGGAAATTGTGGAGAGCCATGATTGCCAAAGTCCTGAAGGGACATGGCACATAGAAGAAGTTGGCAGGAAAGCAAACAGCCGAAAGAGAGTTCCCATATACGAGAAATGCAGGAGAAGAATCTATCAGACTAGAAATAATTTGGCAATATCAAAAGTCAAATGATGAGACTTAGCGGCTAGACTTAAATTTATGAATTCATAACACTTAAGAGAAAAGCTGATCAGAAAAGTTGCCGTGAAAATATTTATAGAAAAGTCGACGGTGATTGTCGATTGTAGCAGAGATGCCAAGCCAGGACCGATAAAATTGCAGATTTTTCTTTGAAGCACCCGACCAGCAATATTCAATTCACACAGATGAATGGTAGACTTATAGAACTATATGAAAGTTTAGGCCGAGAAAAAATTTATAGCACGGCACACGCACGCACGCACGCACGCACGCACACACAAAGACACACACACACTGACGCACGCACGCACACACACACACACTCACACACACACACGCACGCACGGACGCACGCACACACACACTGACGCACACGCACACGCGCACACGCACACGCGCACGCACACACACACTGACGCACACAGACACACACACTGACGCACACACGCACTCACAAACGCGCACACACACTCACACACACACACTCACGCACACACACACACTCACACACACACACACACTCACGCACGGTCGCATGCACACATACACTGACACACACAGACACTCACACACACACACACACACACACACACACACATATATATATATATATATGCGTATATTTCGGCAGCATATATTCATTAAGACAGGTTTCGTTAAACAATTTAGACATGTTCTGTCTATTTATTCTGGATAGGATCCTTTCATATTCGCAGATAAGCTTTTTTGTGTGGTTATTAAAAGACGACAGAAAAACATTGTATTAGCTCATGTTGCATTTATTTTCGAGTACTTTCGACATAGCATAATGTCATCATCAGGGTATAGTTAATTATAAAGTAAAAATTTAGCGTTCATGGTTGTGAAGGACAAAAATTGTTGTGGTTATCCGAAAATTACAACGTTTCAGCCGTTGTACGCCCTGGCCTTCTTTAGGTGGTTGGAATGTCGAACTTAACCCTTTATTTCGCTCACTGGCGCAGACTTTTCTAGTTCCACGTGCCATGTTTAATGGATGTCAGTTATCAGTTAACTCATGTTAATTCCCCTCTTCAAGTTCTCCACTGCCTTAACCGGATATTGAACTCACACTCTTTGGATCCTGTCACTAGATCAAACCACACATGGCACAGTGGATAAAGGCATTGATTAGATCCAATGACAACCACCCGAAGAAGGCCAAAGCGTACAACGGCCGATACGTTTTAATAAATATGTCGACAAAGATGAGGACAATAGTCCGAATAATGTAAATAGTATCCATTCATTTGTTTATATTTCGAAGTAACAAAATAAATTGATGCGTAATTCAGAGACATAATATTTGTTAGTTTGTCATCATTATTCAAAAGCTGGACATTGGGAACATTTCTACAAAAAGATGATGTTAATCTCATCACAACAAAAATAAATTGGAAGGGGGGGAAACAAAACACGATACATTGACAAACAACAACAAAGCTAGAGAAAATAAAAGAAAGGAATCCTCTCCTAGACACCAATAGACAATACCAATTGTATTAAATACCAATGGTATTTGCCGAGAGATTAAACCCCGAGGTTTAATAAGATCATGTAATCTAAAAAAATAAAAGCGTTTCCAACTTTGCTCTTCGACATCAAGACGCCCTACCTGACGGTAAAAAGAAAACAATTTTAGTTTGCCTTCAAGGTTTCTGTATATTTATGAGGACCTTAATATGTTTATAGTTTAGTTCGATTTTTTTTTGGGGGGGGGAAGAAGAAAGGAAAAGGAAATCAGAACATGGGATTTGAGGAGATGTAGTTCTTTCACAAAGGTTTTTTTTTACAGCACCAAGAAATAAAGAAGAATTTTTTTAGTAAAAAATGTTGCATTAATCGTTCTGTTTATTTTTTGTCGACTTTTTTTATCTTCTTCTATTCGTGTCTCCCTACTTTTGTTTTTCTTTTGTCTTTCTTTTTCTTTCTTTCTTTCTTTCTTTCTTTCTTTCTTTGCGACAGCTTCTTCTTCGTTTTCACATTCTTATTCTTTTTTTCTTTTTTCATCCTCACATTCATCTTATTTTTATTTTTTTTCTTCGTGCTTTCTTCTTTTTTTCGTCCTCACATTCTTCTTCTTCTTCTTCTTCTTCTTCTTCTTCTGAATTCCAAATACAAATGTCTTCTTCTTTTTCTTCTGTTTCTACTGAATTCCAAAGACAATAGTCTTCTTCTCATTCTTCTTCTTGTTCTTGTTCTTGTTCTTCTTCTTGTTCTTGTTCTTCTTGTTGTTCTTCTACTGAATTCCAAAGACAATAGTCTTCTTCTCATTCTTCTTCTTCTTGTTCTTCTTGTTGTTCTTCTACTGAATTCCAAAGACAATAGTCTCCTTCTTCATTTTCTACCTTCTTATATATCTTTGCTGTTCTTTTTATTTAATTTTTCTTCTGGTCTTTCGTCTTCCGCTTTGTATTTACCCAGACTTATTCCTTTTTCATTTCATATTTCTTCTGTCTTTTCTTTATTTCTTACCATCTTCTTTATTCTCCGAGTTATTCGTAATCTTTTCCCCTATACCGATTATAATCATTTTATCTATTATTTTGTTTCTATCATAAATCCACCTACACTCATTCTTTTTCAGTTTTCTCTTTGCCTTGTCCACTGGAATAATTACTACTACTACTACTACTACTACACCAGAAACTACGACAATTAAGACGACTTTCTGTCGCGAGTTGTACAAAGTTAAAAGTGATCAAAGGTTTGAACGTACTGCCAGAGTTTAACGACTAATCATGCCTGATTATGCTTGGTAACTGTTACTAAGGCTAGCTTCAGCATAACTGGCTGGCTCTGTGGGCATTGAACAAAATTAAAAGTGCCTGAACTGGCATCTTCAACAGGGATTCGCTAACCAGTCGAGTACACACAGTCAGCCCCTGAAACAGTCTTTATTTACATTATTCGGTCTATTGTCCTCATCTTTGTCGCCATATATGTTTTACAACATTTCTTCAAGTTCTCCACTGCCTTAACCGACACATGGTAGAGTGGATAAAGGCGTTGGTTAGATCCAGTGACAGGACCCAAAGAGTGTGAGTTCAATACCCGGTTAAGGCAGTGGAGAACTTGAAGAAGGGAATTAACAGGAGATTAGACATAGCACGTGGAACTGGAACAGTCTACCTCAGTGAGCGAAATAAAGGGTTCAGTTCGACATTCCAACCACCTGAAGAAGGCCGGAGCGTACAACGACCGAAACGTTGAAATAAATATGGCGACAAAGATGAGGACAATAGTCCGAATAATGTAAATAGTGTACATATTACCTCATCTCAGAAATATAGACAGACAGTGAATCAGTCTCGTCTCACCCCTCAAATGTGGATTAAATGCCTAGAGCTTCGTGTAGCGGAGACGATTTTATTTGTTTCTGAAGAGTATTTGGGCTGAACTGAGCATAAACGAATTCGGCCTGGATACGATCTCAGCTCACCAGTATCACATTCCGATTCGCTAACCGTTACACTTCACGAACATCCTACAAAGCTAATTGCAACATGCATTATTGTCGAGGGCATCGTAATTATACAAACTGCTTTCTTCATCTCATAATATTGACTTTTTTTGTTGTTTTTTGTTAAAAAAACCTAATAGAGTCATAAATGTCGCCAAGGTTGTGTTATGATGTTGTTGTTGTATCAAATCCGTCATTATATTTTCATCGCTAATAAGGGAATTAACATGTTTATTAATATCGCTATTCTACAATCGTTTTTTGTTCGAATTTCTTTTATAATAATTATTCATTTTTCTATTATTATTATTATTATTATTATTATTATTATTATTATTATTATTATTATTCCAACTATTTTTTCTTTCGTAACTGTTTATCGCCCAAGTGTTTACTGTTCTCTCAATTTTTTACTTGTTTGTGTTGCCTCGAGAATGTTTTCTCGGCGAACGACCGGAATTTTCCATTCTGGTTCGCATCCACACAGTTTATCTACATTCATTGCAATTCAAAATGCCAACTTCTCTGAGAATTTTTTTTCGAAAAATCCAAACGTCACTCAGTAGATTCTTCATTTAGAATTCTTACCACATTCAAAACCATTTATTTTTCCTGCGAATAATAATAATAATAATAATAATAATAATAATAATAATAATAATAATAATAATATTATTGCAGAAAACGATTCATGTTTTTCTTTCTCTTGTTGTTTGGCGGCTCATCGTTTTGCATCTGATACAAAAACTTCTTGTCTCTTGAAATTGAGACTTTGGAACAAATTGTACAACACAAAACAAAGATAAATAATAATAATAATAATAATAATAATAATAATAATAATAATCTATATAAAACAAAAGATGCCTGTGTGTGTGTGTGTGCGCGCGTGTTTGTGTGTGGGTCTGTCTCTGTGTGTGTATGCTATTTATGCACGTCCACATTTTTCGACTGATTTCGATGCAATTGTATACACAAGTTGCAAATTTAGCAAGGTAAGTCAAGACCAACATTTCCATCTCCAAGCCCCCCCCCCCTCAGGTTTGGCAGAAAAATCGATAAAACTGAAGCTGGGTACTACTTTTTGCAAAAACCAAGGCAAAGTTACACGCGATCATAATTTTTTACTGGATGAACTAATGTTCTTCGCATTTAATGCAAAACATCAGCTCATGTTACAATGTTTATGGAGAGTGTTGGATAATTTGGCTTCACACAAAAATTGCAAAAAACGGATTTTTCGTACTACTTAAAATAAAATATTGAATAACTTCCTCATTTTTTATCCGATTTTCTTCAAACATGTCGCAAAAATTTACCATCATGCAAGAAGTAAGATAGTGTTGCTTTAGTCCTGCGTATAAGGAAAAAACAGGAAAAACTATTAAGAAAGCCCGTTTTTCGGCCATAACTCCCTGATTTTTCATCCAATGCTTACCAAATTTGTCATGTTAATGACATATAACACGCAAATTGTCTTGCGTGAATGTTTGGTTTAGATTAAGTGGACGAAATCAGCGACAAACTAGGTCCAAAATCGACATTTGTCATTTAGCCAATAGTTTCTTCATATGATTCCATCCTAAATTGTCATTCGGACAACCTTTGATGCAAAGATTGTTTGAGAAAAATTATTGAAGCGTTAAAAGGGAAAAAATCCTGAAAAACCTCTTATTAACCCCAGCTTTACAGTGAAAGTGTAAAGAAGGAGGGAGGCGTTCATGCGTTTGCAATTGCAGTTGAATCAAGCTCTGACGCTTCATCAACGTTTTGGTTTGATTATTAGATTTGTAAACAATGACATACTATTTAAAAGTTATTACGGCGATAGGAAGTTTACTGAATATCTAAAACATTGAAACAATTTAACCCCGAGCAACGACCACACAAGAAGTCTTTATCGATGGAATTCATTTAAGAACAACCAAAAACTTGCGAAGGGCATACCGTAAAAAAGATGAGGTGGGGAGTAGCTTAGTATACCAACAGATGATGCATGCAAGCAGGGACGCAGGCAGGCATTTCTAGACAGGGGGTGCGGGTATACAGGGGGCGGTTATACAATTGCAACCATGTAGACCCTGGTAACGTCAGGTACCTCGGCTAGTAGTAGTAATAATAATAATAATAATAATAATAATAATAATAATAATACAACACTTAGAGAAGAGCGCGATTCAGAAAAGGAAAAACGCTGTCTGTGTGAGCGACAATTAATATTTATTGCCCATAAGTACAAATAAAGCACAAGGCCAATAATGGGGAAAGGGGAATGCTGATCTTCATTTGTCTTCTACTAAAACTTAGCTAGCCCCGATCACTGACCCATACATGCTACAATAACCCTTGCACCAAAATGCCACATTCTTACTTACAATTCTTACTACAAGCACCATAATACCTCAGAGACTCTATGAAGTCCTAACTAGTCACGATATGCACAATTTTGCCTGTGGGTGGTGGGGAGTACAAAAAACACTTTTTATAAATTTATAAACCCCAATGAATATTTACAACGTAAAGCAAGATATATTTACAAAAAAATTAAACAAAACAGTATTAGTAATAACCCTGAACACCCCATAATCACTAAATGTGGCTGAGACATCAGTTAACCGAACAAATTAACGCAGAACAAATAATGAAAAAAAATCATTCAGACAACCTAACACTCACAGAAACGCACCCTCACCCAAACACAATAACAAATACAAAAAATCACACCTGAAAAGCGAAAGGCATCCTGCACCTACCAGATAACTGACATCTCTGAAACGTGTTTAATATGGTAGTGATCTTGCTCCTCTTACAATTTTCCCTCAGTTTATTAGTTAGTAAGAGGAATTAATCAAACAGCTTAGAATAGATCTTATGGAATTATCTTGTCATTATGTTCCTATCCACGGAGCGGAAAGTTAGTAATTTGCATATGTAGCTATCCTTATGAAGGTCGCACGTGTAACAGTCAGGCAAATCCGCAAGCTCTATCTGAAGGCTACGTTATTAAGAGGTAGCCTATTTTTGAAACAATCACCAGGTTAGAGAAAACTCAGGGTTGCTTGAGATAATCCGTCACCAGCGTCCAAGACCAGAAACTGCGTAAGACGGTCGCCGATATACCGAACCGGTCGCAGAGCGAATCCTTCTCGACCCAATCCACTAATTCCCGATACAAGACTATCCTGGGCGGAGAAAGGTCACTGGACCAAGGAATGACCCTCAAGGCCGTACAAACATCACTTTTCTTATAATGAAAAAAAAAAAAACGGCTGTACTGGTAATGGAGGCGTCAAAACGAATGAAACGCCGCCAGCCTGAAGGCATGAAACTGAAACGTGCTTAATATGATGTTGATCTTGTTCATCATAGAATTTTACGTCAGTTGATTAGTTACTAAGTGGAAGTAATCAAACAGCTCAGAATAGATCTTATGGAACTCTCCGGTCATTCTCTTCATTACTCTGGAAGGAGAAGTTAGTAATTTAGTTAAACTTTACAAAAAATCTACAAAAAAAGTATAAGTCTTTGTATAAGAATTATAAGGTTTTGTCGCGTGTCTTGAGAAAATGACTGTAATGATAGTCAGCACGTCAAAACGAATGAAGCGCTGCCAGCTTGAATGGCATGTAACTGAAACTTGCGTAAGATGATGGTGATCTTGATCATCTTGGAATTTTCCGTTAGTTGATTAAGTACTAAACGGAATTAATCAAATAGCTTAGAATAAATCTTATGGAACTCTCCAGTAATTCTGTTCATTCCCCATACATCCCGTGTTGAAAAATATTGAAAGAGTTACTACAACCATTTGTTTGTTAATAATAATAATGTTTTACAATAATCCTAAATTACGAAATTTGCGGCGTGTACAGAGTACAGGAACATGGAGTGGACAAATTAATGAAGGTTTCATTGAAAATAGCAACCAACGTTTTGTGGGGTGTCATTGTCCAGGGTGATCATGAAGTATTGAACATAAAACCAAAAATTGTAATGGGAGATAAAGAAAAAAGTACATGCATCCTCATAGATCTTGTTTGCCCCGGAAACGATCGAGTAGTCCACAAAGGACATTCAACGGTTCACCGTATAACACTAGATGAAGATGCAATGGATCATAACAAAAACACCAGATGTTTATGCACGGGTTTCTCTAAATATATATATAACGGGTCATTTATAAACACTACATATGTATGTAACGGGTTCTACCTAAAATACTAAATTTAGATGGCATGGCTTGTACATAAAAAAAAGACAGCTATAGATACATAATGTAAAACTCAAGACACTAGAAGCAGGTGTAACATAAATAACAAAAGTAAATGGAAGGGGCCATACCTAAAAACTACATGAACATGCAACAACTCATATTTAAAATAGCAGATGTAGAATCAAGGAAAAAACATAATCTTGCTTCAATTGGTTATATGTAAAACAACAGATGTAGGCGAAACAGAGTCAGCATTAAATACCAGATCAACCAGGTTATACTTAAGACATCGCATGTTAATGCAACGGCTCTTACCTAAATCACATCATATATATATATATATATATATATATATATATATATATATATATATATATATATATATATTGATAATATTAGTAGTTAACACACACACACACAATTATATATATATATATATATAAAATATATAATTATATATACAGGTTTTATATATATATGTTTACGTATGTGTATGTCAATATGTATTTGTGTGTAGATGTATATATACGCAGGAGTGGATGAGTATGGATATATATATATATATATATATATATATATATATATATATATATATATATTGATAATATTAGTAGTTAACACACACACACACAATTATATATATATATATATATATATATATATATATATATATATATATAAAATATATAATTATATATACAGGTTTTATATATATATGTTTACGTATGTGTATGTCCATATGTATTTGTGTGTAGATGTATATATACGCAGGAGTGGATGAGTATGGATATATATATATATATATATATATATATATATATATATATATATATATATATATTGATAATATTAGTAGTTAACACACACACACACAATTATATATATATATATATATATATATATATATAAAATATATAATTATATATACAGGTTTTATATATATATCTTTACGTATGTGTATGTCCATATGTATTTGTGTGTAGATGTATATATACGCAGGAGTAGATGAGTATGGATATACATATATATATATATATATATATATATATATATATATATATATATATATATATATATATGTGTGTGTGTGTGTGTGTTGGTATACACGCGTATATGTATGTATGTGCGTGTAAATATAAATATGTTGTGGTGTATATACGTATGTGTTTTTGGGCATAGAAATAGTAGGACATTGCTAGATTCAATATTCGTTATTTGTTATATGTTTATATTAAATTTGTAACCTGTAGTTGATATTACTTCTGTCAAATTTTCTTTATTGCACAGCGGCTTTTTTATAAATGCCCTTCCGTTTTAGTTCCCCCCCACCCATTTTGACAGATTTTTCTTTTCTTTTTTTCCTTTCCTTTTCTCTCTCTTTCTCATCTTCTGATTCTTAAGTTTAGATTATGTCGTCTTTTATTGTGCGTAGTGTCACCAAAAAAGTATAGAGCCATATCCGGTGTCGCTTTTTAATTTAATTTGGGTCAGCGATTCAGTAATGACTTATGCATTGGAAAATAATTCATAATTATCTGTATCTCACTCATTTAAACCGTCTTTTAACATCTCTTTAAAACTTCTCTATGTTAAATTTTAATTTCCACCTTCACTTTTAGGCCTTCCTGTTCTTCTCTCGTCTCTTACCCCTCTCTAAAGCTTTCATTTACTTCTCACATTCGCACACCACTCTCATACATAGACTCTCACTAGATTTTATTTTTTATTTCCGGAGTTATTTTTTCTGATTTCTTTTTGAATTTTTAGGTCTGATGAATTGGATCGTAATTACGATCCAATGTAATAAATTATAACCATGGAATATTAGTGTCTAAGCTTTATTATTATTATTATTATTATTATTATTATTATTATTATTATTATTATTATATATATATATATATATATATATATATATATATATATATATATATATATATATATATATAACGGATAACTCTAAATAAGACATGTACATGCAACAGGTCATACCTAAAAGACCAGATGTAGGTCCATATGGTTAAACCTAAAAGACCAGATGTAGGTCCATATGGTTAAACCTAAAAGATCAGATGTAGGTCCATATGGTTAAACCTAAAAGACCAGATGTAGGTCCATATGGTTAAACCTAAAAGATCAGATGTAGGTCTATATGGTTAAACTTAAAAGACCAGATGTAGGTCCATATGGTTAAACCTAAGAGACCAGATGTAGGTCCATATGGTTAAACCTAAAAGACCAGATGTAGGTCCATATGGTTAAACCTAAGAGACCAGATGTAGGTCCATATGGTTAAACCTAAAAGATCAGATGTAGGTCCATATGGTTAAACTTAAAAGACCAGATGTAGGTCCATATGGTTAAACCTAAAAGATCAGATGTAGGTCTATATGGTTAAACTTAAAAGACCAGATGTAGGTCCATATGGTTAAACCTAAAAGACCAGATGTAGGTCCATATGGTTAAACCTAAAAGACCAGATGTAGGTCCATATGGCTAAACCTAAGAGACCAGATGTAGGTCCATATGGTTAAACCTAAAAGATCAGATGTAGGTCCATATGGTTAAACTTAAATGACCAGATGTAGGTCCATATGGTTAAACCTAAAAGATCAGATGTAGGTCTATATGGTTAAACTTAAAAGACCAGATGTAGATCCATATGGTTAAACCTAAAAGACCAGATGTAGATCCATATGGTTAAACCTAAAAGATCAGATGTAGGTCCATATGGTTAAACCTAAAAGACCAGATGTAGGTCCATATGGTTAAACCTAAAAGATCAGATGTAGGTCCATATGGTTAAACATAAAAGACCAGATGTAGGTCCATATGGTTAAACCTAAAAGATCAGATGTAGGTCCATATGGTTAAACCTAAAAGACCAGATGTAGGTCCATATGGTTAAACCTAAAAGACCAGATGTAGGTCCATATGGTTAAACCTAAAAGACCAGATGTAGGTCCATATGGTTAAACCTAAAAGACCAGATGTAGGTCCATATGGTTAAACCTAAGAGACCAGATGTAGGTCCATATGGTTAAACCTAAAAGACCAGATGTAGGTCCATATGGTTAAACCTAAAAGACCAGATGTAGGTCCATATGGTTAAACCTAAAAGATCAGATGTAGGTCCATATGGTTAAACCTAAAAGACCAGATGTAGGTCCATATGGTTAAACCTAAAAGACCAGATGTAGGTCTATATGGTTAAACCTAAGAGACCAGATGTAGGTCCATATGGTTAAACCTAAAAGATCAGATGTAGGTCCATATGGTTAAACCTAAAAGATCAGATGTAGGTCCATATGGTTAAACCTAAAAGATCAGATGTAGGTCCATATGGTTAAACTTAAAAGACCAGATGTAGGTCCATATTGTTAAACCTAAGAGACCAGATGTAGGTCCATATGGTTAAACCTAAAAGACCAGATGTAGGTCCATATGGTTAAACCTAAAAGACCAGATGTAGGTCCATATGGTTAAACCTAAGAGACCAGATGTAGGTCCATATGGTTAAACCTAAAAGATCAGATGTAGGTCCATATGGTTAAACCTAAGAGACCAGATGTATATGTAATGGGTCATAAGTAAAAGATCATATATTAATACAATGGATCAAGATAAAAACAAATGTTAGATGCAACGGAGGAATTAAAAACACCACATGTAAATCCCGCTGCTTATACCAACAATACCAGATATAGATGCAACGTGTCATACATAAAACGCCAGATGTAAATTCAACGGGTCTTAACTAAAACACCACATATAGATATGTACATGCAACTGGTCATGCCTAAAACAACACATGTGAACGCAACCGGTTACATTAAAGTAACGCACGTAGATGTGACGGGTCATACCTAAAAGATCAAAGGAAAATGGTCATACCTAATCCACTAGATATAGATGCAACAGATCATACCAAAAACGCCAGATGTAGATGTAACGGGTCATAATTCAAACACAAGATGTTACATGCACCGGATAACTTGAAAAGGCCACACGTATATACCGGTTATAGGTAAGGCACCAGGTGTAGAAGCAACGGGTCATTCTAAAACACAGTATGTATATTTAACCGCTCATATCTATTACACTAGACGGAGATGCAACTGATCAACCTATACTCACTAATCTAGATGCATGTGTGTCATATCTAAACCCCACACGGATATGCAAAGGTCAAACTCAACATGTAGGTGTAACAGATCATACTTAAAACGCCACATGTAGATGCACCTGGTAATACCTAAAATACCAGCTGTAGATGCAACTGGTAATACCTAAAATACCAGATGTAGATGAAACTGGTAATACCTAAAACACCAGATGTAGATGAAACTGGTAATACCTAAAACACCAGATGTAATTGAAACTGGTAATACCTAAAATACCATATGTAGATGCATCTAGTAATACCTAAAATTCCAGATGTAGATGCAACTGGTAATACCTAAAATACCAGATGTAGATGGAACTGGTAATACCTAAAACACCAGATGTTGATGAAACTGGTAATACCTAAAACACCAGATGTAATTGAAACTGGTAATACCTAAAATGCCATATGTAGATGCAACTGGTAATACCTAAAATACCAGATGTAGATGCAACTGGTAACACCTAAAATACCAGATGTAGATGCAACTGGTAATACCTAAAATACCAAATGTAGATGCAACTGGTTATTCTAATTAACACATCAGATTCAACAGGTTCTTTCTAAAGCACCAGATGTAGACGCAACGGAGAACCCGAAAAAACGTAATGTAGATACAATGTGTCACCAGATGCATAGAGGTAACGTTCAATTCTAAAGTATCACATGTTGATGCAAAGGGTCATAATTCAAACGCAACATGTAGATATAACTTGTCATACCTAAAACATAAAATGTTGAAGCAACAGATCCCTCTGAAACACTAATTGAAGATTTAACGGGTCATAACTAAAGCACGAGATAATATAATTGTAATGGATCATACATAAAGCACCAGATGTGTATATGCAACGGATAATATCTTAAACACCACATGTAGATGTAACGGGTCACTCTAAAACAACACTGTCAATGGAACAGGAAGTGCCTAAATCCGAAAATATAAATGCAGAGTCATACTCAAAACACCAGATGTAGATGCAACAGGTCAATTCTAAAAACAGATGTAGATGCAAAGGGTCATTCCTAAAACACCAGATATAGGTGGATCGGGTCAGTCAAAAGCACCACATGTAGTTTTAACTGGTCATAACTAAAAAAATAGAGCTGAAGCAAAGGTCACCGTAAAACACTAGATGTAGATGCAACGGGTCATACCTGAACACCAGATGTTGATACAATGAATCATACCTAAAACACCAGATGTAGATGCCACAATTCACTGTAAAACCCCGGATGCAGATGTCCCGGTTCATCGTAACAACCAGATGTTGGTGTAATTGTCATACCTAAAAATCCAGATGTAGACGCAACGGGTGCCTCAAAAAAACAACATGTAGATTTAACGGGTTATAACAAAAACACCAGATGTAGATGGAACGGTTCACTGTGAAACTTCAGATGTAGATGTAACTAGTCATGCCTACAAAACAGATTTAGATGCAACTGGTCCCTCTAATGCAACAATTGTAGATTTAACGTGTCATAACTAAAACATCAGATGTAGATGATACGGTACCCTAAAACATCAGATATAGATGGGAAGGTCAACCTAAAATACCAAATCTAGATGCTACGGTCACCGTAAAACATCAGATGTAGTTGGGACGGTCAACCTAAAATACCAAATCTAGATGCTACGGTCACCCTAAAACATCAGATGTAGTTGGGACGGTCAACCTAAAACACCAGATGTAGATGCTACGGTCACCTTAAAACATCAGATATAGATGGGACGGTCAGCCTAAAACACGAAACCTAGATGCTACAGTCACCCTAAAAGATTAGTTGTAGATGAGACGGTCACCCTCAAACACGAAATCTAGATGCTACGGTCACCCTAAAACATCAGATGTAGATGGAACGGTCACCCTAAAACACTAAATCCAGATGCTAATGTCACCCTAAGACTTCAGATGTCGATGGGATGATCACCCTAAAACACCAAATCTAGATGCTACAGTCACCCTAAAACATTAGTTGTAGATGAGACGGTCACCCTAAAACACTAAATCTAGATGCTACGGTCATCCTAAAACAGCAGATGTAGATGAGACGGCACAGACCTAATACAACAGATACATATATATTTTGTTACTATATATTTCTATACTCTAGGTATATATATATATAGCGAATCTCCCCTAAAATATCAGTAGACAAGTTATACTAATGTCTGGGTCGAGTAGTGTGTACTTAGACTCTGTGGAAACAATGTGTGTAATGATTCAACAGTACTAAAATTAATAAGTAGACGAGATATCCCTAGACATGGGCAGTGCAACGAGAACAGTCTACCACCGTAGATGAAATAAAGGATTCAGCTCAGAATTGTCTGTGTTACCCAGATCACTATACACCTGAGGAAGGCCGGAGGGAACAACGGTCGAAACCTTGTGATAATAATATGTTGAAGACAATAGTCCGAATATGAACAGCGTAAACAATATAGACGTATCACCCCAAAGACACAAGTAATTTTATTTTTAAACTGTAGGCTAAACGGGGCACCTCTTAACCGTTACCAGATATAAAAGCAACGTATCTTCGTACAACACCAGATGTCGAGAAAAAGTGTTATAAAACACCAGTTGTAGCTATAACAAGACAACCCCAAAATAAATGATGTTGATGTCAGGTGTTAGTAGAAATCACCTAATGTGTATGTAACTAATTACACACAAACAGCTGATGTCGATGTAATGAGTCATGCCTAAAACACCAGATGTAGATGTAACTGGTCCACCTGATGTAGATGTAACTTGTCCACACAATGTAGATGTAACTAGTCCACTCGATATAGATGTAACTGGTCCACTAGATGTATATGTAACTGGTCTACCCGATGTAGACGTAACTAGTCCACCCGATGTAGATTTAACTGATCCACCCGATGTAGATCTAACTAGTCCACCCAATGTAGAAGTAACTGGTCCACCAGATGTAGATATAACTGGTCCAATCGATGTGTATTGATATGGTCCATCCGATGTGGGTGTAACTGATCCACCCGATACAGATCTAACTGGTCCACCAAATGTAAATGTAACTGGTCCACCTGATGATGATCTAACTTGTCTACCCGATGTACATGTAACTGGTCCACCCAGTATAGATGTAACTGGTCCACCTGATGATGATGATGATGTAACTAGTCCACCCGATGTAGATGTAACTGGTCCACCAGATGTAGATGTAACTGGTCCACCCGATGTAGATGTAACGAGTCACCTACAAAAAAAAAAAAACAGATGGTGATTTAATGAGCCTAAACCATCAGAAATAAATGCAAAAAGTCTATATTAAAACCCCAGATACATATGTAAATAGTTATAAAACGCCAGTTGTAGATGTAACGTGACAATGCTAACATAAGAGATGTAGACGTAATGAGTTTGTATAAAAGCATTTGACTCCTTGGGTCCCTGTCATTAACTAACGCCTTTATCCACTGTACCACGTGCCTTCAGGCACCGAGGGAAATTAACAGGAGATCACTGATAACTGACATCCATTAAAACATGGCACGTAGAATTATTAGGTTGGTGAAAAATAATATCGTTTTCTCACATATGAGAAAACGACATTATTTTTGCACCAACCTAATAGAACAGTCTACTCCAGTGAGCGAAATAAAGGATTCAGTTCGACATTCGAAGTACCAGAAGAAGTCCGGAGCGTACAACAGCCGAAATGTTGTAATAAATATAGCAACAAAGATGAGGACAATAGTCCGAATAATGTAAATAATGTACATAATACCTCATCTCAGAAATATAGACTGATACTGAAAGGCCGAAACGTTGTAATAGATATGGCGACAAAGATGAGGACAATAGTCAGAATAATGTAAATAATGTACATAATACTTCATCTCAGAAATATAGACAGATACTGAAAGGCCGAAACGTTGTAATAAATATGGCAACAAAGATGAGGACAATAGTCCGAATAATGTAAATAGTGTACATAATACCTCATCTCAGAAATATAGACAGATACTGAAAGGTCGAAACGTTGCAATAAATATGGCGACAAAGATGAGGACAATAGTCCGAATAATGTAAATAGTGTACATAATACCTCATCTCAAAATTATAGACAGATACTGAAAGGCCGAAACGTTGTGATAAATATGGCGACAAAGATGAGGACAGTAGTCCGAATAATGTAAATAGTGTGCATAATACCTCATCTCAGAAATATAGACAGAAATAAATATAACAATTTTTTTTTCATAAATTTATAATCATTTACTAAATTATTAAAATATGTGAACCAACCATAAGGAAATCCTTATTATTTACCATCTAGAAAGTTCTGATTGACTGGCATTTAACGGAGGTTTTGCCAGCCATTTCAATAAATAATTCAATATTGTAAATAAGCAGTCTAATAAATATGAAAACAATTTTTTATTTAAAAGAATGCTTTTATATTTACAGCATTCTAAAAACTAATACAATTAAAACTAATGCAATACAATATTTATCATTTACCAATTCATAAAGAAATAATTATGAAAACATTTTTTATTCATAAAAGTATAAACATTTACTAAATTATCTGAATCAACTATAAGCAAATGCTAGTTGGTGCAAAAATAATATCGTTTTTTGAAGTATTTTTTAACATCAAAAAACGATATTATTTTTGCACCAACCTAATAATTATTTCCGATTTTATAGTTCGATTCGATTGGTAATTAGCCGATATTTTGCCAACCATTTTAATAAACAATCTAATAAATAAATAGTGTTTATAGTCTTTGTCGTCAGTGCTCAAGAACAAATAAAATGTGTAAATTCACTTTAATATACATAGGTTTCATTACAATTCTAAAAATCGCTTTTTAAAACAATAAATATTGCCGAGGAGTGAAGGTAGTTAAAATAAAAGCGGTGTCAATAGAAAAACTGTGCTTCTGACGCTTCAATTTTTTCGAAAATGAAAGCCCAAGATTTCCGACTAAACTAATGTTATATTGAAAAATTTGTTAATATAACAAATTTTAGCGATTTTAAATATCATTACAATCAATTTAAATTCGGTTTCAAATACAGCAAAATATTTTGCTTATAGGAAATATTAAATTTAATCTATTAGCTTGAAATTAAAACTAAAATAAAAGCTTCAAGAAAGATTTTTGGGGGTACCACACACACATACACAGACACACATATACATATTATACATATATGTATAATATTGTTACATAAAGTAAGAACAAATTTAAAATAGGTTTACGTAAAAGTTAACGTCTTTTCAAGGAAAAATTAAGTAAAAAATTAAGAAATATATGATTTATGTAAATAAATTACATTTACCTTATAAGACTTTGATGTGGTGATGCAATCACCATGAAACTTAGAGTAGGACAGATAAGTGAATATTTAATTTAATTTACTTTTACTCTGTCTCTCTCATATACTTTCTGTCATTCTCTCTCTCTCTCTCTCTCTCTCTCTCTCTCTATATATATATATATATATATATGTGTGTGTATATATCCCTATTATATGCGCACTTTCTTTGTGCACTTCCAGAATATATTTAAATTCTTATAGACACTTATAAGAATGTAAAATGAATACAATCTGAGACATTATTTATCTATCTATCTATCTATCTAAGTCTGTTTATATCTATCTATCTATCTATCTATCTATCTATCTATTATCTATCTA
>OZ010598.1:12992212-13074712 GCA_963932145.1 Acanthosepion lycidas
AGATACACAAAAATATATAAGCAAAAAAGACAGGGAAGAGAGATACACATGCATAGTAGGAGAGTGGAAAGAGATCCAAAAAGGTTCAGAGGGAGAGAGAGAGAGAGTAAAGAGATAAATGTCAACTAATGTAGAGGTTGTAGAGAGAGAGAGAAAGAGAGAGAGAGAGAGAGAGAGAGAGAGGGAGAGAGGGGGTGGGTAAGAAGAGGATGCAACCAATTTTTTCCAGTATTAACCCCAGACTCTTAAATGAGTCAAAGGTTAAAACGGAAAGACATGACATGTATCAAGTCATGTTTGACTTGCCGTTTTAGTCACTAGCCACCGGCGACAAGTTAACATAAAATCAAGCAAAGATCTTGCGGATTGAGAGTTCCCGTCTTTGAATCGGCGTTGCGGAGTGGGGCAATAAAGGGTTGCGACCAGCGATCGAACTCTCTTCAGACCTTGATGAGTCTGCATTGCCTCGAGTCAAGCTGAAGTTGATGGGCAAGTGCTCCTGTTGTCTTGTTCCGGCAAATATTATCGGTTTGACTGTCGGAATTAGGAAGGGCCGTGGGGGACAGTTTTCGAAACAAGGGCAAAGTGGAAATATTATCGAACGAACCCCAGACGACGTAAATAAGGTTACACAATATAATTTTAGAATATTAAGAATAAAACAAAAATACGTTTGGAGTTATTGCCTCTCTGCAACTTTCGCCTTACTATAACCTCTCCTTTTCTCCCAAAGTAACTTCTAAAGAAAAAATACTAAAAAAAATAGTTTTCAAAATCGATTCAGGAAAACGTTTTGTTTTGTAAATTAAGCTAAAAAATAGTGTTATCTTCAAGCGTTGAATACTTTCTTGCCAGAAGGCAAGATTTGTCAGAAACTAAGCAAGTGTCATCACACATCTGTTATTGAGTGGGTGTACAACGATAGATGGTGTCTGCGTATTTGGAACTGCCGTAATCAGATTTTACCAATAACTTACACAGAAGAAGAATTAACAAGAACGAATAAAAGCAATATTCTAGGAATATTGGATATCCTGTAAAAATTTTATTAGAAGCAAACTCATTTTGGTGAATGTTTATTAGCTAAGGATTAGAAAGATTTATTCAATTTTTTTCCAAATGTGAACTCGAAGGATTCTTCTTCAATGTACCGTATCCCTTCAGGACATAGGCGATCATGGCTCTCCACAATTTCCTGTCCTTTATAGTAGTAATTTTTTTGCTATCACTCCTATCCCCTGTTCTACCATCCATTTACAAAAAACTCGCTTTTCTTTTTCTATGTGCCAGGTCTCTTCAAGCCTTGGCGATCATGGCTCTCCACAATTTCCTCTTCTTTATAGCTCTTAGTAAATTTTGTCTTTTGTTTTTAATCTCACCTATCCCCTGGTCTACCATCCATTTACAAAAACTCGGTTTTCTTTTTCTAAGTGCCGTGTCTCTTCAGGACTTGGGCGATCATGGCTCTCCACAATTTCCTGTACTTGTATTTCCTGTATAGTTATTAGTAATTTTTTTGTTATCACTCCTAACCCCTGTTGTGACAACAAATTAAACAAGTTTGTTTTTCTTTTATAGGCCGTATCTATTCAGGACGTAGAGATCGTGGTTCTCACAACTTCCTGCCCTTTGCAGCTTTTAATAAACCCTGTTTTCCCATCCATATACGCAAACCTTATTAAGTAGGTTACGTGTTGTTTTCTTTTATCATTTTTGACTTCAATCTGTTTTGTGAGTATCAAATTTTCCAAGCATTCTTTTCTCATTATGTACCTTAGAAATGTCAAGTCTCTCTTTCTGATATTAAGTATAAGTGTCCATTTTGCTCCCTATTTTCTTTAAAACTTTGTCGTTGCTCACGTGTTCAGTATTCTCATCATCCGTCTGTAGTATCACATTTCTGCTCCTTCAAGTCTTTTCTTCATCAGTGGGGAGATTGCCCATAATTCAGTACCGTATAGGAAGACTAATATTACATAATAGTTAAGTACTTTTTTCTTTGTTTCTAACAAAATTTTTTCCTGTTTCTTAATACTTTGCTTAACTTTTGGAAGGCATTTTTCGCTATCCCAATGCACCATCGGATTTAAGTATCGCACTTTTCGTTCTCTGTTAAAACATGTGCCAGATATTTAAATTTTTGTACGTGTTTGATTTCCGTAACTCCAATTTGTAATTTGCATATTAGGCCGTTCCTTTTGCTGATATCTATACATCCTGTTTTATTACAAAAACGACTTTTGCCCTTTCCTCTCACTTTTTCCTTCACTATAGGAGCTCTTGCATTTTCCATTCCGTGTCTAGTATCAACACTGTGTCATTTGTATATGTTATACTGTTAAGATTATGATTCTTCGTAGGACAACTAATTCTCTGAGAATCGCTTCATTGAATGGGTTGAATAAATCCGATGACAAGCCACACACTTATATCTTATACTTCTTTCTATTTTTGTATATTCATTAATTCATTTTTTGTGTATTCAGACGGTTTGCTGCCAGTATATATTATGGACTATTCTAATATCTTTCCCAAATATGTCACGATATACAGAGTGTCCATAAAGTTCGTGTGCACTTTAAAAAATTTATAACTTTATTTGTATTTGCGATAGAAATAATCTGTAAAAAATGTTATAAAGTTCAATGTACCTAGTCTTAAGTATAGCTAAAATAACTAATGTGATTTCAGGCATTACTGTAAATCAGTTGGCAAATGTTTTCCGTGAACTGCAGAAATCGTATTACCCTTTGTATTGCTAATGATGGAGGATACGTGGAAACTTAAATAAAATTTCAATAAAAACGTAAAAAATATAGATGTTCTTCTTTCTAATCCTTTTTACAAGTTATTTCTATCGCAAATACAAATAAAGTTATAAATTTTTTAAGTTGCACACGAACTTTATGGACACCTTGCAAAATATAAATGTTCAGCTATAATTTTGTGATATTTCTGTTGAATGTACCCTATTTAAAAAGTAATTCTTTATTATTAGGGCAAGAATATAAGAATTCATTTCATTTTATTCTTGACTAGGATTTATATCATCCAATTCCTTCCAATCCTTTACCTTTTTTATTTAAAACACAAGATTTATTTTATTTCCCATTTAAAGAAAAGCAAAAATAACGAAATGATTCTCAACTGAACAAACTCGTTGATTGGTTATCCTTGATTTTATGATCGGCTTTAAAGAAAACTACCTGGACGAATCGGAGTCGGTCGACACTGAAAATAGAAAAGCAGAGATTTTATTTGCTACAACCAAAGGAGTTTTCTTATCAAGTAAACAATGAAGAGATTCCCATCCAGCAGTTTTATTGTTTGAATAATGAGGCGTTTATCTTCAATTTTATTATAAAATGAAAACGCCATGGGAAGAATAATAAACACTAAAGACGTGCAATTCTTCCTTTGCTTGATTTTTGCTCGCATCTTGATTTTATTTCTTTTTATTTGGATTGTTTGTTTGTTTCTTTCTTTCTTTTGTTCGCTGTTTCGTTCCTATAAACTATTGTTCAGTTAGTATTACCTTCTTTAATTTTTCCATTAATTTCCCCCCCACCTTTTTCTTTCTTTTTTTTTGTTCGTTCGTTTTTTGTTTCTTTTTTTTTCTTTCTTTCTCCTATCGACGATCCTTTACTGAATTATTACCTTCTATAATTTTTCAATTTTTTTTCTTTCTTTCTTTCTTTCTTTCTTTCTTTCTTTCTTTCTTTCTTTCTTTCTTTGCTTGTTGTTTTTTCGTATTTCTCTTTCTTTGCTTGTTTCTTTCCTTGTTTGTTTGTTTGTTTGTTTGTTTCTTTCTTTCTCCTATCGACGATCCTCTACTGAATTATTACCTTTAATTTTTTCATTAATTTTCTTTTTCTTTCTTTCTTTCTTTCTTTCTTTCTTTCTTTCTTTCTTTCTTTCTTTCTTTGCTTGTTTGATTTTTCTTTCTTTCTTTCTTTCTTTCTTTCTTTCTTTCTTTCTTTCTTTCTTTCTTTCTTTCTTTCTCCCATGGGCGATTCCTTACTTATTACCTTCTTTGATTTATTCATAATTTTTCATTTTTCCTATCATTTTTTGTTTCCATCTTTTTCTTTCTTCATCCATAATTTGTCTTTCATTAATTGTTTCTTTTCCTTATTCCGTTGTTTCTTTAATCTACTTACTTAAAATATATATTTTGTTTAATTTCGTTCTTACTTTTCTGTCATTCATTCTTTATTTTAGTTTTCATTTCTAATAGTTTTACCTTTCTTTCTTTCTTTTTTTCTTTCTTTCTTTCTTTCTTTCTTTCTTTGTCTATGCCTTTCTTTCTTTGTCTCTTTCTTTCTTTATCTCTTTCTTTTTGACTATTTTTTGCTGACCTCTTTTTTGTTTCGTCATTCGTGATCTGCCTTTCATTAATTCTTTATTTGTTCGTTCATTTCTTTCTTTAGTATTCCTTTTTATTTCTTTCTTATCATTCTTCATTCAATTTCTTTCTTGTTTGTTTGTTTTCTTTCATTCTTAATTTGTTTAGGCTTCACTTTTAATTGTTTCAGCTTTCTTTCTTTCTTTCTTTCTTTCTTTCTTTTGTTTGTTTGTACCTTTCAGGTTTTTTCTTTCTTTCTTTCTTTTTTTCTTTCTTTCTTTCTTTCTTTCTTTCTTTCTTTTGTTTGTTTGTTCCTTTCAGGTTCTTTCTTTCTTTCTTTCTTTCTTTCTTTCTTTCAGGTTCTTTCTTTCTTTCTTTCTTTCGTTCGTTTGTTTGTTCCTTTCTTTCGTTTGTTTGTTTGTTCCTTTCACGTTCTTTCTTTCTTTCTTTCTTTCTTATTCTTTGTTGTTTTCTTTCCGTGTTCTTTTCGTAAATATGAAACGAACAAATAAAATAAAGAAAAAAGAAATTAAGAAAACAACTTCTTTTTTCTTTCTTTTATTTCTTCCTTTCATATTTATTTTTCGTATTTTGTTTGTTTGCTTGTTTGTTTGTTTCTTTCGTTCTTTCTTTTGTTTGTTTGTTCCTTTCACATTCATTCATTCATTCATTCATTCATTCCTTCTTTCTTTCTTTCTTTCTTTCTTTCTTTCTTTCTTTCTTTCAAGAATTCCTCTAAACATTCCATTGTTTATTATGAACATTTTAACAAACAAACAAAAAAAAAAACAACAAAAAACCAAAAAACTGAAAGCAAACTTTCTTTTATCTCCTCCTCATATATATATATATATATATGTTTTTTTTTATTTTTACGCAACTGTTTTATGCCGATGCATTCAATCCATCTTCCATTCATTCATTTTCGGGACTTCCTACGTTTATTTACATTTCCCGCTCAAAGCTAACTCCAACTAAATATTACAAGACATTCAACAGAACAGAATCGACTGAGAACAAAAATCAAAATAATAATAATAATAATAATAATAATAATAATAATAATAATAATAATAATAATAATAATAATAATAATAATCTGAATCGCGGGAAGCCGTAAAAACCAAATAAATCACGCAGATTGTGTCTGGTTTAAGCAATTACTTGGTGAAAATAGAAGCCGAAGATTTATCGCAGGAATTTCCTACTGAAATCCGAAGTCAACAATTCTATCTTGCCTTCTTGGAGAAACACCATCCAACCAGTTTTGTTTTTGTGCGGATTAAGAGTCAATAATTATTTATTTTTATGGAATAGCATTTCCTTTGGGCAGAAATTACAAGAAAAGAATTTATACTTTCTTTCTTTCTTTCTTTCTTTCTTTCTTTCTTTCTTTCTTTCTTTCTATCTATCTATCTATCTATCTATCTATCTATCGCAGTCTGTTCTTTATCTATCTATCTATCTATCTATCTATCTATCTATCTATTAGGTTGGTGCAAAAATAATGACGTGATAATGTCGTTTTTTGACGTATATTTTAACGTCAAACAACGACATTATTACGTCATTATTTTGAACCAACCTAATATCTATCTATCTATCTATCTATCTATCTATCTATCTATCTATCTATCTCACCACAGTAAAGCCATTAGTACACAAATGTTTAGTGTGTATGAAATTATAAGAAAAAAGAGGACCAATATTATGGAGCGAGAATAAGAGTAGAAAATTAATCAAGAAGACAGTAGATAACGATTGACATTGCATTTATGTTTTTGAAGATGAAAATTGTCTGGAAAGGTTGACGCCAAAATATATTTCCACAAGCAAGAAGTGCGAGAAACTGTTAGCCTTGAACTTACAGTTACATCTAGCCAATTCACTTTTTGCCAAACTAGTACTACGCTTAAATTCATTAAGTGAGGGCGCCGTGGCGTAGAGCTCATCCGAACATTCTCATGAAAATATTTAGAGAAAAGGCACGGAGAAACTATATTACGGCGCTTTGCTAATTGAGTTAATCCGATTTGCCTGGTTATGACCAGAAATATTGCTGATTCTGCTTTGTAGTTTAAGAAGAATCTTTATGTATACAACAGATAAAAGCGGACCATGTGGCAGCGATATTCAAAGTATGGGTGTATAGATATAAATTTGTATATATATATATATATATATATATATATATATATATATATATATATATATAGGTAGGTAGATAATGAAAAGTTTGGTAATCTGTAAGGATAATCTCAAGGAGGTTGTAATCCAGAGAGTTCAATATAAAACGAATATTAATTTAATTAAAATTAAAAAAAAAAACAGACAACCTTAAAAGCCATTACTTATGTTTTATTTCATTATTGAAATAAAAATATAATCAATCGACCTTATTCGTTATCTGTTTTTTATTAAATTCATATATATATATATATATATATATATATATGTGTGTGTTAAGACATTTTTATGTTTATACATTCTTTTTATGGATACAAATATTTAAGTAAATGCTCTAAACAACATTTACCGCCCTGAATGTCCGAGAAATTTTCATGGAAAATATTCGCCATCCGACAGCAATCGAACCTATATCCTATACGGAACCGTCATTTAGCCGGACGTGCCTTAACCGATTGGGCCACAGAGGAGCGTTCGGTTTTACTGTCTTTAAACTTCAATCTTCTATGAATCTCTCACGTACATTCATATCTGCTCAATGCGTACCCAAATAGAAACAAATGGCGTCACACATTATGAAATGGACAAAGTCCGACAATTATTTTAAGACATTTTCATGTCTATACATTATTTTTATAGATACAAATATTTAAGTAAATGCTGTTTATAATAATCAGTATTAAACAACATTTACCGGCCTGAATATATGTATATGTATATGTATACACAAAGGTCTACATATATATATATATATATATATATATATATATATATATATATATATATATATATATATATATATATATATATTGCCTAGCACAACACAGTGAAACAACTTTCTTAGCAGCTTATCTAGCAATGAATTCAATATAATCTTTCCACTTTCCACTTCATGTCTGCCGGGAATGATAGCCTAAGAAGGTGCAATTAGTCACTCTAATGGAAGTTAATATTAGACATGCCGATGGGAGGCATGAAGGGATATTTCAAGTGATTAATAAAGAAAAATATTTTGGAAGCGATATAATTAAGAAGCAATTCATTGCCCCAGTTAACATCTGACTGTAGGTATTTTTTTTAAGATCAGACTTACCATCGAGACAGGAGTAAATGGATGTGTTTTCAGCATAGATATTAAGTTGAGAACTGATGTCACTAAGAAGGTCGTTGATGAAAATTAAGAACAAATTAGGGCTACGGATAGAGTCCTGGGAGTCACCCGTATTAATACAAGAAGATCTAGAAGAGTGGCCATTCAAGATAACTTTAATTTCACGATTTGTTAAGAAAGACTGAATCAGTTCAAAAATTCGCCCAGAACTACCATAGCCTTTCAACTTGTGAAGAAGACCTGGTTTGCCAAAATCTGTCAATCGCTTTCGAGATGTTCAAAGCAACAGGCCGAGCTTCACTAGTCTTATTTAAAGCTTGATAGACCGTTTAGGCGATAATCGTTAGTGCCTCAGAATTTGACCTAGTGAAGTGAAAGCCATATCACTTGTCTGAAAGAAGGCCCTACGATGTGAGATGATGAACAAATTCAGAGTTGATTAGGACGTCTAGTAGTTTGCCATTAAGAGGAAGAAAGCTAACAGGCAAAGTTGTCCGAATGGTCATCATTTCACCTGATGTTTTAAAGACTGGATCAACAGAGGAGGATTTACAACATGCAAGAAAGCAAGAGGCAGCGAGTCATTTATTGTAAAGTATAAAGAATGCAGGAGTTAGTTCGGGGACACATCTCTTAAGGGCTATTACAGGAGTACCCTTCAGAAGTACATGCTTTTCTGGGATCCATATTAGAGATGCATATCCCTCTACAGGGATTCAGTTCTAAGTGGAAAGACAGGCGAGTATACACCAGATGAGTCAAGAGTAGAGTTTGAGGAGAATTTACGGGTAAAACAATTTGCTTTATCAGCAGATGTTAACATCTCAAATACAAAATGTACTCTTATTTAATACACTATTAAAGAGAGTATACGGTGCCTCATTCTATCAACAAAGACACGTTTTGGGACACGTTTACATTTATTACGTGCAGCCACGAATAGGCGTCGGCTGTGATAAGAAATGTTACGTTGGTATAGCCGGAAAAAATTATTCTTGCGGGCTATTTTGATTTCACTTGGATATTTCGCAGTAAGTGCAAAGGTATAGATGCCGGCTTTGGCCCAAGAAGGACCCTCACTGGTACAATTCTCAATAGGAAGCTTAAGAATATCAATCGAAGGGGCATCCTAAAGAAAGTCACAAAGTGAATCCCAATAAATATACATACCGCAGTCTTTTCCCATCTATCTATCTATCTATCTATCTATCTATCTATCTATCTATCTATCTCAGCCAGTTCCTATCTATCTATCTATCTATCAATCTATCTATCTATCTATCTCATTCTGTTCACATCTCTCATATACCTAGTAAAGATATTGACATTCCACACTACTTCAAACGAAAGGTTAGGAAGGAAACTCCCATCAGTAATGGAAAGAGCGATAACAGTTACTGGACTTGAGAGATTTATTTGAGAGAATTGTTTTCAGAGAAAATTCTATATATTTCAACCGACGGTGGCACAGTCTTTTTGGTCAATGTTTCTTTACAAGGAAACAATTAATATTACCATTATCATTATCTGAAGTATACCTTTCGCTCCCTGTCTTCGCCTTTTTTTTGTCTTTGAAAATATGTCTCCCTCTTATAGATGTGAAGTCTATCTTTGCTCTCTGGCGCCATTTTCTCCAATTTTGTCTTCGCTTATTTCCTTCTTTTTGCTTGTCTTTTTATTTCGTTCAGCTTTGGAAAAATGGAAATAATTCAGTTTCGTATAAATAAATACGAATGGGATTTCAAATCAATATTTCGCCCGTAAATGATGTTTACAAGATGTTTACTTCATTAAGATAACAACGCAAAAAAAAAAAGCCTTATTCTTGGAAAGTAATTACCATTCGAGAATAATCATTCCCACTTTTTCAGCTAAAAGCACGATTATGATTCGAAATCCTTCAATCAAATGAAGATGTCTTCGACATAATCCAATGTCGTAGAATGCTTCTAAGTTGTCTGGGATTTTGATATATTCTTGTTATTTCTTGCTTTCTTATATTTGTCTTGTTTTCAACAACTTTTTTATGATGATGTATTCTTTGATTTCTGGAAATTATAAAAAGGAAGAATTTTCCAACGAGATTTTACTATTCTCTTTCTTTGCGTTGTGCCCCTTTCAGACATAGGCGAACATGATTGAGACAAATGCTAACAGGAATTCCACCTATGACTGAAATCTATTTTTTTTATTAATTATACTATTTAAAAAAATCGTATCCAACCCATGCAAGACAGTAAAGATACAAGAGGTTACTTGGAATTAAAGAATTAGAAAACAGAAAACATTATGAATGACCGGAAACAATAAAAGAGTAATCATAAAGACAGTAACGATTGACACAGCATTTAAATTTTTGAAGATCAAAGTTGGCCGAGAAGTGCGAGAAAAGACAATTTTAGCATATAACTTACAGTTGCATTTAGCCAATTTAATTTTAAATTGATGAGACCTTGTTGCCAATCTAGTACTGCACTTAAATTCATTAAGTCTAGGTACCATAACAAAGAAAGATATTTAATTGCATAAAAAATAGAAAATGTGGCACAAGGCCAATATGTACAATCGGGGATTAGGGCGGTCTTGTTCTGTCTTAACGTTAAACTTAGCTAGCCACAAAACTGACCCAAACATACAACAATATTCCTAATACCAAAACAACGCATTCTTATTTACCATTCTTACTTCATCCACCATAATACCTCAGAATCTCCATGAAAGTCTTAACTAGTCCCCCCATTTTTTTAAAATCATTTCACCTCAAGCAAGGCGGGAGTGCCACTAGCACACAAGAAAGTGAGAAAGAGTAAAGAGGGTTGTTTGAGGAAAGGATATAGAGAAGGACGGGGATCAGGATCAAGGCATCAGATGTCGATTGACATTACATTTGAATATTTGAAGATTATAACTTATCAGGGAAGCAAGTAAGAGGAAGGGAGTTGCCATCTCTGTCCCATAACGATTGTTCCATTTACGTACACATTTCATAGAATAACTGGAACAATAATTATGGGACAGAGGTAGAATTATATAGAATAATGGCTACTTTAATAATCAGATTAAATTGAACGAGGAGAGGAAACTTTTTCTTTTTAAGCATATCACCCCAAGCAAGGCGGGAGTTTCACTACCACGCAAGGAGTTACAGAGAGTGAGAACAAGAGTAAAGAGGTGGGGGTTGAGAAAAAGATAGAGAGAAGGACGAGGATCAGGATCAAAGCATCAGAAGATGTCGTTTGACATTACATTTGAATATTTGAAGATTATAGTTATCAGAGAAGCAAGTAAGAGGAAGGGAGTTCCACTGTCAGGAAGTTCGAGAGAAGAATATTTTGTAGTAGAAAAGGTGGTTACATTTAATTGTTTCGACAGTGAAAGTGTGGGACCGAGAGTTCAACCTAGTAGCACGCTTAAATTCATGCAGTTGGGGCACTAGTGAAAGTAGCTGGTCGGAGCAGATGCCATGGAAATATTTGTAGAAAAGACAGAGGGAAACCACGGCATGTCTGTGAGAAAGTGACTGTAAACGAGATGACAGATCAGGACCTATCACATTGATTTCCGTCTGTAAAATTCTTGTCTGTGAGAAGGAGACTATAACAACAGTTTAAAAACTAAACCCCAATACCATATCGAAGAGCTCATTTGAACAATTACCTTGAAAGGATTTATAGAAAATAGACACGGAATCTGCATTAGATCGGTAGGAAAATGACTGAAGCCGAGATGCCAGCTTAGGATTAACAATATTGCTGATCCTTATTTGGATTTTATCAAGAATCTCTAAATAAATAGCGGGAGCGCCCGACCAAATATGGCAAATGTTTAAACTAAGTTTAGATCAGATCCATATCAGACACTGGATACTACATAAATTCTAACAAGGATTCCTCAACAAAGGAAATGGCAGGAAATATCCATTCTATGGAAATTAAAGATTAAGTAACCAAATATAGTTTGGCCAATTTTGATCGGAAAATCTTTTTTTTTTTGAAAATTCGTAAACTTAAGGAATCAGCACATATGCTAGGCCACAAAAATCTCCTGAGCCGACCAAGCATAGAAATGAATACAATATGGGAACCAGTAATAAGGAGTGCCAGAGAAAGGCGATAATAACAAAAAATTTGCAATATGATCTCTCGTAAAAACATGGAAAGGTAACAACAATATTGCAATATGAGCACTGGTAAAAAAAAATGTTGCTGAAGACATTAGGTTTATAATACCCAGAAATTCGTACACAGATGTCCTCAAGGACACATGTCACAGTGGGTAAAGGCGTTAGTTAGATCCAGTGACAGGACCCAAAGAGTGTGAGTTCCTTACCCGGTTAAGGCAGTGGAAAACTTTCAGAGAGATAATTAACAGGAGATAACTGATAACTGACATACATTAAACATAGCACGTGGAACTACAACAGTCTACCCCAGTGTGCGAAATAAAGGGTTCAGTTCGACATTCCAACCGCTGAAGAAGGCCGAAACGTTGTAAAAAATATGGCGACAAAAATGAGGACAATAGTCTGATTAATGTAAATAATGTACATAATCCCTGATCTCAGAAATATAGACAAATCTTTTTCTCTCGGATATTTCTTTCGATCTGAACGCTCAAGTTCGTTTAATATTTATAGCGAAGAAAACAGCGTCTTACCTCGTCAAACCAAGCGACAGACGGAAAATGTGGCAAAAAAGAAAATTACTTACCAAAAAAAAAAAAAAAAAAAGAAAAAAGGCACGTATTCCGCATGACATGCTGAAGAGGAAATATTTAAATTAAAAAACATGTCCGTCGCAGGAGTCTCTATAAAAGTATTTTGATATGCAAAAATTGGGCGTCCTCTCCCAGTTGTTGACGAAAGAAAATATGCTCGGCCGATAAAAGCAGTTGGTGTTCTCGAATCGGGGGAAGATTTGCGCATTTTGGCTACTGCGCTCGTCGGAGAGTGAGTTATTTTTCTGACTGTTGACGTGCATTGTGATTTGTGAGATTGTAGCTGCGAATCGAGTTTTCAGCATTTCTTTCTGTCCCCGATGTTCGAGTGATTTATGCTATGCGTTGTGGAATTAATCTGTGATAAATATTTCCTTTGCAATTTCAGAACGCTTACAATATTACTTGTACTTTTTACGGCATTCATCAAAATGATGGGCCGCTTTCGACCGACAGCTGACCAAGCGTCTATTCAGGCATTCAAATACATAGTCAGAGTTTCAGAGACGAATTTGGATTGACAAACACTCCACAGCCACATGTACACATATTAGGACAGTGCAAGCCGGGTTGTACGCTGGATGACACCCAAGGCTATCATTTCAATAAATCCCGAAGGAAGAAAACACGCATTTACCTGTGGTATCATGTGTTACGATTTGGTAAATGGAAGCAGTAAATCGAAAGAAATAACAACGCGAAAAACAAAAAAAAAAAATGGAGAATGGAACAAAAATTTTCACTATGAAAACATTTTTTAAATATTATGATATATTTATATATATATATATATATATATATATATATATATGTACATATATATGTATGTATATATATATGAAACAGTCTGTCGCCTCTGATTGTTGACGCATATATATATATATATATATATATATATATATATATATATATATATATTCGTCTAGCACGAAACAGTCTGTCGCCTCTGCTGACTTCAATCTTCACTTATATATATATATATAGTGTAACCCGGATATAAGAGGCCCGGATATAAGATAAACCCAGTTATAAGAGAGATTTTATCTGGCCCCAAATTGTTCCCATACTTACCTAAACAAAATAGACCAAACCCGGATATAAGAGAAACCCGGATATAAGAGACCCCTTCTCCGGTCCCGACAACTCTCTTATATCCGGGTTACACTATATATATACTGGTAACTTTTATATATATATATATATATATATATATATATATATATATATATATAAAAAAGTTACCAGTAGATATATATTTTGTAAAAGAATTTACGATCTTCAAACATTAAATGCAACGTCCATTGACACCTCTTAATTGCTGATATTCCCTAACAGGTGCTAACACTCCGGGTCAGGGTTGCCCTAACCCAGAGTGGTAGCACCTGTTAGGGTCCAAACTATAGGTAAATAGTTAACCCGCAAACTAGGGTCAAAACACTATGAAAGTTTAAAAATAGGTTTTAATATCAGCAATAAATTATTACCAGCAATACATTTTTAGGTAAATTATTACCTGCAATACATTTTTAAAGAAAAAAATATTACTAGTAATACATTTTTGAAAAAAAATATTACCAGAAATACATTTTTCGAAAAAAAATATTACCAGCAATAAAAATCTTGTCGACATTAAATAACCCATTGAGGTTGGTATGCTGTAAAACAAAATAAACGCAAACCCTGACCTACAAACTGATTTCTTTCAAAGAATGCATATTCTATTCATACGAACCTATCCTAAAAATCTTCCCGGCATTAAATAACCTATTGAGGTTGATATGCCGTAAAATAAAATAAACGAAAACCTTATTTACAAACTGATTTCTTCCAAAGAATGCATATTCTATTCATATGAACCTATCCTAAAAATCTTCCCGGCATTAAATAACCTATTGAAGTTGATATGCCGTAAAACAAAATGAACCCAAACCCTGATCTACAAACTGATTTCTTTCAAATAATACATATTCTATTCATACGATCCTATCCTAAAAATCTTGCCGGCATTAAATAACTCATTGATGTTGATATGCCGTAAAACAAAATGAACCCAAACCCTGATCTACAAACTGATTTCTTCCAAAGAATATATATTCTATTCAGAAGAACCTATCCTAAAAATCTTGCCGGTATTAAATAATCCATTGAAGTTGATATGCCGTAAAACAAAACAAATCAAACCAAACCTATTCTTTTATTGTCCTTTCTCCTTACTAAAACCTTCTCATTCTCTTTCAATCCAAGTTACACCTTGCGTCTTAGTGGCATTATCGCCATCTTCTGTCTCCCTGAAACCTGTTCATTTATTATTCTTTCTCTTCCTTCAAGTCTTCTCTTTCTCTTTCACTCCTAGTAATCCCTTGTGTCTTAGTGGCATTAACACTAAGTGCATATTGTAATCAGACAATGCAAAGATACACTCATAAAATAATGCATGTATACGCGCCAAGCTTTCATAATAATAGGAACATAGAATATTCCATTTTGTTTGACTGCTAGGATAAGCTAGTCTTCATTTTTTTAAATTTGTGTATGGTTAAATTTAGTCTGTATGTCCCCAATTTACAATATAATAAACTGTAAATACAGTATAATAAACTGTCCGCACTTTTAACACTAAAAGACTGTGTACCCGCGTTTTAGTTGAATTTAGGTTACACCGGTTGTGGTTGTAATCTAAGATCTGTCTACCTACAACCACAAGTGATGTAACCTAAATTCTGTCACTCTCACACAAAACTTTCCCCAATCAATATACGAACAACCCCAAAATGACCACTAGACGCTCAAACGCACACACATCTTTAGCCAAATCCTGCATAGACCAACTAGAATTGTGATACACAAACATACAAAAAATTATACCGACGAACGCTGCTTGACAGGACAAATATATGTGAGCCCTGCTTAACCAATGAAATAAAAAAACAACACAAAAATATAATATACAAGAATTTTCTTTTCTCCTCCGTATTATATTTTTGGATAAAGCTTAAATAAAAAAAAGCGAAATATGTTAAATTTAGAAATATTTCTTATTTGTTTTCTTATCCTATCCTAAATATTAATATAAAATTCTACTGGTTATAAAGTGGGGGATCGATTATCTATCGTTATTATTTAATAAACTGACCCCCCCAGTATTACGACATATTAACAGAATTGTAAAAAATATATTTAACGACTCACACATGAAAACAGAATAATAGTAAGGACTTAACAAAGTATACCGCCATTTTTTGTCATGACATGTGTAATTTATTAATAGTATGAATATTCTATTTGTCCCAAAATGGGGGATCTGTTTTCTATAGTGATTAAATAATAAACTGATCCCCAAGTATTACTGTTTATTAATGTTATATGGGCTGGAATTATTCAGTCTTCACTCTATATTCCAGAAAAGTGTCTGCGTCCTTGTGGGTGATAATTTATATTCCACTCTGCAACCTGTTTCTTATAGATGAAACATCGCAAGTCTCTCGCTGCTCTATCGCTGTTTCCATGAAAAGAGCTCAGATGAAATATATTCCTAAGTTCCACCAATTCAAACCTACACGGCTAACACCTACAATGTCATGCGAAGCCCATTGTAACGAACACTCATCATCACATTCCATTGGTCAGATGTAAGTTTCATTCGATCAGCTCCTTCCCACAATCCGCTGCTTTAAGGAACCGACTCCCAAGAAGATGCTTCACACCGATCACTACAATTTTAACCTTTTCAAATCTAGGGTTAACTGTTATCTTCCCCCACACACCCCCCTAAACTAGAGCACTTCGGTGTAATTATTTACATTATTCGGACTATTGTCCTCATCTTTGTCGCCATATTTATTACAACATTTCGGTCGTTGTACACACAGGCCTTCTTCAGGTGGTTGGAATGTCGAACTGAACCCTTTATTTCGCTCACTGGGGTAGACTGTTCTAGTTCCACGTGCCATGTCTAATGGATGTCAGTTATCTCCTGTTAATTCTTCTCTCAAAGTTTTCCACCGCCTTAATCAGGTATTGAACTCATACTCAAGGACACATGATACCTTGGATAAAGGCGTTAGTTACATCCAGTGACAGGACCCAAAGAGTGTGAGTTCAATACTCGGTTAAGGCAGTGAAGAGGTGAATTAACTGACATCCATTAAACATGGCCCGTGGAACTAGAACAGTCTACCCCAGTGAGCGAAATAAAGGGTTCAGTTCGACATTCCAACCACCTGAAAAAGGCTGGAGCGTACAACGGCCGAAACGTTGTAAAAAATATGGCGACAAAGATGATGACAATAGTTTGAATAATGTAAATAATATACATAATACCTCATCTCAGAAATATAGACAGATACTTTGGTGTAATTCTTTGTTCGTTAGAAGAATTGTGACTGAGTTCAATCCTCAGAGGGTATCCCATATTGTCAGCCGTGTACCATACTTAAGCTCGGCGAAGAAAATCACCATACCCTCCACCCATAAACAGTGCCTCTGTAACTCTCTGCCTCGACTGGCTCTTGGACCTTGTACAAAGTGAATATCATTGTAAAAAAAATTAGAGAAATGTATTTAGACTTATACAGGAAAAATCGTCCTGGGTATGACGATAAACTACATCTACGTCCTAGGTAAGACGATAAACTACATCCGACAGCAAGGCCTTTGATCAGAAGGTTTTGAGGAGCGTGGAACTACCTCTTAATTGCTGGTGTTCCCAGGTCGGTAGCGTCTGATACTATGGGCAAATAGTTACCCCCACCCAAAATTGTCAAAACACTATGAAAGTATAAAATAGGTTTTAATCCCAGCAATACCGTTCGAAAAATTTTTTATCAGCAATACGTTTTTGAAAAAGGGAGAGTTACCAACCATGTATTTTTGAAAAAAATAATACCAGATATTAAAAAAATCTTGTCGGCATTAAATAACCCATTACCGTAAAACAAAATAAACCAAACCAAAGCAATACATGGAAAAATAATAAGGAATTAACCAAAAATACCGCCATTTTTTGTAAGAACATGTGTAATTTATTAATAGTACGAATATTTTATTGAACTCGAAGTGGAAAATAATTTATCTGTAATAAACTGATCTGCCATTTTTACAAAAGTTTAATATAATAATGATAAAAGTATATTTAAATAGCGCATGTGAAAATCTTCTAATAGTCAGCCATTTATTTTATGACAGTGGTAGATTATTATAATTTACGCAACCCTACTCCGTTGGTGCAGAATTTCATTGTCACAGTTGGCGGCCTACTTGATTGTAGCTGCCGAGTTCACATTTCGCGTGCAGTTTTCATCTAATTAAACTTCATACGACTTCGACATTCGTCTTTCTTCTCATCAGTCACTAATTGTATGTCTTTCGCAGGCCACTACTATTTACTCATATTTGTCAAATTAGCGACACTCGATTTCATAATGGAAACAATGTCACTGTTTCTCTAATCTTCAATACCCAAGCTCTCTCGTCACCTGTCATCATGAGTTTTGCACGACGTTGTCTTGCGAAACATTGACGTCTGAAATGACGTCATCATTGATGTCATTCCCCCTGTCTTCATTATTTGCGATCTGATGACAAATATGCCGCGCAAGGAAACCATCTTTTATCTGGATAATATTGTGCAATCACCAACAAACCATTTGGGATGATTCACTAATAACTGAAATGGCACTAATGAATATGTTGCCATGCCTAATTCACTTTGAAGGACTTCCTAGTTATTGCGAGTGGTATACTAATTATGGGTGCGGGAAGTGAACTCGACGAATTGAGTTCAAATCCCGTCCTAGGCCGTTGCAGTAACTTTCGCGAATATAATTGGTTATTTGTTTCTTTAGCGGCATATGAACACCTTATGGGTCATTTATTGACGAAATTTAATTTTCTTGGGAGCATTAGTTTGTTGGCTGGGAAGCAAGAAATCAGAAAGGGAATTCCAGAAGCGAAAAAAGAAACTATTAGAATACGGTTGCATCTAGATAGTTCAGTAAAACGATGAGGCTCAGTTACCAATCTCGTAGCACGTTTAAATTCGTGCAGTCGATGCTCCAAGGAGGACAGTTCATCAGGGTAGTTGCCTGAACCTTGAGATATGTCGTAGGAGACCAGATATGACAGCAGTATTCAAAACAAAGAGGAATGGTAGATTTATAAATGGTCAAAAGGAATTCCGATGAGAAGAATTGTCTTAGCAATAGACGCAGTAATTGATTCGATATAGTCGCTCCACATCAGGTCAGTGAAAAACGTGAATCCAAGAAGGTGCAAAATGTTGCTATCCAGGAATTTAAAATCAGCTGTGCTGATGGCAGCAGAAACTGCCAACTTTCCTTATGGCCCACGAAATCATAACTGATGAAGTTTTCTATGCTACTGAAACGTCTTATTCTTCCTTTTATATAATAAAAAAGACGTTAACCATTCCAACGGATGATGATTAGAGCACTTCACCTACGACTGAGTAGGGTGTCCGATCCTCACTGGCTTTTCGGCCAAAACTAAACTACGTTAGCTAAAATTGCAAAGAGATGAAGAGTATTCCCTTCAAGACGAAACAGCATATGGCTCTCCACTACTTTTTATTTTTGTATCCATTAGCAATATTTGTCTTTTTATTATCACTATTACTCTTTGTTCTGCCATGAATTGATATAAACATGTTAGGTAGGTTAATCGCTGTTAGCTGATTTAAATCAGAAGAGTTTCCGGTCCAATCTATAGTACTTTGATTTGCTCACTGGTAAGACACGAGAGTATGTTTGTATGTCCATTCCACGAAGTCGTTCCTTGCAGATTGACCACAGATTCTCGATTGGATTTAAATCAGAAGAGTTTGCTGGCCAATCTATAATATATTGATTTGCTCACTGGTAAGGCTTGCCATTATTTTCGTGCAACGTTACAAATTTTTCTACGCTTCCCCGAAGTAACGTCCATCGCAGACAATGGTTGTAGGACAACTTATCGACTGTCGGAACTTAGGTGGGTTGGCTATGTTGTGAGAATGGATGAGCATTGGATTACAAAAAAGGCCTGAAGAAGGCCGGAGCGTACAACGGCCGAAAGTTTGTAATAAATATGGCGACAAAGATGAGGACAATAGTCCGAATAATGTAAATAATGAAGCAGTTAAGTATGTGCTGGAGAAAATTCATTATAATCAATATGAGTGGTTCATTTGCGTAATCCTGAAGACTTTGAAGTTTTTGTTGGGACAATAGTTCAGGATCACTAAGTATCCAGGCTTTCTGTACATGTGGGATAATAGTGTCACTACTCAGCATTACACAAAAATGGATTGGCCTCTTCTGGAAGAATTGATGCCTTGCAGAGTAATAAACATCATTAATAAGCCTCTGGTGGACAGAGACAGTATACTTTTCCCACCGCTGCACATCAAGCCTGGGTTGATCAAACAGTTCACCAAAGCTCTGGACAAGGACGTTGGCGACTCTACTTACTTACCAGGCTTTTCCAGGATTGACGATGGAGAAGTCATGCCGCCTATCTATCAGATATATATATATATATATATATATATATATATATATATATATATATATATATATATATATATTGTGTATTTATGCAGTAATCCTTCATTTATACATCTTCCATTAAAGAATACAAGGGAGTAAGGCGAAGCTTTTTATTTAATTTTTGTTGTGTTCGAACAAGTGCTTTCTTTTTTGGGACACAGAGTCTGCAGAAACTGTTCAAATGTTCTATAATTCCGAGCGCTTTCGGCTATTCTTTTAATTATTATCAAGGAATATTTTATTTTTCAATTTAATTGGGTGTGTGGGTTGTGTGTATGTTTTCAGTGTTATCGAGATGTTTTATTTTCACAACACAGCACACGGCTATATGTTTATCCAGACGCCTTAAGTTACACCTATCTGACCACGGCTCAATTAGAGTATATTCAAACACACACGCACAAACATACCAGACCCCATCCGAAACATACGTAGTAGAAAATAGACATAATAACCTCATCCACATCCAAATATGGAAAATAATAGAAGCCTGAATAAGAAAAAAAGAAAAAGCCAACACTTAATAATATTAACTACGAACACGGCCACAATGTGCTGATGGTGTTCGGAAAATAAAACCCCCAACCGGTTGTAAATTGAATTCTTTTTCTCTCAGGCTGATTATCAACTAACGCTAGATAGCACAATCTACCTTGCTATTTGACCCATGGTGCGTAGGTGGGGAAAACTGAACACAGCGAACTCGGCTGGGATTTGAACTTGGCACGCAGGTTCCACTTTCCGTGTTGCTAACCGCTATGCTATACACGCTTCCACTAATAGAGAATCTCAGAAATAAGTCTAAAAATTTTCTTTTTAATCATTTCGCACGAAGCAAGGCGAAAAAGCTACTCAGACACAAGGGATTACTTTGAGTGCGAGAAACTGCGAAAACTTTATCGAGAAGTGTAGGTAATAAAAGGTAAGGATTCAAGTGGAAAGAAGATACGGATTAGCGTTTCATTTGAATTTTTGAAGATTGGATTTTACAGAAAAGTAAGAAGCGGGAAGAGAGAAATTATTATTTAAAGAATTATTTAAAGAATTTAAAGAATTATTCAAAGAATTAAAAAAAAATTATTTAAAGAATTTAAAGAATTATTCCAAGAATTATCGAAAGAATTATGTCAAGAATTATTTAATGAATTTAAAGAATTATTTAAAGAGTTCAAATAACTATTTAAAAAATTATTTAAAGAATTATTTAAAGAATTTAGAGAATTATTTAAAGAATTTAAAGAATTATATAAAGAAATTAAAGAATTATTTAAAGAATTTACAGAATTATTTAAAGAACGTAAAGAATTATTTGAAGAATTATTTGAAAGAAATATTTAACGAATTGTTTAAAGAATTTAAAGAATTATTTTAAAATTGTTTAAAAATTTAAAGAACTATTTAAATAATTTAAAGAATTATTTAAAGAATTTAAAGAATTATATAAAGAATTATTTAAAGTGTTTAAAGAATTATTTAAAGAATTATCGAAATAATTTAAAAAATTATGTAAATAATTTAAAGAATTATTTAAAAAATTATTTAATGAATTTAAAGAATTATTTAAAGAATTTAAAGAATTATTTTAAAAATTTAAAGAATTATTTAAAGAATTATTTAAGAATTTATTGAAAGAATTATTTAAAAGTTTTAATGAATTATTTCAAGAATTATTTAACGAATTTAAAGAATTATTTAAAGAATTTAAAGAAGTATTTAAAGAATTATTTAAAAAATTATTTAAAGAATTATTTAAAGAATTTTAAAAAAAATTATTTAAAGAATTTAAAAAGATTATTTAAAGAATTTAAATAATTATTTAAAAATTATTTAAAGAATTATTTAAAGAATTTAGAGAATTATTTAAAGAATTTAAAGAATTATTTTAAAAAATTACAGAATTTTTTAAAGAATTATTTAAAGAATTTAAAAAGTTATTTGAAGAAATATTTGAAAGAAATATTTACCGAATTGTTTAAAGAATTTAAAGAATTATTTAAAAATTGTTTAAAAGATTTAAAGAATTATTTAAAGAATTTAAAGTATTATTTAAAGTATTTAAAGAATTATATAAAGAATTATTTAAAGAATTATCGAAAAAATTTAAAGAATTATGTAAAGAATGTAAAGAATTATTTAAAAAATTATTTAATTAATTTAAAGAATTATTTAAAAAATTTAATGTATTATTTAAAGAATTATTTAAAGAAAAAGAATTATTTAAAGAATTTAAAGAAGTATTTATAGAACTATTGAAAAATTATTTAAAGTATTATTTAAAGAATTTAAATAATTGTTTAAAGAATTTAAAGTATTATTTAATGAATTTAAAGAATTTTTTAAAGAAATTAAAGAATTATTTAAAGAATAATTTAAAGAATTTAAAGAATTATTTAAAGAATTATTTGAAAGAAATATTTAACGAATTATTTAAAGAATTTAAAGAATTATTTAAAGCGATTGGCTTACTCGATTTCCATCGTTCGATACTGTGCATCTGGAAAGTGTAAATTATATCGTGGTCACCATTTCGTCTAAAATAAAAGTAATTTTCTCTCTCCACATCTAACTTCCTTCTTTCTTTTCTTCCTTTCTTCCATTTTCTCGCTGAAACCAAGTAGTCTCTTTTCCCTATTTTCCACGCGATCAAAACAGAATAATCCATTATTTATTGGCACGGCGTAACGGTCGTGCGATTTAACGAATGTCGGGACAAGCCCAATTATAATAGGATTATTTGTATAAGATTCTGATATTGCTCTTTGAATGAAACCTTGCAGCTGGTAGACAGCTGCTCTGTCGTTTAGGCCAAATGGCCCGTGAGGTAGAAGTTTTAAATCTCCGGTAACCTAAATGGAAAATTTGGATTTCACCGATGGGCTTTCTTTCTTTCTTTTTTTTTTTTTGTCGCAAGAATCGGGTTCCCAAATGATTAGCATGCGAACTCCGCCCGATACACGTCTTACGCGCCTCACTCGTTCTGACACTTAGACCTCGCTGAACACAATTCCTGACATTATCTCTTGTCAGCACCCAGCTTAGTACCAAGTGAGTGGAATTGGCGCCGCCAAACGCACCACGCCCGATTCGTTTCCCCAACCCCGAGCACCAGTGTCCTTGTTGTCGAAATCACTCCCCCTGCTTGTCAATCAAAAGTGCCAGCGACTGACACATTATCTCATCTTGTGGGACTCATTTAAAGAAACGATGAGCGACGTGCGACACCATCAGCTACCAACATCACACACACACACACACACACATACACACAGCTCCCACGCACAGGCCTCCCTCACATAGGTACGTACACATACACAGACGCACGTACGCACACATGCATCCTCTCTTACACACGCATTCACTCTCACGCAAAGAGAAAAATACAGTCTTTTACACGTTCTCTCTTGCACAGACTAACAATCTCTCACACACAAAGGCAGTCATTCTCACGCAGACACAGCGTACTCTTTTGGGCACCTCGACGTGGTGTAATACCTTGCACGCTTGTCTCGCTAGATCAATTAAAACTGAATAGTTAGTTCGAACCTCACTGAGTGCTCAACATTTTCGGCCTTGTGTCACATCTAAGCCACGCATAGAAACTCATTTTGGTATTTAGACGAGGTGTAATGGCTATCAGGTTTGTCTCGCTATATCGATTACGACTGAGTAGTGAGTTCGATACTCAATAGGCGCCCCACACTTTTGGCCTTGTGCCACATAAGCTACTCATAGAAAATCATTTATCGGTTCCTCAACGTGATGGTAAACAAGCCTATCTCGTCAGATTCATTACGACTGAATAGTGATTTGGATCCACCAGGTGCCCGATACATCCGGCCTTGTGATATATCTAACCTATGTTTAGAAAATCATCATAGCTTACTGCTTTATACAGACATATAGAATCTCTCTCTCTCTCTCTCTCTCTCTCTCTCACGCATACGCAGATTGTCACTTTATCATATATGCACACATACTCACAGAACCCATTTCTCTCTATCACTAGGAATTTTCCCTTTTTGGGTTTTTTTACACTCTGTCTATCTGGCTCTCTTTCTCTCTCTCTTATATACATTCTCATACTCAACGCTCTTTCATATACACGCGCTCACTCTCACATAAAGATACTCACAAACTGTCTCTCTCTCTTATACAGACAGACTTTCTCATGCACACCATTCTTGCACGCACTCACACTCAAATAAATATACATACATTTATTTTTGCTCATTCTCTCTCATACATAAACATTATTTCTCCTTTTTAAAGACTTACGGTCATATCACATTGAAATAACGATTTTCGTATAATCACCGAAACTAAGCAACGTCGAGCCTGGTCAGTATCAAGATGGGTAACGTTTTGGAAATAACAGGTGCTGTAAGCTTGGATGTGCGAGTGGTGTAATGGATAATGGTCCGGAATTGGAAATCGAAGAATCGAGTTCCAATTCAGGTGGGCTTCCTTCTATTTACTGCAAATACGCTCGAGGAAGTATATGAATCTAGTTCTTCTCCCCCAGCTATGGGCTAATTAGTAGGGCCTGTATCTGTGAATCGTTATTATCTTCAAAATAGTTTTACAATCTAAACATATTTTCTGGCTTTAAATTACCTGAAAAAGATTGATAAGCCGTAAAAAACAAATCAATCAAACCTATTTTCCATTCTCCCTTATGCATGAATTGTTACCTCCTCTTACAAATACACTCAAGCACACAAATGTAGTCTCTCGCTTATACACTCCTTCATTAATCCTTCATTACACACAAACGCACAAACACACACACACACACACATATATATATATATATATATATATATATATATATATATATACTGTCAAGGTCGAAATTATTCGTACACCCATCAATTTTGAATATTGTTATCCATTTCTCAGAATCTAATGCCTGTATGATGCCAGGTTCATTATATATATATATATATATATATATATATATATATATATATATATATATATATATATATATATATATATATATATATGTGTATGTGTGTGTGACTGGCGTAGCGATTTCAACATGTTTTGTTATATCTTATAATAAAATAATAATAATAATATATTCCTCTCCATTGCATTGATCACTTTTTAATAATTAAATGCTACAAACAGAGGCATTTTACTTCATTTGTTTGTTCTCCCATTTGTGTATATATATATATATATATATATATATATATATATATATATATATATATATATATATATATATATATATATGGAGGAATGATGTATGTATGACAAAGTGGAAAAAGCTGTCGTATGACGCCTTTCGCTACAAGCTACGAGTAAATGCTCTATTTATAACAAACAGTATTAACAACAATTAACGGCCTTTAAAGACAGTAAAATCGATCTTGCCAACCTAACGCTCCTCTGTGGCCAAATCGGTTAAAGGCACATCAGGCTATATGACGGTTCCGTATAGGATATAGGTTCGATTCCTGTCGGAGGATGAATATTTTCTATGAAAATTTCTCGGACATTTAGGCCGGTATATGTTGTTTAATACTGTTTATTATAAAACAGAGCATTTACTTAAATATTTGTATCTATAAAAAGAATCTATAAACATAAAAAAGTCTTAAAATATATATATATATAATACAACACATTGAATACTAGATGTAATATAACTGAACTATAAAGTATATATTAATAAATATATATATATGAAAAGTGTGTGTATATATATATATATATATATATATATATATATATAATATATGATTATTTATATATTATATGCGTGGTACTTCTTAGAAAGCATTCAATATCAGAGACAGAGCTAACAGGGTCAGAAACTCACATCAATCCAACTAAATATTAATAAATATAGATAGTATTCCTCACCTGTAGCAAGACTCAGCGTCTCATGTACAACACAATCTTCATTTTCTGCACGAAACTTCAAGTCATACTACTCATGAGGAGTAATATCTATATTCAGTTAGGTTAGGTTAAATAATTTAGACGTATTATATCTATTTTAGTTTTAATCTTTTCAAGTCTACACATTAATTTCTTGGTGGCTGTAGAAAATTGATCCAGAAAAATACCAAAATTTTTCAAATTTTTAAAAATTTCCCAACAACTTTCAATTTCATCTGAGACCATCTTCAGGGGTTTAAAATATCTGTGGTTGTGTATACAGTAGCTCCGTAAATTCAGGATATTTTTCACTGTTTGTTTACAGCGTTTCAAATTTAACATTTTTCTCTTAGTTATGCAAGGGAGGTAACTTTTCTAATTTTTTAAAAAATTAGAAAAAGTATTTTTTAATTATACTATTTTTTAATTATAATATTTTAATTTAGTATTTTTATATAAAACTTGGCTGCTACAAACATTTAAGAACTTTGTTTCTATCAAACCTGCTTGAATGAAAATATGCCGCCTAAATACACACACACATATATATATTCATTTATATTGTATCAGAAGCAATTAATTTAAATTGCTTCTGATAACACTTATCGGAGGTCAACTCGGAGTTTCCCGCTCGTTATGACTCAAATAAGAAATGCATTCATTAATGAAAACATGTCGATTTTGTTATTTTATAAGTGGCGCCACAGATAAAAATCCAAAGGACTGAGGTCCGACGAACGGGCAAACTATGGAACCGGTCCCCGCCTACCTATCCATCTTTCATGGTAGATGTCAGCCAGTGCATCACGAACAATGTCACTAAAATGTGCTGGAGCCACATCACGCATGAACCATTTGCGTCTTCGTATTAGCAGGAGTACATCCTCTAGCAGGTCTGGAAGTGTGTTCGAGATAAAGTCCCTGTGGATAACATCTGTAAGACGTGCTGTGAAAATATATGGACCAACAGGATAGTCACCTACAATTTCTACCCACACATTAATCGTAAGCTGATTCTGTGTCTAGTTTGTATTGGGATTCCAATCTGCCCACAAATGAGATAAATAACAGATCAACAGTTTGTGAAATAAACCATCGACAAAAGTTCTCCCGTGGTCAGATGGCTAAAGACCCTGCATGCATTGTAAATGATACGGGCACAGGTTTGGTTTGGTTTATTTTGTTTAACGTCATATCAACCTTAATGGGTTATTTAATGCTGACAACATTTTTAGGCTAGATTCGTATGAATAAAGTATGTATTCTTTGATCTAGATTGGTTTGGTTTATTTTGTTTTACGGCATATCAACCTCAATGGGTTATTTAATGCCGACGACATTTTTAGGCTAGATTCGTATGAATAGAATATGTATTCTTTGGTTTAGATTGGTTTGGTTTATTTTGTTTAACGTCATATCAACCTTAATGGGTTATTTAATGCTGACAACATTTTTAGGCTAGATTCGTATGAATAGAGTATGTATTCTTTGATCTAGATTGGTTTGGTTTATTTTGTTTTACGGCATATCAACCTCAATGGGTTATTTAATGCCGACGACATTTTTAGGCTAGATTCGTATGAATAGAATATGTATTCTTTGGTTTAGATTGGTTTGGTTTATTTTGTTTTACGGCATATTAACCTCAAAGGGTTATTTAATGCCGACAACATTTTTAGGATAGATTCATATGAATAGAATATGTATTCTTTGGTTTAGATTGGTTTGGTTTGTTTTGTTTTACGGCATATCAACCTCAGTGGGTTATTCAATGCCGACAACATTTTTAGGATAGATTCGTATGAATAGAACATGTATTCTTTGGTTTAGATTGGTTTGGTTTATTTTGTTTTACGGCATATCAATCTCAATGGGTTAATGCTGACAAAATTTTTTATTTCTTGTAATATTTTGTTTCTGGTAATATATTTCCTTCAAAATTGTATAGCTGGTAATAATTTTTTTCAAAAAAAGTATTTTTAGTAAAAGTTAACTATTTGCCGATAGCTGGGGCCCTAAAAGGTGCTACCATCCCGGGTCAAGGTGGACCTGGGAATGCCAGCATTTAAGAGGTGGTTCCACGCTCCGCAAAACCTCCTGATCAGAGGCCTTGCTGCTGGACGGAGTTTAACGTCTTACTCAGGACGACAGATACACGATCTGCTCTTGAAGTACACTCCATGTGGTACTATGAAATGTAGGATATGCTAGAACCACTTGATGTGTTTTGATCCCTGGATCGTGACATCCTGTAGAATATATTTTTTGTGGTCAAGCGTACGTGAAAATCTCGGTCTTTCTCGATGCATAGTTTGTGGAGCCACGGATTCTTTCTTAGCAAAACAACGATGAACAGCAGAAAAGGTTGGATGATTCGGCTGTCTTCGGTCTGGAAACGCAATCTGCTAAAGCCGTACAGCCTCGCGTCCATTATCAATCACGAGGCCGTATGTAAAAATCATATCTGCCTGCTAACGATATGAATATCGTCCCATTGTTAACACTTCTAAGTTAACTCACTACTACATACGTTAAACGTTGAAGACAGACTAGTCATAAATGTACACGAATGACAAATATAACCTAGTCCAAATGGCAACACTGCACAGTTTACCGTAAAGCTTAAACTTAGTAACTAAAAAAAAGAAACATTTGCGGACATATTTATATATATATATAAATATTGTTTTGGTGTGAGGAAACCGCCCCCAAAGTTTGTAAATGCATTTTTGATACATCATATATATATATATATATATATATATATATATATATATATATTTAAAAATCTCATAATTTCAACATTTTTTTTTAAAACAGTTGGATACAGAACGAAAAATTTAACACCGGAAATATATATATATATATATATATATATATATATATATATATATATAAATTGATAATCCGTATGGATAATTCCATAGAGGATATAAATCCACAGAAAGCTCAATGTAAGAGCAGAGCAAATTATAATTATGATGGCAGAGACTTTAGAAAACCATGGTAATATTTTATTTCGTAAAACCGATGGTAGTATAGGTTTTGCGAAATATTATCATGTGTTTCTAAAGTCTCTGCTTTCATAATTATCATTTGCTCTGCTCTTACATTGAGCTCTCTGTGGATTTATATCCTCTATGGAATTATTCATACGGATTATCAATATATATATATATATATATATATATATATATATATATATATATATAACTGTTTTAAAAAAAAAATGTTGAAATTATGAGATTTCTTTTAAATCCCTAGGTGACTTTTGAGACACCTTCAATAAGTTTCGGCAATTTAATTACAAACAAACATAAGTATAAAAAGTTGTTGTTGATAAGAAAAATGTATTACAATATAAAAAAACTGCATCAAAACATGTTAACATGGAGAAATTCTTCAATCATGTATTTTTGTCGAAGGCATCTTCATTTGATTGAAGGATTTCAAATCATAATCGTGTTTTTAATTGATAAAATAAGAACGATAATTCTCGAATGTTAATTACTTTTCAAGATTAAGGATTTTTTTTTATTTGCGTTGTTATCTTAATGAAGTAAACATCTTGTAAACATCATTTACGTGCGAAATATTGATTTGAAATGCCATTCCTATTTCCATTTTTCCAAAGCTGAACGAAATAAAAAGACAAGGAAAAAGAAGGAAATAAGCGAAGACAAAATTGGAGAAAATGGCGCCGGAGAGCAAAGATAGACTTCACATCTATAAAAGAAAGACATATTTTCAAAGACAAAAAAAAAAAAAAAAAAAAAAAAAAAAGACGAAGGTAGGAAGCGAAAGGTATACTTCAGATAATGATAATGGTAATATTAACTGTTTCCTTGTAAAGAAACCTTGACCAAAAAGACTGTGCCACCGTCGGTTTAAATATATAGAATTTTCTCTGAAAACAATTCTTTAAGAAAAAAAATCTCTCAAGTCCAGTAACAGTTATCGCTCTTTCCATTACTGATGGGAGTTTCCTTCCTAACCTTTCGTTTGAAGTAGTGCGGAATGTCAATATCTTTACTAGGCATATGAGAGATAAGAGAATGAGATAGATAGATAGATAGATAGGAACTGGCTGAGATAGATAGATAGATAGATATGAACAGAATGACAGGTATAGATCGATAGATAGATAGATAGATAGATAGACGGATAGATAGATAGCTAGGAACTGCCTGAGATAGATTTGCGGGTTGGTGTGGCTATTTAGGAAATAGATGGAGGTCTTGAATTCAAAGTTATCTTTCTTCTAGACTGGAGGTCACCCAAGGCTATAGTACCGAGTCTATCCTACTATTTACCCATAGCTTGGCGGAGAGATGGATTCATACGTAATTGCCCAAAGACATTTGCAAGTAAGGAGGAGATGTGCAAACACAAAGCATATTCATGTATTTCCGGACGGACGAACATGGGGCTGGAGAGGAAAGACATATTTTCAAAGAAGGATAGAAGTGAACAAATAGATAGATAGATATGGAGAGACTGAGGTATGAATAGACTGAGATAGATAATGAACAGACTGAGATAGATAGGAAGAAACTGAGTTAGATATGGAGAGACTGAGATATGAATAGACTGAGATAGGTAAATAGATATATAGATAGATATAGTATTATATAGGAATAAAGTGTCGCTATCGACAATCGAAGAAACACATATAAGTAGGAAATCACGTGACGTCTAAATGATCGCATTTCTAGAATATTCCCTATAAAATATGGATCTATCCTTTATTACTATACGGATCACCATTTCTAGTCTATCCTTTATTACTATACGGATCTGCATTTCTAGTCTATCCTCTATTACTATACGGATCGCTATTTCTAGTCTATCCTCTATTACTATACGGATCTGCATTTCTAGTCGATACTTTATTACTATACGGAACACCATTTCTAGTCTATCCTCTATTACTATACGAATCGCTATTTCTAGTCTATCCTTTATTACTATACGGATCACCATTTCTAGTCTATACTTTATTACTATACGGAACACCATTTCGAGTCTATCCTCTATTACTATACGGATCGCTATTTCTAGTCTATCCCCTATTTATATACGGATCGCTATTTCTAGTCTATCCTTTATTACTATACGGATCACTATTTCTAGTCTATCCTCTATTACTATACGGAACACCATTTCTAGTCTATCCTCTATTACTATACGGAACACCATGTCTAGTCTATCCTCTATTACTATACTGATCACCATTTCTAGTCTATCCTTTATTACTATACGGTATACCATTTGTAGTCTATCCTCTATTAATATACGGATCGTTATTTCTAGTCTATCCTCTATTACTATACGGATCGATATTTCTAGTCTATCCTCTTTTACTATACTGATCGCTATTTCTAGTCTATCCTCTATTAATATACGGATCGCTATTCTCTACTCTATTCATGATACTATTTCTCTATTCGGATCACTATACCGATTATTGTTCGAGTGTGTATTTTCGAGCAACTACTATTAGCGCGAGTTCTATTCAAAATTGTCTGACACCAGTATTGTTCAACGGCGGTACTATAGTTGTATTTGCGATTACAATGTCTCTACTACAACGAACATTACAAATGTGCCAATGAGTGTTCATTGAGTCACAAAATATAGAGAGATATGAACAGATTAAGATAGATATCTTGATAAATAGGATAAAGAAAAATAGGAAACGTTTATAGTGCTTCGTCAGAGAATGAGAAAGGGAAAAAGACATTTTCTGCTGTTTTTATTTTTGTGTTTGATTTTCATTGGTTAAACGGATTTCACGTGCGTTTATCTGGTACCAACTATAAACTCACATCAAAAACACTATAGCATCACCAATATTTTTTACCACGACGACGACGACCAGCACCACAGGTATTTACGTAAAGAACATCAGTAAATCAACATATGGACAGTCACCCAACATAAGTAATGCCTACTAGACACATATATAGATACTAAGCGAATAATGATTTCCTGGTACGAAAGCAGGATTAATCTAGAAAAGAACTGGCGTGACGATTGCATCCAGCATGAAACAAACTCTCGCCTCTAAGTGTTCACTTATATGTTCACTTTTATATATATATATATATATATATATATATATTAACCCTTTTGTATCTGGTCTTGAGACCAGGTGTATATATATATATATATATATATATATATATATATATATATATATATACACATAACTAACTATGAATCTAAAGAGTCAGGAAAACCTACCTAGGTTTCACCTACGCGGATCGTCAGGGTACGCTGGCCATGAACTTGGATTCTGGACGATTGTTTTCGCCTCAATTACATGTTCTTAGTTCTTTCCTTTTTATCCCTTATTTTTCCTTGGGTATTGGTCTGTTCATTTACAAGCCAAAACACCTAAGGTTTTTCCAGACGAGGATAATTACTTATATTAGGTTGGTGCAAAAATAATGACGTAATAATGTCGTTTTTTGACGTATAACGTCAAAAAACGACATTATTACGTCATTATTTTTGCACCAACCTAATATTTATATTATTATTATTATTGTTATTATATATATATATATATATATATATATATATATATATATATATGTGCTTTTGTATATGTTGCAACAAGTATTTATAAAGAGAAGTAAAAATGTCATTAGTTTTACAGAATTTTTAACGTACATAATATAAATATATGGAAGATGCTAATTGATGCAATTTAATGTCCAATAAATGAGGGGATAGAATGCTCGTTTTCAATCCATTAGATCTGCGTCACCATGGTCGATTTGCCAGAAATGTGACGATGTCATCGATCTCAGGAAGTGATCCAAGCGCACGGCAAAAATGTCTGAAAACCATATCTCGCGGGTTCATTCAAGTCTTGTGAGTGAAAATTAGACAGCCGTCGTCACAAGCCATCGTGACCGAGGGTTTAAACACACTGTCCTTGTTTAACTGTTGATCACACCAGAAATGTGGATCTACAAAAGGATACTGAGAATTACAGAAAATGGAAAGAAAAAGGACACTTATTTGTGTTATCAGAAAGAGACAATTGAAAATTGTAAGTCAGATAATCAGGAAAAATGGCTTGGAAAATTCGACACCCAGAGGACGTATTTGAAAGCCAATAGGAATTCAGCGCAGCGTATCTAGTGAGTGTAAGCAAATGGCCGGAACAACAAAACAAACATTTCTGTGACTAAAAGCAATTGTGTAGAGCAATGGTCGGCAATGCCCTGATGTGACACGGGACATAGAAGATCAATTCAAATTATTTTTATCATTGAATGAGCTTTTTATATATATTATTGTAGATAATAGATAGATAGCTAAATATGAAAGCAATCGAACTGCCTCTTTAACATTAAAGGTTTACATTGATTCTTTTAGTTAAGTGCCAAATCCTTCTAAAGGAAAGTAATTCTTTTGTCGCAGTTCTTTTCTAGATTAATCCGGCTTTCGTACCAGGAAATCATTATTCGTTTAGCATAATTTGGAGTAAATGTCAGTATATATATATATATATAAAGACATTTATATGTTTATACATTCTTTTTATAGATACAAATATTCAAGTAAATTCTCTGTTTATAATAAACAGTATTAACAATATTTACCGGCTTGAATGTCCGAGAAATTTTCATAGAAAATATTTAGCCACCGACAGGAATCGAACCTGTATCCTATACGGAACCGTCATATAGCCTGACGTGCCTTAACCGATTGGGCCACAGAGAAGCGTTCGGTTAGTAAGGTCGATTTTACTGCTTTAAAACTACAATCTTCCATGATTCTCTCACGTACATTTATATCTGCTCAATGCGTAACCAAATGTACACAAATGACGTCACACATTGTAAAATTATTAATGTACGTGAGAAAATCATGGAATCAATTTTTTTGCCAACAGTCAAAAAAATGAGATTCAACGCTCACTACAAATACAGAAAATGAACAATAGAAAATTAAAAGAACATAAGGAATAATTTTATTCCTTTAAAAATTGATTCCTTTAATTTGCCTGAAGAAGGTCACGAGACTGGAAACACGTGTAGCAAAATATGAAGAACAAAATATAATATATACACTAAAACAAATTCACATTATAACCAAAAACGTTTGCGGTTTCTATCTTTTAAAATATGCATTTTTCTCTCGTTGGAACAATCATAACCTTTTCCCTATATATATATATATACATACACACACACACACACACACACACACACACACACACACACACACACATACATATATATATATATATATATATATATATATATATATATATATGAGTTTTTGTAACCCTGGGTTTCAAGCTTTTACGATCATAAAAAAAAATGATTTATTTTTTAAAAATTGAATCTATTTATGTTAGTTTGTTTATGATTATGTTTGGCAATCAGTCGAAATCCTGAAGAAGCAAAAACCGATCTTTTCAGCTGGATTAGAATAAGAATAAGAATAAGAATAAGAATGTGAATAATGGTACCTATCCTGAATCTCTGAAAACGTTGAAAAACAAAAGCTAGTCCAAGAAAGTCAGCATGAATCGCTGTTCTGACACAGAGAAATAGTGAAAGAGATTGAATTTCCGACGACACGACTCTCAAGATGAGCTCAAATATGAAAAGGAATAACAGTGAACAGCAGGAGATTGTCTTGCCAAATGTAAAAGATTTCTTAAAACAATCCGTCCCACTAAAAGCACAAGGAAAGGCGAGTTACCAGAGAAGATCTTATAAAGAAAACCACAATGGTAAAACGATTAACGGGAAAATTCTATAGGGAAATAGAGAAATCAACGAAGTCTGTAGAAAAAAAGAACAATGTTAAATGAAGAAATTAGAATTCTTGAATAAGATAGGGAGAAATGATAAGAAATAAAAGCGTAGCGTAGAATGGATTAAAAACAGAAAACAGACAGGAATGGAACATGGACATTAAATGATTAAAATAATCTCTAAAAGAATTGAAGCAAAAGAACACACACGGTACCAAACTTCTGATAAAATGTGTTTCCCATGTATGAACTAAGCATTAAGAGATTTGTTTTCCGCTGCCATCTACAAGCCAAAGCAAAAACACAAAATGATAAAGTTAAGGCATTTTTATTTTATTTCATACCCAAACCTGATGACCAGAGCCAAATTACTAATTAATCACGTGTTTATAGTAATTTTCCAAGCGTACCTTAGATGTGGTACAAAGCCGAAAGTATGGGGTACCCAGTGAGGATCGAACTTACTATTCAGATATAATTGTTCTAGTGAGACAAGCTTGCTAACCATTAAAGCGCATCGAGGTGCCCTAATCACGGGCTTATAGTGAGTTTCCAAGCGTAGCTCAGATGTGGCACAAGGTCGAAAGTATGGGGCACCCGGTGAAGATCGAACTCTCTACTCAGTCAAAATTGTTCTAGCGAGACAAGCTTTCTAACCATTCCACCGCCTTGAGGTACCCTAATCGCGTGTTTATATACAGCATACAAAACACTCATATTGATTTAAATGAACGGGTGAATTAGATCCTTCAACATTAACGAAAATCCCGAAAATTTCTTAGATATATAACGATCAGTTGCTGATCAAGATGTCATGGGAAAACTGACAATCATAAAATAAATAAATAAAAGCCTCAGTGATGCATGTATACAATGCACTGGATTCAGCATATTTCACGTCAGAATAGATAATAGGTTGGTGCAAAAATAATGTCGTTTTCTCACATAGTAACATATCTGAGAAAACGGCATTATTTTTGCACCAACCTAATACTTTTTTTTTACTCAATTCACTTCAAGCAGAGTGATAATGCCACTAAGATGCCAGGGGTTACTGGAAGTGAAAGAGAATGAAAAAAAAAATCTTTACAAGCAACTGGAAACCCAATTCTCAACAGGAACAAGGGATAAAACTCTACATCAGTTCAAAAGACCGGTGAGGAGTGTGAGCTGGATAATAGGCGAACATAAATGTCTTTTCTTTTTAACTGGGTAAATTAAACGTATTTATGAATAATGAAAGTTTTAAAAAAGAAGAAAAAAAGACACTTATAAGGGGAATGAAAAAATACGAAAAAAATTTAGCCTACCGTCCGGTTTACAGAAAATTATTACCATTTCGACTGTAACGCTCTGCCTTGATAGGCTCTCGAAGCTTTTGTTTTTACAATAAAATAACAAAATGTTATCAGATAACAGTTCCTTCTAAGATCATTCCCGTCATGAAGCCTCGTCTCAGTGGCTTTGTTCCCAAAATGTCTTCGCCCAAAAATATTTCAACATCTAATCAATGAAAGTTGTGAAGAAGGATAGTAATCCCTGAACACAACGAAAAATGTCGGCCACTTAATCGAGATTGGTGATCTTAAATTATTTGCAGTGAACAGAAAAAGGAACTGGACGCATCGATTAAAAGAGGAATTTTAGTGAAGACCTTAGAATCGAATTCGGTTTTAGAAAACTGAATAGTAGTTGAGATGCACTTAGCGAGGCCATGACCAGGAGAAAGGGTTGAAATTGCTAGATAACAAATCAATTTGGATATTTAAAGCAAATCAGCACTGGAGAGACATTTGAGGACTTGAATGCAACTCAATAATGAAGGAGGAAATGAAGGAGAAAAATAAAACTGTAATCTCAGAGAATATAAAAGAGAAGGTGTTTTATAATCAACTAAGATCCATCTTCTTTGGAGGAATTCCTTGAAGGAACTCGTCTTTTTGAAGAGCTTTTAATGATTAATCTTTTGTTACTTTGGCAACGACGGGGTCTCCATTGGATACTTAAACACGAAGTTGAAATTCTTGTTTTATTAAAGAAAATAATGAAAAATGGTACCTTTGTCTGTTTGGGTTTCGTTTGCTATATGGCATATCAAACCCAATGGCTTATTTAGGGCCGACAAGATTTTTATTGCTGGGAAAAAAATTTTTCTTAAAAAAATGTATTGCTGGTATTAAAACGTATTTTTATAGTTTCATAGTGTTGTGAACCCCATTTTTGGCAGGGGTAACGATTTTCCCATAGCTGGGGCTCTGACAGGTGCTACCATCTCGGATCAAGGTGGTTGCGAGCTCCTCAAAACGTCCTGATCAGAGGCTTGCTGTTGGATACACTTTATCGTTATAGCCAGGACAGTCAACTATTTGCCCATACCTAACTGTTGCTACCACACCAGGTCAGGGTGGAAATGTGAATAACAGCAATTAAGGGATGGTTCGACGCTCCTCAAACACCCCGATCAAAGGCCTTGCTGTCAGATGTAGTTTATCAAGTTGTTTTACCCTTATCCGTGTGTCTCAAAGGCTGTTGTGATGCGCCTAGTGTGGTAGTCTGTAGTGGTAGTGCTTGTCGCTTCTCGATTTCAGTTACCGCCGCTGGCTAGCAGCAGCGTGAAAAGGGGAGCCGAGTGCATAAGTCTTCCCCTGTCAGTATATAACCTCTCCATCAGCAAGCCCTATGTAGTGCCTCCTCGTGGCGACATGGCAAACGAGCACCTTGCAAACTCGGGCTAAACTACAGGGGACGGGGGAGGAGTTTGGCCCCCTTAACATGCGGCATGCAGGTCCACCGGTGTGTGGACATGCCCTGATGCTCATGAACCAAACCCCAGCTATGGGTTAAATAGCTCCACTGCTTTGTGGAAATCTTCGGGAGAAGGAGAGGCTAAGCAGTAAACCCTACACAAATCCGGAGTGGAGCCCCTAAGGCGGATGGACGGCACTTTATGCTACCTTCCGGCAACTCCCGCAGCCGCGCTGGTACCAAACTGTATTGGTTTATCCACTCCTTTGGACTCTGCTAGCAAGGCCGAGAGGGGGAACTAGACGTCCGGGCAGCCCTAGTTCTCCATACATCCCGCCCAGGCTCGTAGCGCTCTGCGCTACTCCATCGTCTCCCGAGACGAACGGATGCCAAACCAAACCCAAACCAAAATTATCCTTATCCGGGAATTAAACTGTTGCTACGACCACGGGTTAGGGTGGGCCTGGGTGCAACAACAATTAAGAGGTGGCTTCACACTCCTCAAAAGCTCCCGATGAGAGGCCTTGCTGCCAGCTGTAGTTTATCGTCATACTCAGGAGGCTCTGTTTTGGTCAGAGTGATTTATATAACAGGTTTGGCAGTTGTGCGGCTGGGGTCCACGACTGGGGGCGACATGTACTGAATATACATTACAACGAAATAACAATTAGAGGGAACCTTCTAGGAATTTATTAGTAATATCATGTAATTATTTAATAAGAAACTATACCTATTATTACGAATTCCCTTACAACTATTAAAAATCATTGATTTATTTCCATAAAAACAGATCTACTAAGAATAAAACTAAACTCTTCCAACTCCACTGTCGACTCACCTGGAGGACCTATGCCTGTTTCACGCCTACTGTAGCCACAGTAGAAGTGGTCTTTCTTGGGCAAGATAGCCTGATGGAGCCCAACCCTCTTCAGGCCGGTTTTAAATTCAGTAAATTTGCTCTGTTCTTACATTGAAATCTGTTTGGATTTATATCCTCTTTGGAATTATCCATATTAATTATCAAATAATATTATATATCACCTGAAGTAGGCCGTAGCGTACAACGGCCGAAATAAAGAAAATAATGTTGGATCCTACCTACCTTACGGACGAGCAGGAGAAGCCCTGAATAAAACATTATATTGTAAACAGTGTTCGCGTTCTTATTTGTCGACGAGGCTTTGCTTTTTCATAGTGTTACGTTGTGAGCATGCAACGGAATCTTTCCTAGCGTTTGATGTACACCAAGGAGATTGAGAATCGGAATGCAACGTGGGGTTGGTATATATATATATATATTTTAGGAAATTATTAGTAGTGTCATGTAATTAGTTAATTAGCAAGTATACTTATAATTAAGAATTCCCTTACAACTATTAAAAATCCTTGATTTATTTCCATAAAAACAGATCTACTAAGATAAAACTAACCTCTTCCAACTCCAGAGTCGACTCATCTGGAGGACCCATGTCTGTTTCACTCCTAGAACGGGGGCTCTATTGAGTGATATGCGCATAATCCGGTCACTGGTTTCAGACATAATTTCCAAACGAGATTCATACACGGCAAGCAGAGGTGATGTGGTTTCAGACGTGGTTCGAAAGATATTCTTCCGGGTTGGCTCCAGTACTCTCCAAGCTGTACAACAATTGTCTCGCTGCTTTCCGCTTTCCAGCTTGTATGAAATGCTCATCTGTACTTCCTGCTTTTAAGAACTCTGGAGAAACTTTTGACTCCTCAAATCATCGCCCTATTAGTCTCTTTCTCCCGCCTTTCTGTAAAATATTTGAGGCTCTAAATGCCGAAGTAGTTAGGCATCTTACTTCTGACGACCTCCCGTCGGTCAATGTGGATTTCGTTACTATTGTCGATGTGTTAACGGCCATTACTGAATATGTATATCAAGATCTAGATAAGAAGTGCTAAACACGAGCTGTGGCTCTAGATATGTCGAAGTCGTTTGACAGTGTTTGGCAAACCTGTCTTCGCGAACTCCAGGGATACGTTGTTACAGGACGAATGTTTGAATTACTGCAATCGTTCTTATCAAATCGTGAAATGAAGGTCGTTTTGGGTCCTACGCTGTTGCAGATATGTACAAATATTGCGTGATTTATAAATATAAGTGTAGTTGTGGACTCGACTACATACGGAGGACGTCCCAACGTTTGGATCTGAGAATAAAGCAACATTCCCCACCCCCAGGATTTTAAATCCGGATGCCAGGAAAAGCCAACTAACCAATGCTTCTGGCTCTGCTATTGCAGAGCATGTAATAAATAGCAGGAATTGTGTGTTTGATTTTAGTGTGGACCGTTTTTCGATTTTATCTAGGTCCCACTCCTCATATCACCTCAAGGTTCTAGAGTCCTTGTATATCAGATCCCGTGGGCCTTGTAAACAGAGGGAATGCTTACTGGGTCTGAATGTTATTGGACTCTAGATTTCTTGAAATTGATTTTTTTCCTTATAGTCGTTATATTAATTAAATTTTTACGCTTATATATATATTTATATTTCAGAAAATAAACTTGACAAGTCCTGGGACGAAACCATAGGAATTTTGCTTTTTCCTAGCTATCGTTAAATTTTGTACGATAAAAAACTTATATATATATATATATATATATATATATATATATATATATATGTATATATGTATATATGTATATATATATATATATATATATATATATATATATATATATATATAAAGGTAACCCCCTGTATCAAATAAAAGCACAAAATCACTTTATTCACTGGAAATTATCTTAGATGATAATCCAGAAGTAAATAGTTAGCTACTTTATATTAATTTATGAAAATAATAAAATATAATTATATTATAAATTCAGAAAGCAAGTTTAACATTTTAGAAAATGATATGTCAACTAAGTCTCAAAAAATTGTAAAAAAAGAAGCAAGAAACGTAATAAATATCTGATAAGCAATAAATTTGATAATTATTGTGAGTTTTATGTCTGTCTTTGTTTTAAAGAATATCATGAAAACAGATATTTCGGGTTAATGTGGCAATTGCTTTTTACTAGTAAGCATAGTTTAAATACTAATTAAAACCAGTATCTGTCTATATTTCTTAGATGTGGCATTATGTACGCTATTTACATTATTCGGACTATTTTTCTCATCTTTGTCGCCATATTTATTACAACGTTTCGACTTTTCAGTATCTGTCTATATTTCTTAGATGAGGTATTATGTACGCTATTTACATTATTCAGACTATTTTCCTCATCTTTGTCGCCATATTTATTACAACGTTTCGACTTTTCAGTATCTGTCTATATTTCTTAGATGAGGTATTATGTACGCTATTTACATTATTCAGACTATTTTCCTCATCTTTGTCGCCATATTTATTACAACGTTTCGACTTTTCAGTATCTGTCTATATTTCTTAGATGAGGTATTATGTACGCTATTTACATTATTCAGACTATTTTCCTCATCTTTGTCGCCATATTTATTACAACGTTTCGACTTTTCAGTATCTGTCTATATTTCTTAGATGAGGTATTATGTACACTATTTACATTATTCGGATTATTGTCCTCATCTTTGTCGCCATATTTATTACGACGTTTTGGCCGTTTTACGCTCCGGTCTTTTTCAGGTGATTGGAATGTCGAACTGAACCCTTTATTTCGCTCACTGAGATAGACTGTTCTAGTTCCACGTGCCATGTCTAATGGAAGTCAGTTATCAGTTATCTTCTGTCATTCCCTTTCCAAGTTCTTCCCCGCCTTAATCAGGTCCTGCACTCACACTATCCACATGGCACAGTGGATAAAGGCGTTGGTTAGATCCAGTGGCAGGACCCAAAGAGTGTGAGTTCAATACCCGGTTAAAGCAGAGAGAGGGGAATTAACAGGAGAGAACTGTTAACTGACATCCATTAAACGTGGCATGTGGGAGTAGAACAATTTAGCCCAGTGAGCGAAATAAAGGGTTCAGTTCGACATTCCAACCACCTGAAGAAGGCCGGAGCGTACAACGACTGAAACGTTGTAATTAATATGGCGACAAAGATGAGGGCAATAGTCCGAATAATGTAAACAGTGTAATTAAAACCAATTTGCTTTAACAGAAACATAATGTTATCAAAATAATTTAATGAGTTAACCAATCCGTTCTTTGCAAAAAAAGCAAAAAAATTAAATAGTTTCTCAAAATGGTTGTCATTTATTTACTATAGCTTCGACAGGATTTTATTAATAATTGAAAATATAAATTTTTAATATTTGTTTTAATGAAAATTGTATAAACATTTTATGAATAAAATTTTCAGATAATTCGAAAGCTTTTAGTGTTGCTCCTTGAATTACATTAGGAGAATCATAAAAAGAATACTTTTAAAAAAAATTAGATCTGACAATATAATCGAACGCTTTTGTTTCTATGTTGTAATGAAGAATTTTTAGAAACCAATATCAAGTCTTTTGTCAAAGAATTCCTGCAAGTTTTCAATTTAGTGACACCAGATACTATAAATCAGAAAAACACCCGCGTCCTGGGTAAGACGATAAACTACATCTGGTAGCAAGGTCTCTGATCAGGAGGTTTTGAGGAGCGTGGAACCAGATCTTAGTTGCTGGTGTTCACAGGTCCACCCTGACCCGGGGGGTAGCAACTGTTAGGGTCCCAGCTAAGGGCAAGTAGTTAACCTCCAAACTGGGGTGAAAACACTAGGAAAGTGTAAAAATAGGTTTTAGTACCAGAATTATATTTTTGCAAAAAATTATAACCAGCAATGAATTTTTGAACAAAAATAATATTAGTAGCAATACATTTTTGGGGAAAAAAATGTTACCAGCAATAAAAATCTTGTTGGTATTAAATAACCCATTGAGGTTGATATGCCGTAACGCATACGAAACCAAATCAATATATACTGAGATAGCTTGCTAACCATTACACCAATGGTTAGCAAGCTTTTCTCGCTAGAACAATTATGACAGAGTAGAGAGTTCGATCCTCACTGGGTGCCCCATACTTTCGGCCATCTAAGTTACGCTTGGAAAATCACTATACTTAGATAGATAGATAGATAGATAGATAGATAAATATAAAATATTACCATCAATGAAAATCTTGTCAGCATTAAATAAACCATTGAGGTTGATATGCCATAAACCAAATGAAAAACACCAACTTTACTGTGGCACCCAGTGGAATCTGTAAATTGCCATAATCTATTTATTTCCAAAGATTTCTATATTCTTAAGGTAAAAGATTGCATTAAATATTTATTATCTAGGAGAATATTTTCTTGTAATATAGCCTTCTCTATACAGAAGTGATATTTGGATATCTTTGGGGATTTTAGTTTCAAAGTTTGATAACTTATCAAACGTTTATCATAACATTTCATCCAGCAAATATCCAGATTTTTTCAATATGAAATATTTCAATAACATTTTGCATTGTTATAAAATATTGATAAGTTGATTCGTTTTCTACCTTTTATCATCCTTTTGCAGGTTATTTAAAGCCGGAAAATATTTTCAGACTGCAATAATTTGAGTGTGGGGGGGAGATAATAAGGAATAAATAATATAAGTCTTACAAATTTACACTATCTACATTTTTCGTACTGTTGTCCTTATCTTTATTGTCATATTCACGATGTTTCTGCCGCTGTACGCTCCGGCCTTCTTCAGGTGATATACGCTGGACTTGTTCTAGTTCCACGTCCTATGCCTCTTCTGGATAACTAGAAGGACACATAGAAACTGGCCCAGTGAACAAAAGCTTTGTTTGAAATAATCCATTGACTTGACCCACAGAGTTGTGAGTTCGTTTCGAAATTCTAACGTATATTACCTGAAGAAGGCCGTAGCGTACAACGACCGAAACAAAGAAAATAGTGTTGGATCCTACCTACTTTTACGGACGAGAAGGAGAAGCCCTAAATAAAACATTATATTGTAAACAGTGTTCGCGTTCTTATTTTTCGACGAGGCATTTCTCTTTCATAATGTTACATTGTGAGCATGCAGGGGACCCTTTCCTAGCGTTTGATGTACACCAAGGAGATTGAGAATCGGAATGCAACGTGGGGTGTGTATATATATATATATATATATATATATATATATATATATATATATATATATATACACAAACACACACACACACACACGCACACACACACACACACACATATATATTAGAGGGAATATTTTAAGAATTTATTAGCAATATCATGTAATTATTTAATTAGCAACTATACCTATTATTAAAATTCCCTTACAACTATTGAAAATCATTGATTTATTTCCATAAAAACTGGTCTACTAAGAATAAAACTAAACTCTTCCAACTCGAGTGTCGACTCATCTGGAGGACCCATGCCTGTTTCACGCCTACTCTAGCCACAGTAGAAGTGGTCTTTCTTTGGCAAGATAGCCTGATGGAGCCCAACCATCTCCAGGCCGGTTTTAAATCCAGTTTTTTCTTCTTGCCATTCAAGTTTATAGAACCCAGTCTGTCCTGCGATTTACCTATAGCTGGGGCGAGAAGAAGAGGATTCATATCTTTCCAATGGGTATTAGCACGTAATTGAATGTAACTGATCCGACTGGAATTCGAACTTGGATCTTCGATTCTTGTAAAAATGTATTTCATTTGAGCTCTCTGGTAAAACAGTGACGATTACGGCTAATAATGCAAGACTCTTCGGTAAAACGAATCGAGTTCTCTCAGTCACTGTGTGTTTATCTAAAAATAAATACGCTTAAATTTACCTTCATCACTGCTTGGTGCCAACGGCTTAGTGGTAGGAACGGTGCTCCAAACCGTTCATTACTTCAAACTCTCTCACCTCGTCGGAGAGGAACCCGAACGAAGCTTTGCCCTTCGGCAAAGTTTCGACCGGTGAGGTAGACAGGCCGTGAACTCGTTTATGCGGGTTTGAAGAGAATGTTTTTGGCCGAGCCTACGGGCTCGGAGAACCCACAATAAACTGGCCTTGTGCCACATACGACCCACGTGGTGGGGCCGTTAAATATAAATATAATGGCTTAATGGTAGAATCCCCGACCGACGCCAGTTCAGTCGGGTTTCGATCCTAGCTATAGGCTACCGGATGTCTAGCCACACCGATGAGCTCGAAACAGTCTGTCTGTGGATGACAATATATATATATATATATATATATATATATATATATATATATATATATATATATATGCGCGCGTGTGTGTGATGGCTGTCTACTCTATTTTCATTGCTTAAGTCTTTCATGGTAGAAATTACCTGAAATTTAAAGACATTTTAGTGATAGACACCTTGAAAATTACTCTTTGAACTTTATCTAGAATAATTCGGTGACAAGAATATTTAAAATGACCGATGACAGCTTCAGTCGCAGGGTTGTCTTTGTCTTAGACTGGTTACCAACCGTGGCTCATTTCCAGAATGTAGAGACTGTGCCAGAATGGTCAGCAATTAGTCAGAATAGCACATGGGCAAGGCATTCCAAAAGTGATGGATTGCCTTTATCTAAGTTTTGGATATAAAGCCAAACAGCACAAAATTAACAGAGGGCTGCAAGAATTTTGAAGCATCGGTACGCAGGTTCAGATCGCGTTCGGAGGGACGCCAAACCGATGAGCGGGCATGTGTTCCACTGAAGTTCTTCCTCACGCAGAATCGATGATATCACGTCTGTCCGACTCTAATGAAACGATAACGAATAGGAAACCGTCTTTTTTGGATACCATCTACGAAGTGACGTTGGGTTTTCGAGGGATTGGAGCCAGTGATATCATGGAATGCAATACTGAAGAGTTGGGGAAAAGAAAATGAATGCACACCTTCCCCAAATGTGACGAACGAGACAGGAATTTGAAATCGGCGAACCGATTTAAGCTTCTAACTATAACAGCATCCTCACGCAACCATATGTGTATATGTCTATATCTGGGTGAATCATGATTTGTCTAGCAAAGTATATTACTGTAAGATTTTCTTTCAGGGAGAACGACAGTAAGTTTCTTTAAAACGGCGGCAGAGGGGAGGAGAAATCTTTATAAATAGCCGCAAGCAACGATTTCAAATTGATTTGTTACTATCTTTTCGCTTAAAATTCATGACGCGTGGTCATATCATATTGAATTCCTCTCATTGCAAAACACTTACGGGCTTCCTTTTAATCCCAAGGTTTTGGTCGTAGAATTCCTAACGTGTTCAGATATCTTTTTTTTTATAAAAAAATACAGAGCAAAAACAGTGTTTCTAGAAAGCCTTTAGTATAATGACAATCATCTGTATGCTTGTAAAATCTATGCTACACGTTACTTTTTTTTATCCTGTGATCACTAGGCACCAAGTGCACTGCAGCCACAATAGGGATGGTCTTTCTTGGACAAGATAGCCGAACCCTCTCCAGGCCGGTTTTAAATTCAGAGTTTTTCCTCTTCCTAAACCGGTTGCCATCCAAGGCTATAGAACCCAGTCTGTCCTGCTATTTATACATAGCTGGAGTCGGGGAAAAGAGTATTCATTCCTTTCCCAAGGGTATTAGCACGTAAGTGAATGTAATGAATCCGACTGGAATTCGAACTCAGTTCTTTGATTCTTCAATCCAAGCCGCTATCCTCCACCGTGTCTCCTAATATAGCAGACCATAAAACAATAATTTTATTATATATTTATATATATATATATATATATATATATATATATATATATATATATATATATATATATATATATATATATATATATATATATATCTGAACCTGTGTCAAGTTGTAATTTTATCTTTTTATTTAAGATTTCAAGTTCCACATATTTCCTTATGTTAGTATTGTCTTCGTCATGAATTCTAGTAGCTCTTATTCTACTAGTAAATTTTCTGTTCCTACATTGGGATGCCTTGTGACCCATTTTTCCACACGCAAGACAGTTTTTTATATTTAAAACGACAATCCTTATTCCAGTGTAGTCATCCACATCGATAACATGCAGATGGGGGGGGGCTTATATTTACTTTGATTTTCGTCATTATTTGCCCTGTACGTTGTACTTTTTTCATTATTATAGAATTTTCGTTTTCTTTCCGTGGAGGGTGAAACTCTTTTTTCATTATTATAGAATTTTTGTTTTCTTTCCGGGGAGGGTTGGAAGATGAAAAACGTAAACTTTTGTTTAACTTACGTATATGTAATACTCCTGACTCCTCAATATCCTTCGAGTCTTTCTTTATACTTAGACATTTTTGGCAGTTTTCCGATAGTTTTTGTAGTGTTAATCCAGGTTCATTTTGCAGTTTTGAAATCATTCTTTTGCGCATTTCGCCATCCTTTGCTGAGACTAAACCTTGTACAAAAATAAGACACTTGAAATTTTCAGGGGTTAATTCTGGCAACTTGAAGTCGTCGCAATGTTTATTCACGATTGTGGCGAACGTGGAATAGTCCTCATTTTCACCCTTTACGAGGTTAAGACATTTCCACCTTTTGTGAAAGAGTGACGTCTTTGGGCTGAAAAGCTCCGTCAGGCATGTAACTGCTTCGTTAAATCATTTGTCTTCTTTAGCAAAATGTAATCCACGAAATTTGTGTATTCTTCCGTTCCTAATTTTCTGAGTAATAGTCGTAGCTTTTTTGCTTCTGTCCAGTTTTGACAATCGATGTTGAAGATGTCTTCATGACGCCTGAAAAAGTCCCCGAAATTTTTATCCTCTTCTAGGGAGTATTTGAATGTTTCTATCGTGTTCCATACTGCGTCTTGAGAAAACGTCGCCTCTTTTTCAATATTTTGTTGTTGTGTATTACTCGCTACTTTTACAATTAATTGGAGTTGTAATTGTCTTTCTTCATTTTGCATTTGTCTTCCATGATTTTCCTTCTGCGTTTGTAGTAATATTTTTTCCATTCTTTCTTGGAATTGTAATTGTTGTTCATTTTGGTATTTTATAACTTCTACTAAAATACTTTTAAAATCCTCCATGGTAAGAGTCTTCGAAAAAACTCGATTTTCCGTATTTTAATCCTCGTAACACTTTGTTACCCAGTTGTTCTAGATACTGGCAAAACGGCAATTTTCTCTTTTGAGTCTCCGAGAAATGCAAATTCTTGTCGCCCAAGCTGTTGGGGTGAGAAGCGAGAAATTTTTTCTTTCCGTGTAGATCCCAATTTCTCGACACCAAGTCGTTGTGGTCGGCAAGGGAGAATTTTTCTTTGTTCTCTTCCTGTCTGAGTTCGAATTTCCTCGTCGCCAAAGTTGTTGTGGTCGACGAGAGAGAAAATTTTTTTGTTGTGGTCGGCAAGGGAGAATTTTGTCTTTTTTGTTCTTCCCGTGTGAGTTCGAAGTCCTCGTCGCAATTTGTTGTGGATTCCGGGTTGAAATCCGGTACCAATAAATAACAAACGCCAGGAATGAATATATGAAAATAATGTATTAACGTAATAATACAAACTGGTAAAGCAGGTTAGTAGTTCCAGGAATACGGGTTAGTAGAAAAATATATATATACAGTGTTTGGTATTGAAGTATCGCTGTATGACTTCTTACCGAGTCTACGTGCTCGCTCACTGTGACTCCTACAACGCTGTTACCTCACCCTCGCTCTTCCTGTTACCTAAAACCTTTTACTCTGTCACTCTCGACTCGACTCCTCGGATATTCACTGGCAGTAGTATAAGTATACACTGGGTGAGTCCATTTGTATAAAAAGGGGTGGACCCCTCAACAGATATATATATATATATATATATATATATATATATATATATATATATATATATATAGATAGATAGATAGATAGATATGAACAGACTGAGATAGATAGATAGAAAGGCTTAGTTAGCTAGATAGATAGATAATGAACAAGCTGACATAGACTGATGGACAGATAGAAAGATACATATCAACAAACTGACGATACACGTGCGAGCACACACACACACATATATATAGAGAGAAATAGGAATAGACTGAGATTGATAGAAATGAGCACATTGAGATAGATATGAACTGGCTGAGATAGATATGTAGATATATAGATATTTAGATAGGCTGAGATAGGTAGATAGATAGATAGATAGATATGAACAGAACGAGATAGATATGAACAGACTTTTTTCTGAAATTTTTATTCATAAAATGTTTATACAATTTTCGTTAAAAAAAATATTAAAAATTTATATTTTTCAATTATTAATTCAATCCTGACGAAGCTATAATAAAATAAAAATGACAACCATTTAGAGAAACTTTATTTAATTTTTAATTTTTTGCTTTTTTTTTTTTGCAAATAACGGATTGGTTAACACATTAAATTGTCTTGATAACATTGTGTTTCTGTTAACGCAAATTGGTTTTAATTACACTATTTACATTATTCGGACTATTGTCCTCATCTTTGTCGCCATATTTATTACATATTTCGGCCTTTCACTATCTGTCTATATTTCTGAGATGAGGTATTATGCACACTATTTACATTATTCGGACTATTGTCCTCATCTTTGTCGCCATATTTATTACAACGTTTCGGCCTTTTAATTTTCAAAAAGTCATTGCAAAGAAATATAAAGGGGAGACAGGCCGCCCTCTTAAGGTAAGGCTTCAAGATCACTAGAAAGCTGTAACACGAGGGGAAGTGGAAAAATCAGACGTAGCTGACCACATATGGAGAGAAAAGGGAGATCACCGCCCTCTGTGGGATCAAGTTAAGATCATAGACAAAGAACATCATTGGAAAATTCGTAAACTTATGGAATCAGCACATATGCTAGGCTACAAAAATCTCCTGAGCCGACCAAGCATAGAAATGAATACAATATGGGAACTAGTAATAAGGAGTGCCACAGAAAAATGATAATAACAACAAAAATTGCAATATGAGCTCTAAAAAATATTTAACGATAACAGCAAAAATTGCAATACATGACAAGACAAAAAAATCTCTTCGTATAAAGGAAATTTACATTAATCAGAAAAAGGCTTGGACAGAAGCGTCTATCTTTTCAAATTTGAATTTTTTTAATGTAACTATAACAACAAAGACATTTCGATTTGATTTTTGCTTTTGAAAAAGTCGGAAGACGAAATGCGTCGGCAAAATCTAAGATTTTTTTTTTCCAATTGTCATTTTATACCAATTTATCTTGTCCACAGGGGAATTTAACTATATATATATATATATATATATATATATATATATATATATATATATATATATAGTATTTTTTCATATAGACAAAACAATTTATTCACTTCAAGCGTCCTGGGTATGACGGTAAACTACATCCGCGTCCTGGGTATGGCGATAAACTGCATCCAACAGCAAGGTCTCAGATAATGTTTTCAGAAAAATAATGTTGCCAGCTCTAAGTTTTTGAAACAATAATGTTGCCAGCTCTACATTTTTTTTTGTAGAAAAGGAATAATGTTGCCAGCTATACGTTTTTTATTCTATACAAAATAGGCATTTAAAATTCATATAAGCTGGATTTGGCATTAAATAACCCAGTGTTTGATATGCCATAAAACCCAAACAAACAAATTATTCACTTCAAAGATGCAACTTCGTTTCGGTACATTTAGTTGCACCTCGACTTGTGACTGGTGAGAATCAAAATTCTTATGAACAATTCTGTTTGTAAGCAGACCGCTTGTGGAACGTTACTTCCTTAATTCTATTTGTTTTAAAAAAAATAATTTAAGAAGCAACTTAGAAAGATAAAGAAAAGATAGAAAATGCAAAAGAGTGACAAAGTGAAACAATAGTGCTTGTTAATAGCAGTTTGGTGAAGGATTGCAGAGGTATTAAAGTGATGGCTCGACCCGAAAAATTTGAATCAACAGCAATGGTCAAGGAGTTTAGGGACACCATTTCCAAGCCTCCTAAGAGTGAGGTGGGGAGGAAAGGTGGGAAGAGAGAGTAAGACGATGAAAAAGAAAGGATGAATAAGTTCAAACGATGGTTATAGTAGTAAGTAGAAACGTTTTTAGTAACTTTAAAACGAAGCCAGAGCAGAATTGCATATATTTAGGCTGGAATTATTGCTACTCGTTTTGAAATCAATGAATGTATTTTGTAAATTAATAAATTAAGAGCTGGAGATTTTTTCTTAAGTTGAATACGTAAGTTATTTGTTTTTTTAAACAATAAGTTTTAGTTCAGAATTTTAGATATAAGTAGAAAGGTATATAAAAGTATGGGATACTATTATAACTTTTATTAGCAAATTTTGATCTATTGTCGGACTGTATAACTTGTAGAATAAGTATGGATGTAATTCAATTTATCTGATACTATCACTAGTATTATATATGTGCAAAAACCATTTTAAGAATCCTAATCTAAGATAGATTAGTAGAAAGGTATATAAGAGGGTAGAAAGTATATAAAAATAGCTGAGTTATAATTTTAAACGTTTAAGGCTATGGATTTGAAAGTTTAGCAAGATTGTAATGTTAGATCTTTAATATGCCTACAAAAAACCGTGGTTTCAAATCTTTGATTTAGTAATTGGCTCTTGTTCAAAAGTTTAATAATAAATATTTTTCCTTCAAACTTAAAAAAACAAGGTTCGTTCAAAGAATTTGCAAGTTCTTGCTTGTTTTAGAAATTTTCCATTTAACCATAGTTGTTTTGCTTCCTTCAGTTTCCAAATGTATTTAGAAAGTGATGCGCTTGCTTGTATTAGTAAAAGAGGATATGTGATTGTAATATCGATCCTTAAAAGGTCTTCTAGTGGATCCCACATATAATTTAATATACTTGGGGATCTCATTTAATGAGATATAGCATATATATACAATGGATTTCGTTAGGCACCTGTTTGTTATTGCAACAAAAAAAACTTAAAAGAGAAAGCAAATGCAATGTACCAAATGCAGAGAGGATGGCAAGATAAGCCTCATATGCAACTTTTACAGGAAGTAAACCATAAGAAACTGGTGTGAATATCATCCAGACCTTGTTGCAGAGATAGAAACTGTAACAATTTTATGGGACTACACAATACACACTGACAGAACAATCAAAGCCAACCGCCCAGACATTGTTATTAAAGACCACAAACAAAAACAGTGCCTCCTTATTGATATGGCAGTACTTGCAGACTGCAACGTATTTTTGAAGATATACAAAAAGCTGTCAAAATAAAATGACCTTGAAATCGAAATCCCAAAAATGTGGCACATGGGAACATCAACAATCCCTGTTGTTGTTGGAGCCCTAGGATTGATTGGAAAAGATTCCAAAAGACTCATTGAAGGGATTCCTGGAAGCTCATGTCTTAAAGAAATATGGAAAATTGTTCTCACGAGTACAGCCCACACCTTACGAAGGGCTTTGCCTATATAATTTTTTTTCAGTGGAAAGTGTCATGATGCCATTTCCAACCTTAGGTCCCTGGGTGGGACCCGGAAAGAAATGAGTACACATCAGAAATCAAAGGAAGTAAAATAATAATAATAATAATAATAATAATAGAATTAATAATAATAATAATGATAATATAGAGTAATCATCATTAGTTTACAAATATATACCTGAAATAAGCTTTGAAATAAAAGCCAGTGTTAAAAGGATAATTCTTTTTAAACAGTTCATCACCAAGCAAGGCGATAATGCCCCTAAGACGTAAGAGACTAATGGGAGTGAAAGAGAATGAAAGACTTTAGAAAGAACCAGAAATCCAATCTTAAACAGGAAACAAATGATAAACCTCTACTCCTGCTCAAAAGACCGGGGAGGAGTGTGAACCGGGCGATAGTCGAACTTTTGATACATTATAATGTCTTCTTTCTGTCGTGTATCGTCAGAGTATAGTGATCATAGCTCTCCACATCTTCTTTTCCTTGTGGCATTTAGCAGTTTTTCTCCCTTTGCTAAGGTCCCCGCCCAAACAAAGTTATAGATAATAGATATTCTTTTAGCTTACTTCATGTGTACATGATATAACCTAAAAAAATAAACGTTTGAAAAACACGAATATACATTGGATGCATCATAATATTTTGACAAGCATTGAAATAAAAATATATTTTATTTCATTTTATATATGTGTCGTCTCCCTCCAGCTATGGGTAAACAGCAGGACTGGGTTCTATAGCCTTGGATGGCAACTGGTCAAGGAGAAGGGCAAGTCTGAATTCAAAACCTGCGGAGGGTCGTTTGGGGACCTTGTGGCATGTAGTGCACTAGGTCTCTGAATTCGGCCCTTCAAAAAGTGTGGATGGTCCTGTACGAAACCTTCACCACTATAATCAAATCTCATGTGCTGGTGTCAGGCTGTTAGTTTCTTTGGAACTGATCTACTTGATCCTCATACGTCGAATTCGACGGGAGAGTCGATTAATTAACTATATATGTGTTAATTAACTATATATGTGTTAATTAACTATATATGTGTCAATTAACTGAACGAAATCTTTTAGTTTGTTAACAAATTCAAAATCAGTTCAAATCTTCGAAACTAAACGCCATTTAAGTCCAAGTCATTGGCAGAAATGAAAATGACAATAAAACACTTATGACGTGCTCAGCTTAATTCTTCAGCAAAATGGACAAGCAGATAGGAAAAAATGTAAAAATTCGAATGTAAAAGACCTATTTCCTTTGAAATCACATCCTGAATAAATGCCAGTTTTGTGTCTCTAAGTTATGGCAAAAAAGAGCCACCTTTCCCAGTTTTGATATCCTGCGCCATACGGATCTGCAGTAGATGATCTTTGTCTGTTTCCTTCCTTCGTTGGAGGCTTCCTGTTATTCTCGAGACGGACGCGCCGTAAATACACCGTGAAATTGTAGGCATGAGAAAGTCTGTCAGAGATTAGAGATAAAGGTGTAAGGAGGTGTGCATTTAAAAAAATCTATCTATCTATCTATCTATCTATCTATCTATCTATCTATCTATCTATCTATCTATCTATCTCAGTCTGTTCCTGTCTACCTACCTATCTATCTCAGTGTTTTAATGATCTATCCATCTATCTATCTATCTATCTATCTATCTATCTATCTATCTATCTATCTATCTATCTATCTATCTATCTCAGTCTGTTCCTGTCTACCTACCTATCTATCTCAGTGTTTTAATGATCTATCTATCTATCTATCTATCTATCTATCTATCTATCTATCTATCTATCTATCTATCTATCTATGTTATCCTGTTCATTATCTATCTATCTATCTATCTATCTATCTATCTATCTATCTATCTATCTATCTATCTCAGTCTGTTCCTGTCTACCTACCTATCTATCTCAGTGTTTTAATGATCTATCTATCTATCTATCTATCTATCTATCTATCTATCTATCTATCTATCTATCTATCTATCTATCTATCTATCTATCTATCTATCTCAGTCTGTTCCTGTCTACCTACCTATCTCAGTGTTTTAATGATCTATCTATCTATCTATCTATCTATCTATCTATCTATCTATCTATCTATCTATGTTATCCTGTTCATTATCTATCTATCTATCTATCTATCTATCTATCTATCTATCTATCTATCTATCTATCTATCTATCTATCTATCTATGTTATCCTGTTCATTATCTATCTATCTATCTATCTATCTATCTATCTATCTATCTATCTATCTATCTATCTATCTATCTATGTTATCCTGTTCATTATCTATCTATCTATCTATCTATCTATCTATCTATCTATCTATCTATCTATTCTTTTGCGGATGGAGAACCTCTAATGCTGCTAATAATCTCAGATTAACGCAGTTGATAATCTGTAATGAATTGGTAATAGAGAAATGGTGTCAAGGGTCAGGGTTCAACTCCTGAAACACATTGTCGAATATTTTAAAATATTGATGTGTGCGCGCGTGTGTGTGTTTGTGTTTGTGTGTGCGCGCGCGTGTGTGTATGATTACAGTTATATCATGTTGAAACACCGGTTCTCGTCCTATCACCAAAGTTAAGCAACGGTGTGCCTGTTCTCTTCCCAGAAATGTGATCGCTGATGAATACCAGGTGCTGTTATCTAAAGTCCAGGCCTTTTAAGCCGGCGATCTATAAAATCTAATACTAATAGAAGACCCTCGATAGATGGACGTGCTTTTGGTCTGGGAGGTCGCAAGACCAACCTGGATTTGGGCGTGGAGAGTGGATTATTATTGTTACGGGTTTGTTTTAGTTTTATTTCTGGGGATTTAATGCCGCTAGAAATAAAAAAATAAATAAAAATAAAACGTTGTTTTCTTTTTCTTTTTTCGTATTTTTTTTCTTTGGTTCCGTATTGGTCAGGTTGTTCTTCTATACTTTACCAATTACATGTTTTTTTTCTTTTGTCTCTCGCTCTCTCTTTCCATATCTATCTATCTATCTATCTATCTATCTATCTATCTATATATATATATATATATATATATATATATATATATATATATAACATAAATATTATATACATAAATGACCATATATATATATATATATATATATATATATATATATATATATATATATATATATATATTCCTTCAGGAATTAGAAGGTGTAATCATTGAAGAATGGAAGAATATCTCTGGAAAGATTTGTTCAAATCTCATTAAAAAACTTTTGAGAACAATTACCGCAATTTATAAAGGTGAGAGGTCATGCTATTATGAAGATTGTTCATTTTTTCGATTTTACACTTCTGCCATGGTCTTCCGTGAGTCCTGACCTGAATCCTATTGAAAATCTATGGCAAGAATTGAAAGTTCGAATAAATCGTCGGTCACCATAAAAGCTTCAGGAATTAGAACGTTTAACCATTGAAAAATGGAAGAAAATCCCAGAAAAGACTATGTTAAATTCTCATCAAAAATTTAGAAAACGATTGCAGCAAGTTATAAAGACGAGAGATCATGATATTGAGTATTAACTGTGAAAATTGTTAATTTTTTTTATTTTTCATACTGTATGAATAATTTTGTTTTTTCCTGTTTTGCATAATTCGATTGTGAAATTTGTTGTATTTACCCTATTGTTCTGAAAACTGATTTTTATATTCCTGTTTCTGCTTATTAACATATAAAAAAAAACTGTCATCATCCGGGCATTAGATTCTGAGAAACGGATAAAAATATTCAAAATTGATGGGTGTACGGATAATTTTGTCGTTGAGTGTATATATAATAAAAGAAATCCTTAAATATTCCATCTCAGTTGTAATTTATTTCATGAATATATTTAAATATGCATCTCTTCACAACGAAGGTTTTTTTTTTTTTTTTTTTTAAATGAAATCAATCCGTGCAGACGATAGAAAAAAAAGGGAAAATGAAAAAAGAAAAGGGAAAAAAAGAAAAAAGGAAAAGGAAAAAGTATTTTATATCATAAAAAAGGAAGAAAGAAAAAGAAAAAAATCGATATAACGTATAAAAAAAACTGGTGGGGGGAAGAAAGAGAGATTGGGGAGAGAAAGGGGAGGGAAAGAGGTAGGGAGGGAGAGGGATAGGGTGTGATAGAAAGGAAAGAAGGAAGAAATAAAAGGAAGATTTAGAAACATTTTTTTTTCTTAAACTGGGTAATCGAGGGGGGGTGATCAGAATTAAAAGAGTTACAGTAATGTCTAATAGTCATGTCATTTCAGACAGCAAAAACCATCACCGCATTATCATAATCATCACAATTTTAAATGAATAATAATAATAATAATAATAATAATAATAATAATAATAATGATAATAATCTCCAACATCAATAAAATAAAGTAAATAAAATTACATAAATAAATAATATAAAAAATTAAATAAAATAATTAAATAAATCAATCAAGTGATAAATAAAGGGCAAATTTAGAAATATATATATAGATAAGGATGAAAATAATAAACATAATACTATTAATAATATTAATATAAACATAAAATTAATTATTAATTTACAATTATTAATGATGAAGGCAAGACAATCACATAAATGACCATATTTAAAAATCTGAATACACATACGTATATATGTTAGCATCAATATAAAACAAAATCAACACTTCAAGTGTATATATTCCAAAGTCAATGTTTTTAGGGGATTTTAAATTTGTTCTTTTGTTTTGTGGTGTTTTTTTAGTTAACAACAACAACAACAATAATAATAATAATAATAATAATTAACTAAAAATAAATTCTTAGAATTCTTACAAATTTTTACTTTTTAGTTAGTTAATAATAATAATAATAATAATAATAATAATAATAATAAGGACCTTGAAATCGAAATCTCAAAAATGTGGCATATGAGAACATCAACAATCCCCGTTGTAGTTGGAGCCCTCAGATTAGTTGGAAAAGATTCCAGTAGACTCATTGAAGGGATTCCTGGAAGGACATCCCTTAAAGAAATACAAAAAAATTGTTCTCACGAGTACAGCACACACCTTACGAAGGGCTTTACCTATGTAAATTATGTGTGTGTGTGTGTTTTTTAATTGGTCAGTGGAAAATATCATGATGCCATTTCTAACCTTAGGTCTCTGAGCGGGACCCGGAAAGAAATGTGTACACACCAGAAATCAAAGAAAAGATAATAATAATAATAATAATAATAATAATAATAGTTTACTGATACAAGTCTTACTAATTAACCCATAGCTGGGGAGAGAAATAGTGCATTTATATATTTCCCTAGAGTATTTGCGCGTAAGTGAATATAACAAACCCAACTGGAATTGGAACTGGGCAGTCCGATTAACAATTTCGAGCCATTATCCGTTAATCCACCCGCTTATTCAAGATTACAGCACCTGATATTACCAAGTGGTCACCCATCTAGTTACTAATCGGGCTCGAGGTTGCTTAAATATGGTGATCCTACGTGAACCAGTGCTTCAATGTGATGTGGCCGTAAGACAGGAAAAACAGGAGGAGTCAGGTACTTACTGGAGCGGTACAGGGAACCAACCCTTTTCCCAGTATCTTTATCGATGTATGGCATGCACGATTTCCAGTTCAGGTCCCGTGATAAAAGGTTCTGGTTTCGATCGGCGACGGTAGAATGTCACCATTAAGGAGGCACACATGTATTAACACTTTGAGTCGTGACAACTGCTTGTAGAGGAAAATGACGTAATGCCCAGCTACCCATTGACCAGTGGTCTCTTTCACTTTTCAATCGGTTAAATTTTCACAATTAATACTCAATAGCATGATCTCTCGTCTTTATAACTTGCAATCGTTTTCTAAATTTTTGATGAGAATTGAACATAGTCTTTTCTGGGATTTTCTTCCATTTTTCAATGGTTACACTTTCTAATTCCTGAAGCTTTTATGGTGACCGACGATTTATTCGAACTTTCAATTCTTGCCAAAGATTTTCAATAGGATTCAACTCAGGACTCATTGAAGGCCATGGCAGAAGTGTAAAATAGATAAAAATGAACAATTTTCGCAATAGCATGGGCTCTCATTTTTATAACTTGCTGTAATTGTTCTCAAAAGTTTTTGAGGAGATTTTAACAAATCTTTTCTGGGAATGTCTTCTATTCTTCAATGATTAAACCTTCTAATTCCTGAAGGTATATATAGCCCAGCAACCGGTTGAACTTGTAACAATTTTTATATCTACCGTGAAATATTACATAGCAATTATTTGCGAATTTTGACTCAGGCAAGAGGCTTAAAATTGTTTAGGATCGCACGGCTTAAAGGGTTAAAACGATTTTCTTTCTGTTTCCTACTAACACGTTGTCCATCTCTGTAGTTATATTTTCTGTTTTTTTTTCTTTTTAATTATATCTGTTATAATTGCCTTAATTAAAATTAAATATAGATAAAGGTCTGAATAATTCATAAAGTTATAAGAAAGACTTTCGGAAATCCCATTGTTTCTCGTTTGGATAAACTTATGTATCTGTCTATATTTCTGAAATGAGGTATTATGTACTTTATTTATATTATTCGGACAATTGTCCTCATCTTTGTCGCCATATTTATTACAACATTTCGGCCCTTCAGTATCTGTCTATATTTCTGAGATGAGGTATTATGTACACTATTTACATTATTCGGACTATTGTCCTCATCTTTGTCGCCATATTTATTACAACGTTTCGGCCTTTCAGTATCTGTCTATATTTCTGAGATGAGGTATTATGTACATTATTTACATTATTCGGACTATTGTCCTCATCTTTGTCGCCATATTTATTACAACGTTTCGGCCGTTGTACGCTCCGGCCTTCTTCAGGTGGTTGGAATGTCTGACTGAACCATTTATTTCGCTGATTGGGGTAGACTGTTCTAATTCCACGTGCCATGTTTTAATATGAGCATTGGTAAAAAAAACTGTTGCTGAAGACATTAGTTTTATAATACCCAGAAATTCATATATAGATGTCCTCAAGGACACATGGCAAAGCAGATAAAGGCGTTTGTTAGATCCAGTGACATGACCCAAAGAGTGTGAGTTCAATACTCGGTTAAGGCAGTGGAGTACTTGGTGAGGGGAATTAACAGGTAAGAACTGATAACTGACATCCATTAAAACATGGCATGTGGAACTAGAACAGTCTGCCCCAGTGAGCGAAATAAAGGTTTCACTTCGACATTCCAACCACCTGAAGAAGGCTGGAGCGTAATACGGCCGAAACGTTGTAATAAATGTTTTCCATATGTCCAAAGTTAAAATGGTGGAATTTGAACCGTCTGTAAGTGTTAATTCAGAAGAAAGTCAATTAAAATCTCGTTCTCTTCTCCCTTTAGTTTGTCCTTTCTTTATTCCTTATTTTTCCCGAATTACCCTCGAGCATATATCAATAGGAAATGCATCAAAGAAATCCTATAATCTAAAAATATTTGCTACCTTTAATTAACCTGCAAAGGGTTGATAAGTAGTACAAAACGAATGAATCAATCAGTCCTTAGCTAAACGGCCGATGTACTCTCTGACTTTCCCTAAGAAACTATTCCCTCCAGTATGGGTTAAATAGTATAACTTTTATTTAGAAAAATCAGTTATCTAAAGAAAATGTTAGTGCAATATTTATTTGTGAAAAGATTTCTTACAATCTAAAATATGCTTCAGCTTTAAATGATCAACAAAAGGGGGGGGGTTGATAAGCCAATTAAATATTTTCTTTTCAATTTTTGTTTTATCCATCAAATATATTCATTTTCATTCTACTTCTTCTACACATTGTTTTTTCAATTCTTCTTCTTTTTAATTTCTTCTTCTTAATTTCTTCTTCTTTTTCTTCTTCTTTTTCTTCTTAATTTCTTCTTAATTTCTTCTTAATTTCTTCTTCTTTTTCTTAATTTTTTCTTCTTTTTCTTCTTAATTTCTTCTTCTTTTTCTTCTTCTTTGTCTTCTTAATTTCTTCTTCTTTTTCTTCTTAATTTCTTCTTATTTTTCTTCTTAATTTCTTCTTCTTTTTCTTCTTAATTTCTTCTTAATTTCTTCTTCTTTTTCTTCTTAATTTCTTCTTCTTTTTCTTCTTCTTTTTCTTCTTAATTTCTTCTTCTTTTTCTTCTTAATTTCTTCTTCTTTTTCTTCTTCTTTTTCTTCTTAATTTCTTCTTCTTTTTCTACTTAATTTTTTCTTCTTTTTCTTCTTAATTTCTTCTTAATTTCTTCTTCTTTTTCTTCTTAATTTCTTCTTTTTTTTCTTCTTAATTTCTTCTTCTTTTTCTTCTTCTTTTTCTTCTTAATTTCTTCTTCTTTTTCTTCTTACTTTCTTCTTCTTTTTCTTCTTAATTTCTTCTTAATTTCTTCTTTTTTCTTCTTAATTTCTTCTTCTTTTTCTTCTTCTTTTTCTTCTTAATTTCTTCTTCTTTTTCTTCTTAATTTTCTTCTTTTTCTTCTTAATTTCTTCTTAATTTCTTCTTATTTTTCTTCTTAATTTCTTCTTTTTCTTCTTCTTTTTCTTCTTAATTTCTTCTTCTTTTTCTTCTTAATTTCTTCTTTTTCTTCTTAATTTCTTCCTCTTTTTCTTCTTCTTTTTCTTCTTAATTTCTTTTTCTTTTTCTTCTTAATTTCTTTTTCTTTTTCTTCTTAATTTCTTTTTAATTTCTTCTTCTTTTTCTTCTTAATTTCTTCTTAATTTCTTCTTCTTTTTCTTCTTAATTTCTTCTTTTTCTTCTTAATTTCTTCTTCTTTTTCTTCATAATTTCTTCTTCTTTTTCTTCTTAATTTCTTCTTCTTTTTCTTCTTAATTTCTTCTTAATTTCTTCTTCTTTTTCTTCTTAATTTCTTCTTTCCATAGATTTCTAAATTCTTCTTCTTTTCCACTTAATTTTCCAAGCTCTTCTTCTTCTTCTTCTTCTTAGTTCTCTTAATTAGTAATATTATTGTTGCTCATGATGTACTATTTTTTCTTTGGTGCCAATCCAGGAGATTAACAATAGGTTACAAAATTGTCACTTCAGCTTTTTAGGATTTTGTAACAAATGCTCTTCTGTTGTTCTTCCATGTCGTAGATGCTTCAATTAACCCCATCGCTTGAAATCCAACCGATTGCATTACGGCTTTTCCATTCGTAATTGTCACCGACAACAGATGATCATCTCTACTTTCATTTTCGCTTTTCCTACTTTCACTTTCACATTCTCTATTTTAATTTCCCTTATTTCTCTCCTCCACACGACAACACAGACGCCAATAATATCTATGAAGATGTCGGATTAGATGGAAACGATTGATGATAGCAGTGTCGTAAAATTAGAAGCAGTAGTCGCATAAGTGGTACATGATGCGATTCTTGGGAATAATAATGGTGGGAAAGTTGGTTGGACGAAGCAATTCTAGATATTATCCCGGAACAACGACAGTCCATCACAGAAATTGATACCGTTCATAGATCAGATTACACACACCCCGGCCCATGAGACCACCCAACAAAAGGCAACTGACCAACGTTAATGGGACACCAGCTTCCCATTCTGTTTCAATTATTTAACCTTCATCACTTGAGCAGGGTCGCCGTCCAGAAAGGTCACATTGCAAAGAGGATTGACGTTTTCTTTGGGACAGATTTGCGTTGTTACTTTAATTAAAATCGCAGATGATATCAAACTGCATACGTGCAAATTGGTTTCTTCTTTTCTTTTTTTTTTGGGGTGGTGGGGGTAGTGGGGGGGCTAGAATTTGTTTCTTTTTAGCTCGTATTCATTCCTCTCGATTCTTCATCATATTATTTTCTCCTCTTCACTCCTAGTAACGAAATTTTTACTCTTTCTTTCTTTTTTCTTTCTCTCTTTTTTCTTTCCTTCTTTGTTAAGTCATTCTTTTTTTTTATCACGAGCAAATATTTCTTTCTATCTTTCTTTCATTTTTTTCTTGTTAATTCATTCTTTCTTGTGTCGGGCTTAGGTATTTTTTCTTTCTCCCTTTCATTCATTCTTTCTTTCTTTCCTTTTTTAAGTCATTCTTTTTTTAGTTCTCGGGCTTAGATTTCTTTCATTCATTCATTCATTCATTCATTCATTCATTCATTTCTTTCTTTCTTTCTTTCTTTTTTTGTTAAGTCATTCCTTTTTTTTTATCTCAAGCGAATATTTCTTTCTTATTTCGGGATTAAGTTTCTTTCTTCCTTTCTTTCTTAACTCATTCTTTGTTTTTTATCTTTGGGTTTGTTTATTTGTTTCTTTCTTTCTTCGTTTCTTCTTTCATTTTTTTTCTTCTTTGTTAAGTCTTAAAATCTAATCACACACTATCAATTATGATTCTGAAAGTCAACGTGTCTCCATGCAATTTGGTATTAAAACGACACTAGGAAAATGTTCAGTTTATAATTATTTGATAAATATCGGATTTAAATTCCAGTTTATAATATCAGCTTTTTGATAAAAATTACAATAATTTATTTGGTGGTACGAAGTTTTATCCTGCAATCCAACCGTTGTTCATCCTAGACTGGAGGTTTTAAGGAGCGCGGAACCACATCTTAATCGCTGCTGTCTCCTTGACAGGTGCTACCACCTCGGGTCAGGGTGGACTTGGGAACATCAGCAATGAAGAGGTGGTTCCACGCTCCTCAAAACCTCCAAAATCCCGATCAGAGGCCGTGCTGCCAGATGTAGTTTACCGTCATACCCAGGACTACTCAGTGTTGATTGGTGCACTGGAAATATAACCCAAAATAAAAACAAAACGATATTTATTGGCCGAAATGCAGAATATTGCACTGATGGGTACTTACCACATAATCACTTATGAACCTATACTACTAGAATTTGCATTCGCATATATTTTGCAGAACATTTTGCAAACATTTTTTCTTCATATCTTGATGGTTTTTCTGTGAGTTTACTAAAGTTTACAATCGTAAGGTAGATAGCTAGATAGCTCGATAAATAGATATCAACAGATATATATATATATATATATGAAGAGAGAGATAGAGAGAGACAGACAGACAGAGAACGTGAGAGAGAGAGAGAGACAGACAGTGTTTGCGAGATAGATATAGATAGATAGCATCGTATGTAGATAGATAGATTGATAGATATAAACACACACACACACACACACACATATATATATATATATATATATATATATATAGAGAGAGAGAGAGAGAGAGAGAGAGAAAGAGAGAGAGAAAAAAGACAAAGAGCGTGAGAGACAGACAGTGTTTGTGAGAGAGATATAGATTGATAACATTGGACGTAGATATACATAGATTTCTAGATATAAACATACTGATATATATATATATATATATATATATATATATGAATGAGAGAGAGAGAGAGAGAAAGCGACAACGAGACAGAGAGCGTGAGCGAGAGACAGACAGTGTTTGTTTGAGAGATATAGATTGATAATATCGGACGTAGATAGATTGATAGATATATACAGACTTATATATATATATATATATATATATATATATATATATATATATATATATATATATATATATATATATATAAGAGAGAGAGAAAGAGCGAGATAGATAGATAGATAGATAATCTAAGAATGGAAACTCTTAGCATAGAACTTGTATAACCTTCAGACACCGTACGAAACATCGGCGATTATATCAAATAATAATGGGAATATCTAACAAAAAAACGTGCGAAGTCATTGGAAATATTAAATAGAATACTAACGAACGCGCTGGAGAATTGAGGAAACGTGTTGTCATTTGATCCTCAGTGATCTCCTGTTACTACTGAAATGAAAAGTGAGAGACTCAGGATACTTCCGTGGCTGGACAAGAAAGGAAATTAAATCGCTGAATCGTCATCACAGGGTATTAAATTTTAGGCAATTGGCTTCACACCATTGAGACCAGGAAAGATTTTGAAAATGAAGAGAAGAAAACAACGTCTATCGTAAATGCAATTTTGTCGACAACATTTCTTTTATGTGCCATGTCCCTTCAGGTCGTGGATGACCCTTACTCTTCACAATTTCCTAACCTTTGTAGCCCTTAGTAACTTCTCTTAATATCCCTTTTCTAGTATCCACTTTAAGATGGGTTATTTGTTGTTGCCCTCTGAAATTCTTTCGATATGTCCTTTATCAAATACTTCAATCCTTCTCTCCTCATTTTGTGTCCTGTATATTTTAACTGTCCCTGCCTGATTCTATGTACAAGCATCCATTTTGTTTCCGTTTTCCTGAAATCTTCCTCATTGCTCAGATGATTCTGCCATGGTATTCTCATCTTCTTTCTATTGACCTGCATCTCCTAATGGCGCGTGAAAAGAAGCAAGACGGAACTGATCAAATTTGATGATTACTGATTATAAAATGATAATAATCAGCGAAAATTGCAATAAATAAAAAAAAAAAAATGGAAAAATGCACCATAGAAAACTTGAAAAGTGAAACAGACGAAAAATTCGTAATAATGAAAAAATGAAAGTTCAAATTCAACCGTCCTTGTTACTCTCATACAAAATCTTGCCGTATTTAGTTGTTGAAGTTCCGTTGGATTTGCATTCCCGATTTCCCTAACGTTGTCTAGTTTCCTCTTGGATACCTGCCCGAGGTTCTGTTAGAAAATTCATTAAGAGGGGATTTACATGTCTCTTGCATACCAGAACATTCTCTAACCTTGCCGGAAAAGTCAGCCGACCGATTTACGTTAAACCGGCCTTGTGCCACATGATACCTTCGTGGTGGGGGGTGACTAAATACCGTTCAGTCCGAAGTCGGGCGACCGGCTGATCGGCTGATCGGTTGAACTCTCTGTCTTCGGGCGGGGAGGAACCCGAACGAAGCTACGCCGAAGAGCGGAACCTCTTTCAAGGTGGTAAACCGACCCTGAACCCGTTTATACGGGTTCAAAGGGCATATTTTTGGCCGAGATCCCACGTTAAACCGGCCTTGTGCCACATGATGCCTTCGTGGTGGGGGGTTGACTAAATACTGTTCAACCTGAAGTCTGGAGTGAAGTCCGTCAGGAGTCAGTCAGTCGAGTCAGAGGCAGACAATTACTACTAAACCTGATTGTTCGTACTAACACTTTCTACTTCTCTGTATATATTCCTATTTGTAATATATCTGTGTTATTCCATATCCGTGTTCGATTTCTTCTTTATTGGTTCTGCCTTAGACGATCACCGTGGTACAAGGAACCAGACCATAACAAAAGTGCACCAAGAAACAATAACTTAGTAACAGTAACAGGAGTGATGGTTTACGGCATGTTTTCAACTCTAGGTACGACACCTCTTGTACGCTTACATAAGAGTTTATGCTGCTATATAAAAGAACTTGCTAGAAGAACAAGTACTGGTATTACAAAGTTCACTGAGAGATCTTTCTGATTAGTCACACTGTTCAAGGGAGGGAAGAACATTAGCATAGATTCTGGTCCTTACAGATTTTTGCTAACTACTTTTTGGTAGTTTTTCTAACACAAAAACACAAACTCTTTTTGAGAGTAGCTAATTGTCTTTCACTACAGGTACATCACCTCTTGTATGATTACATAGAAGTTAATGCTATGGACAAGAATTTGTTGGAACATGTACTGGTATTACAAAATTTTGGGTTTGGAAATCCTGTGTTCATGCAGGATAATGCTCTCTGCCATAAGGCAAAACAGGTTATTGCTTATCTGAACTACCAAGGAATAGACAGATTTGCCAGCTCAAAGTCCTGACATGATTCGCATAAAAAATTTAGGGAAGACTTTAGGACAAAATGTCATGGTTAGAAATCCATCAAATGTTGAAGATCTACGAGGAAAATTACAGGAGGAAAGGACTAAAGTTATAGTTGACGAATGTCAAAATTTAGTGAAATCCTGTTGACGTCATTATGCAGCACGGATTCAAAACAAATGTCTTAGCAATAAATACTGCTAAGACTTTTTGCATTTTGTTGTCCAATTATTTTCTTATTAAAAATATTGTTTTGTTCCTTAATTTTGAACACTTGACATTTGGGCAATTGCACTTATATTTTGTGATATATCATAGTTTATTTAGGACGCTACTGGATATATATATATATATATATACCCGATGCAATGAGAACGAAAGTAATGTATAAATTCCTAACGTTCACACCATTAATTCAAAAGAGGGCTCGATAACAATAGTAGAGCGATAATTATTTATTATAATTTTGCTCACTACAAAGATGCAACTTTATTTCGGTGCATTTAAATTGTATCTCGACGGATGAGAACAAAAAATGGTTATGCACTGTTGGTTCTCGCCCGTTTCGGTGCAATTGAAATGCACCGAGATGAAATTGCATCTTTGTAGTAAGTAAATTGTAAATAATTGTAAATTGTAAATAATTGTAAATTGTAAATAATTGTAAATTGTAAATAATGTAAACTGTTTTTGTCTATATTTTAAAATTATAATATATATATATATATATATATATATATATATATGTCAAATTAAATTTCTGGCGCATAGTCTCCGACTACTACTCCCATTTTCATGCTTTCACAGAATTGTTAGGCGTTTGACTTTTTTAAGAACTGCTTATATATATATATATATATATATATGGATATAAAGAAAATGATATTTTGCTAAATATATATATACATATATATATATTTACCGAAATAGAATTTGATTTATATCCACATTTATGCCCTCGAAATAATTCGATTGAACACGCATATATATATATATATATATATATATATATATATATATATATATATATATATATATATATATATATCCGGTGCAATGAGAACGAAAATAATATATAAATCTTAACGTTCACAGCATTAATCTAAAAGAGGGCTGGATAACGATAGTAGAGCAATAATTATTTATTTATTATAATTTTATCATATAGACAAAAACAGTTTACTCAATACAAAGATGCAACTTCGATTCTGTGCATTTCAATTTTTTTTCTTAAACCAATGGAAAAAATGAAGTGACGTTTCACATACGGCTTGCCTACAAGCAGTATTGTTCATAACCATTTTCGGTTCTCACACGTAGAGGTGCAGTTGAAATGCACCAAAACGAAGTTGCATCTTTGTAGTGAATAAACTGTTTTTATCTATATGATAAAATTACAATATATATATATATATATATATATATATATATATATATATATATATATATATATATTAATACCATTACTATCTTGGACGAAAGCAGATTTTGACATTAAATATTGGGTTAAAAAGTTCGTGTTATACATTAAAACTAAAGGGTATAATTCGGGTGCCAACAAAAGGTTATAATACGGGTCTAAATAATTATCCTACTGTCTCTTGTTAAGCTACATCATTAGGAGGATGATGCAGATGATGATGATGAAAACAATGATATTGATAGGAATAATTCCGGCGACGTTGGCAAATTACAATTAGATTAATTATTTAATTAGTCCGGCAATTAGGTTATAAAGTAGGAATAACAAGTGTGTGGGTTTTAGGGGTGGATGTTTCAGTGTTGGAATTAGGTTGAAAATCGGTGTATTGGTTGAATGATTCCTGGGCGACCAGCGATCTACCCAACCAATTTGCAAAGAAGAGGGTAATTATGGAAAGAGAAAAAGAATAATGAATTTTAAATATTTTCAGTTAACTTAAGCAACACACACAAACACGTTTTATTGATTTGTGTTATTTAAAATAGGATTTCGTCAATGTCAAAAAAGAGAATCACACTCTCTTTATTTCTCTCTTTCTCTCTCTCTCTTTCTCTCTCTCTCTCTCTCTTTCTATATATATATATATATATAGAATGTATATTTTGGCGGCAACCTTTCTTTCAAAGATCTTTCATTTAAAACAGCTGACAAGGAAGATTGAATATATATATATATATATATATATATATATATATATATATATATATATATATATATATAATTATTTAAAAAAAATAAGATTCCATCGCTACATATGGGTTCGTGTGTTTTAAAAACAGGTGCTAAAAACTTCAATTTAATTATAAAAATTAAATTGAATTAAAGTACGAAGCTCTGTTTCATGTTCAATCGAAATTGGGCTCTACTTATGTATTGAGCACCATTTAAAAAAAAAATTATAAACGAAAGTTTAAAATATTAGCATATAAATATATATTTTTAAATTTAGGAAATATTATTAGGAGATATCAATGAGACTAACTGAAAAGTCTAGCTGAATTATGGAAGATGCTAAATGACATAATTCAATGTTTAATAAACAAAAGAGAGTAAATGAAAATGTTAATTTTTTTAAAATTTTCATTCATAATATAACTAATATGAAAAACTAACATCATTGTTTACTTTTGTTTATAAATACTTGTTGCAAAATGAAATTCTCACATTTGTTTTTGTAAAGTTATTAAAAGGCGAAACACGTCGGCTAAGATTAGTTTTCCTTTTGTCTTTATTCAAACAGACACAGGAACACACACACACACACTAGATGCCTGGTCAGTACCAATAACATAGCACATTCTTCTTTGGATTTTAAATAGAATCCCTATGCAATGTGATTGGCCCTGATCTGGCATCTCGTCTACAGTCGTGCCGTCGCCTCCCTCTGTCTTTTCTACAAATGCTTTCACGAGCTACTTTTGCTAGTTCCCAGACTGCATGAATTTGAACGGTCAACTAGGCTGGCATCTCGGTCCCACCCTCTCGAAGCAGTTAAATCTGGCCGTCTTTTTAAATCCAAGATCTTCATGTCGCGCCCCATGTCGACATCTTCAGAATCCTTGTTCTATCCTCTATCCTTCTCTTCATCCTTTCCTCTATCACTTCTGTTTGTTCTCGCTTTAACTCTCTGTAACCCCTTGCATGCTAGTGGCTTCCCGCCTTGCTTGGGGTGAAATGCTTTTAAAAAAAAGAGCCCTAGACCATATGTGGCAGCAATATTCAAAGCAAGGACGAATATATATATATATATATATATATATATATATATATATATATATATATATATATATATATATATATATGACGAACATATACATACATATATATATATATATGACTCAAATGACTTAAAATGTAATGAGAACGAAAAGAATATAAATTCAAGCGTTCATAACATTAATTTAAAATAGGGCTCAATAGCAAAAATAGTGCAATGTTTATTTATTATAAGTTGTTACATACGACCAAACAAGTAATCATTACAAAGATGCATATTTGTTTCAATGATTAAGCCGAAGCATCTCCTCAGGTGGTGAACAAAGGTGGTTATAAATGATTTTATTTAAAAATGCTACTCATGAAACATCACTTCTTTTTACATTTTTAAAAATTTAGGAAAACATAGGAAGACTTTCCATAAAATGAAAGGAAAGAAATATATAAAAAATTCCATAAAAGTAATTGAAAAAAAAAAATATATGCAGGCTAAAGCAGAAAAAAGAAAAGGATAAGAAATCGATAAAAGGAAAAAAAGAAAAAAAGAAAGAGAAATAGAAACAGTTAAGAAACGAAAGTCATAAAAAATCATCCCTTCTTCGAAGAAAAGGAAGCATAACGAAAAGAAGAGTAATATTAGGTTGGTGTAAAAATAATGTCGTTTTTTGATGTTAAAAATACGTGAAAAAACGACATTATTTTTGCATCAAGCTAATACATCAAAATTAATTAATAAAAAGAAAAGGAAAAGAAAAAGGAGAAAGAAAAGAAGAAGGGAAGACAATAGAAGTTGTTGATAACAATTCAGCCAATGGAAAACGTTAACACTGAATATATATATATATATATATATATATATATATATATATATATATTATTGAAGTCATTGTGAAAGATTCAAATTTTACGGGATATGATTACCAAAGAGGAGAGAATACTTTAGATACAATTTATCCTTTAAGTTTGTTTGTCGTTTTGAAAGAAACCAACATATTTAACAAAATTAAACATAGTATGTAAATAAAAGGTACTTTAAGAAGTAAAAACATTAGACATACAAAATAACAAATACAAAAACATTATACTATTCAAAACATTATATTAAAAATTAATTAAAATAAATAAAATATAAATTTTTAGAATATTTATACGAATTTTTATAAATTTAAAACTATTACCGAACCTTACAACTCGTAATATGAGTATAAATCTTGAATAGCGGTCAGTTGTTAAATCAGAGATTTGAAACTACTGTGAATTGTAGGTACATTAAAATTTAACCTTACATTCTTGCTAAACTTTTTAATTTAATAAGAACTTCTCTTATGTTATATTACCTTTATATAAACATTTTAATGTTATCCTTCCTGATTTATCTTAAATTAAAGTCGTAAATAGCTTCGTATATTACTGAGAATAATGTTTGTCGTAGATAAATTTATACATATATTACAGGTGGATGTAATTATATTAAAGATTAAATGAAATAAAAAGCTGAATCGTAGTACTTTGTGTGTCTTTAATAAAACATGCATAAATGAAAATATTGCTGCCTAAATACACAATATATATATATATATATATATATATATACATATATATATATATATATATATATATATATATATATATATATATATATACATATATATATATATATATGTATATATATATATATATATATATATATTATGAAGTTTTTATCAAATGGATTTCAAACTTGCAAAATTTACAACATATTTCACTGATTTTTTTAATCTTCAAAATTATTATTTATGTCTGTAGATTACATGGAAAACTATGATATATTAGAAATAAACAATATCTTTTTACCAACAGTAAATATATGAAGACATGTAAGCATTTCAACACATACACACACCCGCGGACCAGGACACACAAGTACACTCACACATGCACACTCACACGAACACACACGCACACGCACGTACACACAAACTCACGCCTCTCCCGTAGGTCAGCAGGCATACGCACATACACATGCACGCACAAACACATTCGCAGCCGCACACTTACACACACGAACACCCTCCAGCAGTGCAGCACGCGCGTGCACACGGATGCAAATACACCCAAACACACAAACACTCACTCTCAGACCAGCACGCATAAGCATAAACACACACAAATACACACAAGCACATACACACGGATACATACGCAGCCACACACACACACACACACACACACACACGAACATCCTCCAGCAGTCCAGCACTCACGCAAAACACACACAATCGCACACACAAATACACACATGCACACACCCACCAATTCATAGACTCCCACTCGCAGACCAAGCATAAGCACACACACACAGGCGAACATGACCAAACTCGTGCGCGCACACACGCACGTACACACATTCTTATTCTTCTTCTTCTTCTTCTTCTTCTTCTTCTTCTTCTTCTTCTTCTTCTTATTATTATTATTATTATTATTATTATTATTAAACACACCAAGTATGTAACTCCCAAGTGAGAGTATGAAGGATTCACACGGCAAAAAAAATGCAAAGCATTTATATTATAGATGCATGGGCAGCTTCTTTCCAAGAAGCCCTATTTTGTTAGACAAACTCCTTAGAAGTCCCTTACAATCTTCAAGTGTACAGTCAACCGATATCTATTTAATATATCCATATAATCTATAATTCGTACGTTCATAAAACAACTTAATTCAGCAATACTCTACTTTGAGTGGCTCTTGGGCTTTGTATTAGATGAACAATGGTGTAAAAATATAACTGCCACGCTACATATATATGTGTGTGTGTACGTGTGCACGCGCGTCTCTTTTATCGTACAGTAATGGCTCCTTTGCTAGCATTACTGCTCATTATTCAATGGAGTGATCGAAATCTGTTTGTTCTGTTGTTGAAACTAGAAAGGAATGAAAGAAGAATAGGGAAAAAAAAAAAAAAGAAAATAGACAAAGAAAAAACGAAAAAGTTTTGATAGACAAATAAAATGAAAAAAAAGAAGAAAAATCAGCAGAAGAAGAAATGGCGTTTATCGTATCGAAAAAAATTAGAAAAAGCATCGCGGAAGGGTTAAGAGAATTGCAATAAAAAGGAGCAAAAAGATAGTGAATTTTAGAGAGAAAAAATATAATGATTGCAATTAACTGACAACGACAACCTTCTATAAAGTTTGAACGTAAGTGGAATCTAGAGAAAAAGGAGAAGAATAGGAGAAAGTAAGAAAAACAGAATGAATGGATAAAAAATATATAAAAATGAAAGATGAACAAGAAAGAAAGAAAGAAAGAAAGAAAGACAGAAAGAAACAAATCAGGAAAAAGAATGAAAGAAAATAGAAGGATGGATGAGAAATATATAAAAATGGAAGACGAAGAAAAAAGAGAGAAAGAAAGAAACAAAATAGTAAAAAATAATGAAGGAAAATAGAATAAATGGATTAGAAATATATAAAAATGGAAAAATAACAAAGAAAGAAAGAATGAAAGAAAGAAAAAAAGAAACAGTATCGGAAAAAAAAAAGAAAACAATGAATACATAAAAAATGGAAGAGGAAAGAAAGAAAGAAAGAAACAGAATAGGAAAAAGAAAGAAAGAAAATAGTATGAATAAATAAGAAATGGAAGAAGAAGGAAAGAAAGAAAGAAAGAAAGGAAGATATTCGGAAAAAGAATGAAAGAAAATAGAATGAATGGATGAGAAATATGTAAAAATGGAAGACGAAGAAGAAAGAGAGAAAGAAAGAAAGAAAGAAACAGAATGGGAAAAAGAAAGAAAGAAAATAGAATGATATATTTAAAAATTGAAGAAAAAGAAGAAAATGATAAAGACGACACCGACAAAAAAAGAAGAAGCACAAGAGGAGAAAGAAAATAAGAAACAGGAAATAGAAAATGTAAAGAAAGAATTACACACACACACACACACACACACACACACACACACACACACACACACACACACACACACACACACATATATATATATATATATATATATATATATATATAAACGAAGGAATATTAATATACAACCCAGTGTGTCTGAAGATTTTAATTTTAAATATTTTTTATTATATATATATATATATATATATATATATTGTATGAGTGTGTAAACGAAAGAAACAGAAATGAAAAAAGAAAAGAAGAAAATTGAATAAATGGAAAAGGAATATATAAAAATGGCAGAAAACAAGATTGAAAAATAAAAATTGAAAAGAGAAAACGCCTAAAGAAGAAGAAAAAAAAAATCAAACCAAAAATCTGCAAAGACTGAACTAGAGAAACGCACAGAAATACATAAAGTCTTCAGTGAGATGAAAAAGTAACAATAATAAACAAACAAACAAACAAATAAAAATAGATACAGCGATGAAAGAAAGAGTCTAAAGAAAGTGTGTGCCTCTTGAATTAACCACTCTTGAAAAAAAAACCTCTCAAATTTCGAATGTTCCAGTCATCATTACAGGCCAATTTGTGTCAAATAAGATCTGAATACAGCTTCCGACCTCTGAGAATTATTTAGGGTCGGTCAGGCATTCGTTGTGCCCGGTTCTTTCAGACAAGAATTTAGCTTCACACAACTTATCAAATGTTACCCTTCATGCCAGCTGAGGCCTGTCATTACGCGCATCTTCTCGAAACTTCCTCGCAATCTTTAGAAGTCATGATCATTAAGGGCATATTTCATTAAAATGGCTGAAAAAAGTCCTTCCTTTAGCGTAGAGGAGATTGCGTGGTCATTTGTTTGTTTTTTGTTTTTGTTTTCTAATTCCTTTGTATCCCTTCGCAGTTTCTATCTATCTATCTATCTATCTATCTATCTATCTATCTATCTATCTATCTATCTATTTCAGTGTATTCATGATCTATCTATCTATCTATCTATCTATCTATCTATCTATCTATCTGTCTGCCTGCCTGCCTGCCTGCCTGTCTGCAATGGTTTCTTCTGTCATTGGAACCGCTGGTTCGAATCCCGCCGGAGAGCGCATATATTTCTTTAATAAGATTTATGGAATATTCGAACTGGAAGAGGGAAATAAATAAATAAATATACTGTTTAGTAAATAAATGGGGTATCTACTCAAATATGTGTATCAATTAAAAAAAACATTCAAGTAATGCTAATATATATATTAGTATTACTTGAACGTTATTTTTAGTTGATACCCATATTTGAATATATATATATATATATTTGAATATATTTATATATATTTGAATATATATATATATTTGAACATATACATATTTGAATATATATATATTTGAATACATATATTTGAATATATATATATATATATATATATATATATATTTGAATATATATATTTGTATATATATATATATATTTGAATATATATATTTGTATATATTATATATATTCAAATATATGTATATATATTTATATGTATGAATGATGAGGACGGTGGAGTAATGGATAGCGGCTTGGTATGAGGAATCGGAGAGCCGAGTTCGAATCCGTTATATTCACTTGCAAATACCCTTGGGAAAGCTGTGAATACTTTTCTTCTCCCCCCAGGACAGACTGTGTTCTGTGGGTGGCAACTGGTCTAGGAGAATGATAACTCTGAATTCTGCAGTCGTTTGGGGACCTTGTGGTACGTAGTGCACTAGGTTTCTGTATTCGGCCTTCAAAAAGTGTGGATGGTCCTGCACAAAACCTTCACCCCTATAAACAAATCTCATGTGCTGTTGTCGGGCTGTCGGTTTCCTCGGAACTAATTTCCTTGACCTTCATTCGTCGAATTCAACACGGGGGTTATGTGCGTGTGTGTATGTATATATATATATATATATATGGGCACTCACAGATACGCACATATATATAAATATAGATATAGGATTAATACAAATAAAATTCGCCAGCTGATAGATATTAAATTCAGCTCCTCAACTTTTCATAAATGTTCGATCCACTTATCAGGAGATATAGCGACTGGCTGCAGATCTTCTCATTTTTCATTATTTTTATGCTAACTTTGTCGTAATTAATTCAAGCGCTAATTGTGATGCTACTACTATATTGAGATTAGGTTGATTTGTTTTCTTTTTTGAGTAAGTTTGTATGTGGCTGTGTGTGCTTGCGCGTCTACATGTGCGTATATGTCAAATGTCATATACATGTATATATGAGTTGAAGATCAAATGTAGATCCGATAAGGATAGGAATCCGACAAGAGGATGAAATAAAATAAAGAACAAGTAGGAAATGTATCTCAATCTAACAAGTTTCACTTTATTAAACCTTCGTCAGACATCAAGATAGAATCAGTTAGATTCAGATACGTTTCCTACTTGTTCTTCCTTTTATTTTATCATATATGCATATATATATATATATATATATATATATATATATATATATATATATATATATATATATGTATTAAAAATTATATATATAATAAAAAGAAGTAATACACGCACGCACACACACACACACACACACACATATATATATATATATATATATATATATATATACTGATGCATGTTTCATTAAATAATATAGACAAGTTTTGTCTATTTATTTTAAGTAAATTCCTTTCTTATTGTCTGATAAGCTTAATAACATTATTATTGAAAGACGAAAGAAAAATACCATATTGATACAGGATTTTAATCCGATCTAAGCTCTTGGCTTACATAAGCCATTATCAAAGATGACAATTACATTTCAATATATTCAACAATACACCGACAAAACAATAATGCTAGTCTGTTTTTGTTGCATGAAAGATTTCCAAGCAACGACAAACTCGTGTACACCAGACGCTGGAAGCGAAAATCGCACCGCAGCTCATGACATCACACATGACCACGCGAGAGTGAAAACGAGAAGTATTAAGTATGGGAAGCCGTTGGTATAAACCAATGGCTTCTGTTATCAATTATGGGCATTTAAGAATATATTATGAAATAGAAAAAAGTCCGACAATTATTTAAGACATTTTTATGTTTATACGTTCTTTTTATAGATACAAATATTTAAGTAAATGCTCAGGCTATATGACGGTTCCGTATAGGATACAGGTTCGATTCCTGTCGGAGGATGCATATTTTCTATGAAAATTTCTCTGACATTAATGCCGGTGAATGTTGTTTACCACTGTTTATTATAAACAGAGCATTTACTTAAATATTTGTATCTATAAAAAGAACGTATAAACATTAAAAAATGTCTTAAATATTTAAGAATATATGCAAAGGAAATAATAAAATAAAACAGAGACCCAGATGTGAGAGGACAGGATCAGAGGTTGTGGAGATAGGTATTAAACGTTCCCTCCCCTTCCGTAGTAAATGATTGACCCAGTATATTTTCATCGTGTCTGGAAAGCTCATACATTCTAAGCTGGAAAAAAGCAAACTTCCAGTATGAAAATAACATGGCGCATCACCATAAAATAAAATAAAGAACAAGTAGGAAACATATCTCAATCTAACATGTTTCACTTTATTAAAGCTTCGTCAGCGATCGAGAATCTCAGATACGTTTCCTACTTGTTTATATTTCTGAGATGAGGTATTATGTCCATTATTATAATTATTCGGACTATTGTCCTCATCTTTGTCTCCATATTTATTACAATATTTCGGTCGTTGTACGCTCCGGCATTCTTCAGGTGGTTGAAATGTCGAACTGAACCCTTTATTTCGCTCACTGGGGTAGACTGTTCTAGTTCCACGTGCCATGTTTAATGGATGTCACTTGTCAGTTATCTCCTATTAATTCCCTTCTCCAAGTTCTCCACTGCCTTAACCGGGTATTGAACTCACATTCTTTGGGTCCTGTCACTGGATGTAACTAATTCCTTTATCCACTGGGCCAAGTGATTAAAATTATTCTTCAATATCTGTCTATATCTCTGAGATGAGGTATTGTTATTACTTGCATTATTTACATCATTCGGACTATTATCCTAATCTTCATTGTCATATTCACAACTTTTCGGCTGTTGTACGCTCCGGCCTTCTTCAGGTGATTGGAATTTCGAACCGAGCCCTTTATTGTTTTAGTCCCACGTGACATGTCTCTTCCGGATGTCTCAGTTATTTCCCTTTCTACAAGTTTTGGTTCACCATTGTTGTGGCCTGGTATTGAACTCACAATTCTTTGGGTCTAGTCACTGGATCTAACCAACGTCTTTATCCACTGGGCCTTAGAAAAGGTATGAAATCACGTCTTCTCTCCTCAGCTATGGGTTAATTAGTAAGACTTGTATCACTAAATCATTATTATCTTTAAAAAAAATTCTTACAATCTAAAAATATATTCTAGCTTTAAATAACCAGCAAGAGGCATGTCTTTTATATTTATTTACATTCTCTGGAATATAAATGTATAGAAACTATCATGGCCTCAAATTCAGGGATCAATTTATATATTGATTCTAATTTAGAATTGATCCCCCACTTCATATCCACATTATAATTCATTGTTTGTTTATCAAAGTATGATTGGGTATGAATTCACCTCTTCTCCCCCAGCTATGGGTTAATTAGTAAGATTTGTATCGCTAAATCATTATTATGTTAAAAAATCTTACAATATGAAAATATTTGCTGGCTTTAAATAACCTGCAAAGGGTTGATAAGCTATAGAAAACAAATCAATTAATCAATGAAATACTGATTAGCTACACAGGCATGCCTTTTTTTTATTTATTTACATTTTCTCGAATATAAATGTATGGAAACTAATGTTGGCCACAAATGGTGATCAGTTTATATACTGTTGGTAATATAAAATTGATCCCCCACTTTATATTCACATTATAATTTCTTGTTTGTTTATCAAATTCTGATGAAATATGAATCTATTTGTTCTCCCCCAGCTATGGGTTAATTAGTAAGACGCATATCGTTAAATCATTATCAAAAAAATCTTACAGTATGAAAGTATTTTCTGGCTTTAGATAACCTGCAAAAGGTTGATAAACCGTAGAAAATAAAACCAATCAATTAAAGAAAGCGACTGAACAATATTTTAGTTTTATTGCGGTTTTTGTTCCTAATGTGAGACTTAGTTTAAAATAAACTACCAACTGATTTACTTTCTTTCACTCGGTCAATTAAGTGCCGTACGTGATACATGATTGGGCGATCATGTCTCTTTCGATTCATGACTGACGAGGCAGATTTTACTGCAGTCGCTTACCATTCCTATCTGCGTTAGACTGGTTTTCAATGAAGACTTATAGGAGCCCAGTCTGTCTTGCTATTCAACCCATAAATAGGAAGGGAAGATATGGATTCATCCTTTTCCCAAGTATATTTTCGGGTAATTAAATGCAACAAAATCTACTGGAATTCGAACACGGCTCTTCGATTTAAATAAATATAAATATTTTCCGTATTTAAATGATAATCTTGCAATGAATTCATATAAATTAAATAAACGGGTTTGAATTGATTCAAAAATATTTTCATCGTTTTTTACAATATATACTTTCGTAAATAAATTTATTCATGAATGAATTCCTATCTTGCGACTGAGTGTTACTTCATCCCGAAAGTTTTTATTATTTTTATATTTTCTTTTCTTTTACCTACCTACCAACTGTATGTGGTCGCTCTGAAACTCTCACATTTCGATTTTACTAGTAAAGTAGTTAGTAATCATTGATTACTAGTCAAAAAATTCGTTTGCTCCAGGCCAGATAAAACCATTTACTGTTGTTAGGGAAATATTCCATGAGTCACTGTTTGTTGAATAAAAATGAGAGAAAGGGATGTTGTGCGTTCAAATAAAATGGCGATATTTATTTAACGTAAAATACACAATTTCTCAACCGTAACTACGATCACGAAATAAAACTTTGTATTTAGAAATTTTTCTCTGACCGTAAAAGAAATGAACATAGTCTTTCAGTGAGGAAGAGAGAAAATGGGGTCAGGGGACAAAATCAAAGTGAGGCTGTACTTGATTTGGTGAGAATAACAGGACGACGAGGTTGATTCGTATCTTTTTACTGCTGTAAATCTTTCTGCTGAGTTGAATGGATGTCTGGTTTATATGGCTTCGCGTAGGCTCCCGAAACCTATGTTTGTTTATTGGAGGGAGCTGTTTTTATTGTCTATTCTTTATTTTCATTAATTTGAAAAATATATTTTAAACTGGAATACTGCGCGGAGCCTTTGCGTGGTGCGTTTATTTTTGTCATTTGATTCTTTGATTTGAAACAGTTAACTTCAACTTACTCTTACACAGTAGGCTTAGCTATGTGGGGGTTTGAAACAAGTGAGTGTGTCACTTTAAGGTCACCTGTTTTTGTAACTGGCCTATAAGACGACCTATGCTCTTGAGAGTGTCTTTTATTATTTAAGAACCGTCCTATACTCCGAGATAATTTAATTGGTTTTTATTTGCACCAATAGATAGAAGAGGCTTTCAAAAAGTATGTATAACCAAATAAATTGATTGATTGATTTATCTGTCTAACGGCTTATCGACTACTTATGGGCCATTTAATGCCGAAATGTAATTTGCTTGGAAGCGTGGGAGCAATGCAAATACGATATATGTTATTCTGCTTTCACAGTTGAATATATGGTAGATGATACCCAACTTTTGTGAATCTACATGTTTGTGATGTAGATTTGTTAGAATTATATTATGGAACACACTTTGATTTCTTTAAGAAATTCTATGATATTATATAAATTAATGCCACGAAAAAGTTCTTTCATGTTGGTCGCTTCGTAGTATTTTAAACGGATTTAGTCATTACAATTTGTTAGCATATCGTTGGTAATTTTACTATAAATATGTATTTTTGGTAAAAAAAATTATATAAAAATGTATTGCTGGTATTTTTACTATAAAAATGTATTTTTATACTTTCATAGTATTTTTGTTTTGGGGTTCATTATTTGCCCATAGCAGGTGTTACCACCCCGGATCAGAGTGGACCTGGGAACAACAACAGTTAAGAGGTGGCTCCATGCTCCTCAAAACCTCCAATCACCCAATCAGAGGCCTTGCTGCCGGATGTAGTTTATCATCATACCAAGGACTAACAAACAAATAAAACTATGTAAAATCAAAACTCTGGTAGATTTCTTACGCACGACTGTACATCGGCAAACACCATCATAGAAAAAGTCTTATTTGTTGAAAATCTCCAGGCAAATAGAAAAACAGGGAAAATCTCCTGGGCTGAATTTTGACTGATTCAGTTTTCTCTCAAATTTAATTTCTTTCCCTTCATTTGAGTTATCTCCCCTTGTTATCTGATTCCTCATCTTTCTTAGGCTGAAGCCCCAAGAGTTTAATATTGCGATGTCGCCCAAAATTAATTTATCCTCGGTATTAATTTAGCAGTAAGATTAATGATGAACATTATCGGTCATATCTTTGCTGACCGCCCAGATACTTCGCCTTTCAATTTAAATATCTCTGTCCGAGGCCGACATCCATATTAACCCCCAGTGAAATCTATAGATGTCTTAATATTCTAATTATTTCTCATGATAGTTGCATTTTTTTTTTTTATACAGAAACGATTTCCTACTTTCACTTTCACTTTCGTTATTTCATTAATAATTCCGTTATCTCTTAATTTTTATTTTCTCTCTCCAACGTTTCAGGTCTTTTCACTTCAAATTTTATTTAAGCTAGAAGTGGTTATTTTACGCCATTCATGAATAGAGAATCTTTTTAAAAAATTGTATAGCGACAATGTCTTTAAAGATCGTGAATATTAATCTGTTATGGGACCTTACCCATAATAACATAATGGACTATTCCATACGTAATAAATACTGCGCCTCAAGAGGAAGCAGAGAGTTCAGTCTGAAGTCTGGAGTGAAGTCCGTCAAGAGTCTGTCAGTCGGTCAGTGCGAGCGAGTCTGTCAGTCGAGTCAGAGGCAGTCCGAAACAGTCGCGTTCAGACAATTACTACAAGATACTGGAATAGTGATAATGGTCGAGACTACGTTGTTCCCCCTACTAAACCTGATTGTTCGTTCTAACACTTTCTACTTCTCTGTATATATTCCTGTTTGTAATATATCTGTGTTATTCCATATCCGTGTTCGAGTTCTTCTTTATTGGTTCTACCTTGGACTATTACCGTGGTACAAGGAACCGGACCATAACATAATCTTAAATTAAACTTTGGTTACAGTATATAAGGATAGTCAGACACGCCACAGTATTAACCAGAAACAGTTGTTAAAATAAGCATTGATATTTAAGATTATTCTAGATACTTAAGGACGTGTGGGTAGCGTATCGGACGGCAGGAACGATGAAAGTTCAAATTCTAGTTTAGTTTGTTGCATTCGCTTTCGCGCTAACGCGCTTCTCTACTCCACCCCAATTATGGATTAAATAACAAAGTAGACAGGTTTCTCTAGTTTGGGGTGACAGTTTAGAAGGATAACGATTCTGGATTCAGAACAGTGATGAAGGCAAAAGGAATTCAATCAACTACATTTCTCAAGATATTAGGGCTGGAATTTGTCGGGAGACATGGTCGCCCATAGCCTGAAAGTATAGTGGGGCATACAGTAAAGATAAACATTACCTTTTTTCATCCCAAGAGAGGCGTAAATAAGACGCAAGTGGTTACTCGGAGAGAAAAAAATGCAAACCCCTTAGTGAAGAGAATTCAGAAGAAGGCAAAATAAAAGAAGATGATCCAGTAAGATGGCAATTGTCGTTGCATTAAATTTTTGAGGTTTGCAGTTTGTAACGTAGCAAGAAATCGGAAGAGAGTTTCACAGTTGGGAAGTGTAAGAAAAGAAATTACATTTCAGGAACTAATTATCAAGTCATTCAAAAAATGTGGCATTTTCAATGCCATCGATGGCACTGAAGACGATTTGATGTAGGAGGATTTGGCTGATTCAAGCACAAAAAAGAGAGAGAGAATAAAGATGGAGATGAAGATACCATAACTGATAATGAACTAAACGACTACTATTACTTGACCACTAGTAAATGATGGAAAAATAAAAAGAATGTTTGTCAGTGATGATGGCAAAGAAGAAATTTGGGGGTTTCAATCCTGAGCAAGTTTAATAACTATATCTAAATGAATAAACACTGTTCTTATCTTTTAATATATGTAAGGAAAGTTTTGAAGGTGAATATTTGAAAATATTTAACAAATATTAGTTATATCTACATTAAAAAAGGGCCATGTAACTCCCCAGATTATAGTGTAACTTATCTATGAGTCAACCACAAATACCCACTTTGACAACCCGAAACTAAGGGTGCGACCTATTCCCGAGTATATACGGTATATTAAGATGATTCTATGGGAAATGTTGCTACTGTATCCTTAGAAATTAAAAAAAAAAGAAACAACAAATCCGATTCTATATCGTGTTCTTTCTACACACGTCCCCTAAAAGGGAAAACCATTGTTTTGTTTACGTTTCATCACGTGATCATACGTGTGTACCGCGGGCGGGAACATAAATGAGATCAAATAAGAAAATTCATTTTTTCCCAACATTTCAATTCTGCGACTAGAGGGTGTTGCAGCAAAATCCGACACTTGACAAAAAGAAAACGAAATAGGCAATAAAAACAAAAGTTGTATATGCAGATACCCGACAGTTTGACAACTATCGAACGTTTTTCTATCTACCCCTTCCCAGGATGGAATATGAGCGCAGAGCAGCGGTAGTAGCTTCTTTTCGCGTCGGGAAGAAGCCTGCGGAAGTGATGGCCTGGTTTGGGTTCAAGAGGACCATTTGGAGGAAGTGGAATGTGTGTGATAACAAGGGCGAGTTTACTGCCAAACGAAAGGCCGACGACGTTCGTACTTCCGCCGTTAGGACCGACGAGTTCGTCGCCGCCATCAAGGAGACAGTCGACAATGATGGAAACCAGAGCTATGCCAAGATCGCCGTTGACATGGACTGTTACAA